>MNCI01028104.1:187670-243542 GCA_015680685.1 Gnetum montanum
CTTTAGAGCCAACACAGAAATTTATCCAAAGATGGAGTGTCGCCTTAAATGAACTTCATGAACCTATTCCTGAAACATATCTTCTTACCATCCTTAAGGCAGCCGCAAATGACTTCATTAAATCAAAGCTTTATTATCTAAAACCCCGTACTTTGAGTCAGGAATTCGTACAAATTAAGGACATAGAGAAAGCAATGCAAGCTAGCAATGACCCAGCTTATGTGGCCTACAAAAACCAACATACTCGCAAGCAAAATACAACCGAGGAAACAGTAGCCGCAATCACAAAAGCAACCAACTGGGGCCCAAAAGCTAAGCAACCTAAAGCCCCAGCTAACAAAGCTACCAACTTTGGCACCAACTCACCTACATCGGTAGGGGCCACCCCAAGGCCCAACTTTCAACACAAGGACTGCTCAAAGTATACACCACTATCGATGTAACCCTCTCAACTATTGGAGCAACTCTTGAAAGTTGGGCAAATCCAACACAAACACGTGTCGGAGATTACCCGCCAAAAACATGACAAGTACTACGAGCTACTAAGGAACCCCACCTTAGCAGTACCAAATGAGCCTCCAATCCCACAACATTTTAAATTGGACCAATACTGTCATTACCATCAAATGGCTAGTCACAGTATAGACAACTGGCATGCCTTGCAAGATGACCTGCAGGGAATGATAGAACAAGGCCAACTAGTGATTAACACGACAAGTCAATCCAACACAGACGATGCCTCCTATGTCATAAACTTAATTAGCATAGGTGGCAAGCCCAAACCTGTGCAAAAACCTTTTGTGATCCATGTGTCTCCCAGCAAGGCAAGGATTCCCCTAGCCCCCACAAACAAGAGGCCTCCCTTTGTTATCAATGTGCCACCCCAGGCATCCACAACACCCTTTGTGGTCAAGGCTCCACAAACATCATCTGCTAAGACGTTAAATTGGCACAAATTATCCACTAAGATGTTAAACTGGAATGATGCAGCAACAAAAACTACTAAGAAACCTTTCATCATAAGAGTGCCACAACGAGATGGCCCCTCACCTACCCAAAGCCCAATAGTGGGCAACTTCTCAATCCCTCCTCTTTCAAGGGTTGACCCCACTAGCAACCTGGGTAGGCCCACCAAATGGAACTGCAAGAAGACAAATGAGCACCTTGCAACTCCCATGGCCGAAGCAAAGGCCACAAGTAGCAAACAACAACTGAACACTAGGGCCCCTCCCCCCAAGCAAACCAAGCCTAAGTCCCCCTCTTGAGAGGTCTATCTCTCAAGCTTCATGGAGGAAGTCAAAGCCAACACAACGGCTAATGACAAGGACTTCGTAGCTGCACTAACCCAGGTAAAGCAAACGCTCAAGCAAAAGAACACAACATTTAGCTTATACGACCTGGTCAGGACCTCACCTACTCACTACCAAGCATTGGCCTAGGTCTTAGCCTCCATTCCTATTATGGAGGACATCCCTGCAAATGAGGCATCCATCTGTGCAACAATGTTACCTCCCACACCACAAGAATTAGGTTCAACAACATTAGCCTTTCGTGATGATGTAGTTAAAGTCAACCCCAAATGAGGGGAAGTCACTATAGCTCCACTATCCATTAGCATTTGTGTTGGGCAGTGCACCATCCGTAGAGTGCATGTTGATGATGGTGCAACAATGAACGTAGTCCTATACTCCATCATCGACAAGCTAGGCCTGGCAAATGAAATCAGGCCAACCAAAATCACATGTCTAAAATCCTTCAATGGATCACATGTCACAGTCAAGAGTACAATCAACTTAGCCTTTGTAGTGGGAGAGAAATTTCCCACTAGCGCAAATTTCACTGTCATAGAGGAGATGTCGGGTTTCAACATGATTCTAGGCAGGCCTTGCCTAGCTCAACTAAGGGCCATCTCCTCTCCCATCCACCAAGAAATCCACCTTCCATAGGAAGGTGGTCAAGTTATCATCCATGGTGATAACGTTTCCTCTTTGATTATCCATGACATAGACATGGTGCAAGTTTTGGAAGAAGAGTTTCTTAATGGTACACCTACGACAACCAACGCAACACTTAAGGCTAACACACCTGAACGAGTGGTTGAAGCTGACAACCCCCCAAAGGACCTTAAACCTTGCATGCTCCCTAATCCATGCCTAGTTAGGAAGCAACTACATGACCAAGACTCTCCCTCAGTTGAAAATGTACTTGATGCTTGCCTACCTTCTGCCCACCCCTTTGATATGCATTTTTGACTTTTGTTTACATCGCACTAACATTTACATTTACATTTTTCCCGCTCACTTAGATCAGGCATTTTGCTTTGTTTACACATTTGTCAACTTAGTTTACACATTGCATTTGAAAAAACATCAAACATAAAAACATAAAACTATAAAAACACATGGCCCGAAAAGGCCTTAAACTAGCTTACGGCCCGAAATTGCCTAAAACTATCACCTTTTTACATTGCTTTTCTTTCATTCATACATTCCAAATCTATGTACAACAGGTGTCGCTTGACGTTGTTTTCTTTCTAGTTGATTTTTTACAGGATCTTACATATACATAGCATGACCATGCATGTAGCATCACACTTTACACAAGCAAGGTAAGCATCAGTCCGCTATGACTATAAACTAGCATAGAATAGTCATGGCATCATGACTTAAAACTGATACCACAGAGTAGTCCTAGCATCATGACTTAAAACTGATACCATAGAGTAGTCCTGGCATCATGACTTAAAATTGATACCACAGAATAGTCTTAGCATCATGACTTAAAACTGATACCATAGAGTTTTGTTCGGTATGACACTAAACTACTACCTCTGTCCACCATGACATGAAACTAGCATCCAGAGTCCACTAAGACTATAAACTAGTTTGCCTCTTCACAGTCTACTATGACTATAAACTAGCAATGCACCATCTTCCATGACGCTAAACTGGCACCATCCAAGGGCTTATGACGTGAAACTAATCCACAACAGTTTGCTAAGACTATAAACTGGTGACATCATCGACGACCAGGAAAAAATTGAAAAGATGTGTCACTGCAATCAGCTGTTCATGTTCCACAAAGACTTATTGCATGATTCATCTCATAGGCCCTAATGAAATTGATGTTGTTCATGATTTTGTCTGCTTTGAAAATTGCACGTGGTGACTCCATCTCCTTATTTAAAGTGTTTAGCTGATTGTTTCATTTGTGGTTTTCTTATCTTCTTGGAGTTGTGTTTGCAAGATGACACTTCTGAGGTGTTCGTGCATAGATGCACTTCATCATGACGACAAGGTATCACATTCTTCCTAACGCATGTAACTGGGATAATCAATTCGTTGATAAGTACATTCCCGACTCTCGATGCATCCCCTATTTCTCCATCATGCTCTCCTTAGCCTATTCAATTATATCCCCGTGATACATTCCACTCATCTCAAAACTCCCTAAGCAATTGCAACGCAAAACACAGTACACAATGCATGACATAAAATGCAAGTGCTCAAACACGAGCATAGCACTAAAAGTAAGCTCTTTCAAAAAGACCAAAGAAAAAAAAGAAAAATAAAAGAAAAAGAAAGACAAAGAAAGGCAAAAAAAACAAAAGAAAAGAAGAAACAAATGAGAAAAATAAAAAAAGAAAAAGAACAAAAAGGTCAAAGAGCAAAATGCACGAAAAAGGTCTTCATGACCCCGTTAACATCATAAACCATGGATTGTTGGCTCTTCTCATACAAGCCCCAGGCAAGAAGGCAATTGTCTTGAAAAATAGTTATGCTCGTGTCTCAAAGAGACCATGTTTCACATCATTGCATAGCTTTGGCTATTTACAACGGGCCCTGCAAATACTCTATAAGAGTCTCATTTCTCCAAAGAACGCATCTCTTATGTCTTGGTTCTGAGTCTACTGAAAACCCGGTTGTTGACAAGGACCAATGACATAACTTGTTCACGAGAGACCATTCCTCTCCCATAAATTCCAACAGCAATTTTCACCCTTGACCAATTCCTGGCTTCCTTGGTTACAACCAATTCCCTTGCATCTTGAACCACATTCCCTCAATCCCATGTACTTTTGAAAATAGTGCGATGACATCCAACCAAGGGTTGACGGTAAATGTTTGGTACTTGGTCGTTCATGGTGTTTTGCACTTCTTTGTCAACATCTCTCAGGTAGATTCCACTAGATGTCAACAAAGAGGGGCCAATGAAACACCACTAATTTTTGCCTAACACTTTGAAACAAGAACAACTCAAGCCCTTTCAAGCATTCGGGAGGCAAATTTTGACTAAGGCATGAAACTCAAGTCCAGGTTGCTCAAGCCAGCTTGATCACACTATTAAGCTAGCTTCCCCTCAATGTGAGCAGCTCCAACAGTTTCAAAATCAAATAAAAAGTGGCCAAATCTGAGGGTGCAAGCCATCCTCAAGAGCCGCTGATGTCCACTCCAAGTCTCAGCATTCAGGAGTCCAAATTTCAAGCCAGACTACACAGTTTCTACAGGTCACGCTAGGCAGTCATGTTGGGCGTGACCACAGCATGACCAACTTTTAGAGCCTCAAAACAGCCTCAAAATAGCATCAAAATGGTCTGATTTTGAAGGGACAAGTCACTTTCAAGGTCCATTAATGATTTCTTCAAATTTCAACCTCCAAAACTTCAAATTTTAGCTCCAAAAATGCTCATTTTTGCCATTGATGCCCAGGTCACGCTGGCAG
Organism: Gnetum montanum; assembly: GCA_015680685.1. NCBI lineage: Eukaryota > Viridiplantae > Streptophyta > Gnetopsida > Gnetales > Gnetaceae > Gnetum > Gnetum montanum. The sequence goes on from MNCI01028104.1 coordinate 192,393, forward strand.
CGTGAGTCCAGCGTGACCAACTTTCAGAAAATTCCAGAAAATTCTAAAAAATCCTAGAAAATTCTCAACATTAGAAAATTTCAGAAAATTCTTAGCGTCAGCAACTCCCAAAAAATTCCAGAAAATTCTCAGCACCAAAAAATTCCAGAAAATTCCAAAAAATTCTCAGCTTTTAGAAAATTCCAGAAAACTCAAGGACAAAGAAGTTTCAAGCAAGACGGGTCGAATTTTCCTTGTACATTTCATTGTAAATCTTCATTTGTGGGATAGCCAAGCCCTCATGTCTAAATTAAATGTACTTTCATGGGCTTGAATAACCCATAAATTTTAAAATGCAATGTACCTGGTCAAGAATGTAGCTTGCCAACACAAATCCAACTCTTGCACAACTATCCGACACAAATCCAACTCGTGCACAACTATCCAACACACATCCAACTCTTGCCAACACACATCCAACTTGTGCACAACTATCTGACACAAATCCAACTCGTGCACAACTATCCAACACAAATCCAACTTGTGCACAACTATCTGACACAAATCCAACTTGTGCACAACTATCCAACACACATCCAACTTTCGCCAACACGCATCCAACCCGAGCAAAATTGTCCATTGGACACATGTCACAAGATCTGCTTTCCTCTCATCTCCCAGCCATTGATTCCATTCTTGAATTTTTTGCCTAAGCCCGACCCAACCCTATAAATACCCTGTCAATTCACATAAACCAGAGGCAAAAAAAAATTAGAGAGATTGGTAATTTTGAGAGAGGACAAAACCTGCAATCCTTGGACACTCGACACACCTAACTATTGGCATCCAAGCATTTCTCACTTTCATCACATCACATCATCACATCATCACGTGACATCACCCTTCTAAGAGGTGTTCGACCTACCATCTACACGCAGCTACGCTTTGACTGGTGCACATCTTTTCTAAGCAATACATCATTTTTGTTTTGCAAACCAAACATTATTTCTGTTTTCTATTTTACGTTCTGTTTACATTTCTTCTTACATTCAGTTTACATTCAGTTTATAGCTTACGTTTTGTTTACACCTTACATTTACATTTACGTCTTACGTCTTACGGCTCATGTTTACATTTTACACGCATTTACACATTTTAAGATAACCCCAGTGCTAGCCGTTACGTTCGGGGAAGTCCTTGGTTGATTTGCGTGCAGATCATCCAAGGCACTCTACCTTCGTTTAATTTTCAAGCTTGCCCTCGGGCGAAGGCAAGGTCAACTATGGTTTCCCGATGATCTTTCAGTGTCTGTTTCCCTTCCAACCTCACACCAATGATTTAGGTTAGTACAGTCACCTTAGTGGCTACCTTCTAGGCTTCATGGCTGGGTCAATGTAAGTGTGATACTAGCATATCCTTGGATCAATTCTTGTTAGCTGTGGATATGACCAAGCAAAGGCTATTGACCATTTATTCACCACTTTCAACAACTTTTCTTTTTGTTCAGGAGTAAGTTTGGCATTAATTATGACTGGTTTACCATTCTTTAAAAATGTGTACTACATTTTGATTGGTAAAGTTTTTAGTTTTAGTTCTAATGGATCCTACTTGAAGTGAGCAAGGATTTCCAACTCTCCCCAACAAGTATCATCATCTTCATCAGAGAGTTGGAAATGAACTTGTTCAATTTTGTCCATGCCTTGAGCATATCCACAAGTTAGACTCTCAATTTGTTCCATGCATATTATGCTACTATCTGAATCAACTATCAGCCACTGGGTGCCCTTCTGCTTTATGGCTACTGCATACAAACACCTTTGAATATTGATCTTTTATGCACATTGATTGCATGCCTTAATGTATGTGCTCTTACTAGACCAAATCTTTTGCATGCAATTGCACCCGTTATTGTTGTACACGATGCATGGAATATGCTTCTTCTTAATTTTTCCTAGCTTATTTTCCTTAGATATTTTGAGAGATAGATCCCTTATACCCATTCTTGTGTCGACCATGCTTAACCAAGTCCTTCCCATGATGATGGAAAAGTCATTTTTGCAATTGTCCACCTTGATTACTAGAAAATTAGCAAGATAGGACCACCCATAAACTATGGTTACAATGTCCTCTACTAATCCTAGATAAACACTAATCGACTAATCTATTAATTCTAGATGAATGTTTCTCTTCTTAAGAGGTGGTAGCTTCCAAGCCTTGTACATATCATGGGAGATGAGGTTAACATTGGAACTAGAGTTAAGAAGATCTTTGCATGGCTTTTTTCCAACAATTTGTAGATAGATGAGTGGGCTTCCTGAATCAAATCTTTTTGTAGGAAGATTGCTAGCCTTGATATAGTCAAAAATAGCATGAGTTAGCATTACAATGCAGATCCTAGGTAGCACTTGGATTGAAGGGCACTTGAAGGTATTTGATGCAGAGGATGAGGATGCCAGAGATGTAGGGTGATCAGCCAAAGTAGGTTGTGAGGGCTAGAGAGGGCTGCTGGGCTAGAAGAAAGGCCTTTTTCTTGATCAATTTTTCGAACCACTTGGTTGAAAAACTGGTTGTGAGTGCATAGCCCTCATAGCATTTCGTTGTTGCGGTTGTGGAGAAATCTCTCCCTGCATAGATAGAGCAAGAGGTAACTAGGTTGAAGGTGGAGGTGTATGTGCAGAGGGATGTGGAGGATAATAAAGATTTGAATATGGGTTTTTCCATTGAGTATATGGTGAATATGTTCAATGATACTCTAAAGGGTAATAGTGATGTAGGAATGATGTATGACTTTCAGAACTTCTATGGGAGACAAGTTGTTGAACATAGTACCCATATGAATCTAGTTGCCTATAAGGATACTACTGCCTTGGCAGTGGCATTCCCCATGACTATGGTTAGTACCACTATTGGTATTGTTCATAAGGTTTGGAGGAGTTCCACTTGGATAGTAAGCTTGTTGCTGTTGGTGGAACTATATTGGACTACCTTGAGGGTAAGGTAATCATCTTGGTGCTTGCCTACATGGTAGACAAGGATTCAATGCGTACAACCCTGACTCTTGTAAGTGTGACACCATAGGGTAACATCCCTTTGAATGTTCATATTGAAAAATGTCACATTCAATTTCATCATCAAAGTTATACTCCATAACATCTTCTACTGCAACAGCTTTGCCCTTACCTCTTTGGTAGGCACGTTCAGCTTTTTTTCACCTCCTGCAATTATGATCACTATTTTGCTCTTTGTATTCTTCAGCAATATTTAAAGTGGTTTGAAATTTTTCATCCAAAGAGTCCCATAACTTGTCAACCTTGGCCAAAATATTAGAAACATATTTTTGAATGGGCAAGGTCTTTCTATTCACCACTTCATCGAGTGGTGATTCCTCCTCATCACAAAATTGGACCTTTCATTTTCTGATGAAAGGGTTCCTATTATACTCTTCAACACTTTTCCTCTTTCGTAGCTCACCTTCTTCTTTTGTGACCTACTCAGTTAGCCTTTGGATCTAATGAGCTCTCAATTTAGACAACCTTCCTTGGGCATACACCCCAAGGGTTCTTCTTGTTTCTACTCTAAGCCCATCTATGATATGGTGAAGTTCCCTCTGAGAATAACCATGGCTAGGGCATTAGAGTAGGAGTGAATAGTATTACCCAATGGTAGCATCCAAGGGTTCATGTGCTCCTTATTTCTAGCCTTGGATTTGCCTTCTTAGATTAGACACTATGGAGTACGTCTGGTATTTGTCATTGAATAGTTATAACATGGTACGTCATTTGTGGATAAATTCCAGCTCTAAGGAACGATACCAACCTTCAGCTTTCTTAATGAGTGTCGTTAGGAAAAGTTTGAGTTTCTGCCACTCATTCTCTATGTTCTATAAGGAACAACCATCTTGAAAAGCTTGTATATGTGTCTACGGATCATAATTATATTCTCCCCTCAAATCTTGGGATATTATTCATGTTTAGGCACTTGATCCAACTATCCTTCATATGCTTAGTTTGGATTTTCAATGCCTCTGCAATGTTGAGCATACTTCAAGTTGCCAATAATGGTTCATCATCATCACTACGTCGATGATGTTGATGATGGTTTCAACCACCCCTTTGATTTTGGTGGCCTTCACAGTCATTGTTATATCACTAATCACCTTCATCATGGTTGTTTTGATGGTAGCTTCCATGAAAACCATTAGATGAAGAGGAATGTTCAGAATCATATGAAGAGGATGAAGATGAAGGTGGACTGCCACCGCCACCGCAGTGTCTGCCACCACTCTTACACTTATTATGATCACCATTCTTAGATCCCTTATTATTGCGATGTTTACCTAAGTCCCTACCTTAGCTATTACTCCTTCTTGAACCCAATTTGTAAATAGTGGATCACAGGGTCAAGTTCACACACTTTCCATCAGTAGCAAGGGGTGGAGAATCTTCATCTTGAGAACCTTCCAAGGGAGGATCCACATTGTCATCTTGGTTTAGTAGGAATAAGGGATTAGTGTAATGTTCCTTCTTTATAGCATCATGGAGCTTCTCCTGACATCTATCTCATTGGCATTGTGTTTTAGTAGGATAGTAGTTTTGAGTGTCATATCCATCCACAATGTATTCTTCATGAAGATCTACTATGCCTAACTTCTTAAGGGTTTTGAATGGCATCCTAGGCACAGATTGATTAGGGGGCAAGATAACGTTGCCCTTCATATCACGCCATTACATCTGTTCATCTTGATGTAGGATGAAGGTGATGTTTAGCACAAACTCATCTGGATGAGTGTATACCACCTTGGACTCTTGTGGAACTAGTGGTTTGGTAGCATTGTGCTTGCGAGAAGAAGAAGACATTTTGCAAAACAAGATAAAATTATCAATGTGCTTTTATAATTCTATGTGTAGTGGGAATGATATTGACCTTTAGGTTCATGCAACAATATAATGGTATTCACTTAGACCTAAATAGCACACATTCCACAAACAAAGTCCCTGGCAACAACACCAATGATGAGTGGTGAGGTACCCCTACACCCAACCATACGAATCACAAAGTGTTCACGCACGATCTGGTCAAGTTCTATAGACTTTGTCATTTCCAATGCACTAGCCCTTTAGGAAGTGAATCTAGCCCTACACTTGTGACGTTCATTGGTATGGTTAAGTGTAACTGAGGTATCTAATTTTTATCGTTTTGTGTTTTATAGTTTGATGCTCAAAATGTAGATAAAAAGAATTTGATTAACTAATTAACTAGCATTTAACTAATCCTAACATAAGCAACCAATCCCACTTTTTGTACACAACCTAAACCCACATATCCACTACTGGGTGACCAAGCACTACGCTACTAGGTGTACCAAGCAATAACATTGCTAGGATTACCAAGCGAATACATGTTACGCTCGAAGCAATCATACTTATGTGTGTAATCTATCTTTCTTAATTACCTTATTAACATAATAAATGGAAAATATTTAATAACTAATTGAAAGCATTCAATAAATAATTGAAAATAGTAAATGCATAAATAAAATAGTTAATCTATCCAAAGTGCTGCAAGGTTTATCAAAAATCTCGTCTTTATTACCACACACACTGTCGTGCTTAGGTACAACAATGCTCAAATAAAAATCCGTATACTCAATGATTCTTGTTGTGGGCACTGAGAGGAAAAATTCTAACTTTCAAATGGAAAAAATGCAAGAGCTTCACTGCAACTACAATCTATCTATTACCATAAATGCGGCTACAAGCACGTATTTATAGCTGACTATAGACACTACATCGATGGGGCCACATCAATGCATGATATGATGCGTCCACTAGGCCTCGTCGACAAGGCCTAAACGATGAGGCCACATCAACAAGGTTTCATTGACGTAATTAATAGAACATGACTCATCAAATATGAATCATAAAGATATACCAAAGTCATTAATAATTTTTAACACAACTCAAGATTTTAGCCTGTGGATCAAAATTACTTAAGGACTCTTAGAAATTGATGATTGCTAGAAAATAATTCAAACTAGACTTGAACTCATCTATGACATTAAAAATTTGATGGAAATACAAGCTAGATAATATGAAAAAAAAAATGAAGAAAAACAACTTGGCCCCTACCATCATTCTCAATAGCATGTCAAAAATCATATCATCTTGACTCACTCGCTATCAATGTTCAAAAGACATGTAGGACTCTCTTTAATTAGAAGACAATAATTACTATATAAACAAGAATTTGATTCATTAAAAATTTAGCTAGAAGAAGATATGGAAATTTGTTTTACTCAAATGTACATCAGCATTGAAAAAATAGATAAATATGGTTGTGGATACTCTAACAAACAAAAGGTATAGAAATTCATCCAAACCATCTTAATAGATCCAAGGTTTGAACATACTATGGAAACCATTATGCTTTTAAAAGATATGAACATGCTTACAATCAATAAATTGGTAGCTCAAATCAAAATCCTTCAAACCATGAAGGTAAGAAGGAAAAATAGCTTTTGAGATATAGCTTATGTTAGTAATCAAACAAGGAAGCAAATATTTAAAAAGGGAAAGATTCAGTCAATTCAATAGTAGACATTTTCAATCAAACAAAGATAATTCTATAAACCAAAATAATTCTAAAAATTATCAAACCACTAGAGGAAAACGCTAATCAAGAGGAAAATTGATAAATCGCAATTTGTCAAGCTACAATATTAGGTACACGATATCGGGTACATGATATCGTAGCCTGGATACGATATCATATACACGATATCATGATTCCTATGTTAGCCTATAAATATAACATTTAGGCACACAGTGAGGGAGTCTTTGGTCAGTTTTGGAGTCAGTCCTTTTTGTCAATCTTTAGTCTTTAGTCATTTTTTGTTTTTTTTTGTTTTCAGTTCTTTCCCAAGTGCACGCCCACATTGTGATGCTTGTAGTTGTACAGAACCTTTGTTCAAGTGTGACATACTTGGACATGCACATGATTAGCAATAAAGATCGAGATTACTTCATCATTACAGCATTCAGTTTTCTTTTTAATTATTTATTATCTATTATTGTTTTCTTAGTTAACATTTCTTTTATCGTCATTTATTATTCCTATTGTTAACATAGAATGAGTATGCTTTAATCATGAACATTTAAGTGTAACCACGTGGTAACCCAGTAGTGTATCAAGTAGTGCTTCATGTGATGTGTGCTTGGTAATCCTAAAAGTAGTACATGAAGTCCAAGATGTGTACAGATGATTAGGGATAGATGCTAATTGCACTTAGGCTAGCTTAGATGTTATTTCACATTGCTCATTAGCTTAATTAAGTTATTTCTTATTATCCTTAGAAGTAGCATAGTAGTAGAAATTGCATCATACATCTCACTCTAGACTAAACCATATGTGACAAAGAAAATACTAGTCAAATGGGAAGACAGTGAACTACGATCAACGTATAACTGTCTAGGTGTCACAACTAGTCCATCTGCAGAGTTCAACCAGATCACACGTACACACTCGTATTTGTATGGTTGAGTGTAGGGGTATCTCGTCGCTCATCATTGGCACCATTGTCAAGGACGGTGCTAGTTATCTAGATTAGTTATATCATACAAGATTGCTATAACAAGGTATTAACGGTATATCTTTCAAACAAAGAAATTAAATTCAATTAAGTTACACATGATTCATGATAATGTCTCTTTCACAAGACAGTAATAATGCAACATCTCACAAGGCAATTCATTGGATAACCAATGAAATTTGTGATGCAGATGAAGTTTGGAGTACTCAATCTTATGCAGGAGTTTCATATGTTCATAATCACCCCAATAATACTCAAGGATTTTTGTCACCCAACTCATACACCTCTAGTGAAGATGGGACATCCCCTAGAACAAGGGGGCTCATAAGGCCTAGGACCTTCTCAATGGGTAGCAAGAGTACATCAGGGGATGATTGGAAGACTTACAAAAGTCATGACGAGTCTTCTAGTTTCCTCTCTTCCTCTACTCTTTCAACATCAAGGTATGACATGGATGACTATTCCTTAAGGGATTGTCATAAAGATAAAAATTGAACCCACAAGAAAAATTAGGAATGCCAACATAAACATAGACAACATCGTCCCAACTCACGAACTCATAACCTATTTAGCCATGATGAATCCCTACTGTCCATTAAGAGCCTAATGCATATAACAGAGGCCATTTAGATATCCCGCACGCATCGCAAGAAAAGCCGTCTACCCAAGCTTGATTTAAACAACTTTCCTAAGTTCTCAAGAGGCTATGATTTAGATCCACAACATCATTTACAAGCCTTCTATGATGCCTGTGCATGGAACAACATTGAGAATGGGTGGCAAAGGCTTAAGCTCTTTCCTATGACACTCGTTGGCCAAGCAAAACTGTTGTATAGGTCTTTAAAACCAAATTCAATTCGCCATTGGCCTATAATGGTAAAACTCTTCAACAAAAGATATTAAACCTATGCAAGAGTGTCAGCCTTGAGGAGACAAATCCAAGAGTGGAAACAAGGGAAACATGAACCCTTGGGCATGGCCTTAGAAAGATATTACTCATTACTAAACAAATGCCTAGGCCATGGCTTCTCTGAGAAAAGGCTAATGTGTCACATCATGGATGGGCTCTGTAACGAAATGATGGAGACCCTAGGGATGTATGCCCCAAGTTAACTATATGAACTATGAACCCATCAATTCCAAGAGCTTATTAAGTAGGTAGCAAAAGAAGAAGGAGAAATAGCCAAATGGAAAAATGTTGAAAAATCTCAATAGGACCAAACTCTTGAAATAACAAAGGTCCATAATTATGAAGAGGAGAAATCATCTCACCATGAGGGGATGGACCTGACCCCATCTTTGCCAATACTAAAATCACTAAATGAAATCGAGGCAAAGATCAACAAGATGACAGAGTAGATGCATGAAAAATGTGGAGAATATGCGAACATTATTAGAGGGAGACCCACACAAGATAAATCTGATGACCAGAACAAATAGAGGATACCAAACCTAGAAATACGATAGAACACCATTCGATAATCGAAAAGAAGGACTGAAGAAAATAAGGATAAGGGCTCAACTACCAATCATAAGTATCAATGTAATGTTTGTCTCTACAATCACCCAAAAGGCCAATGCCCAATTTTGTCACATCTACATGAGCATTGGAAAAACATGTTACATTCAGATTTCGTACAGAAGTATTGTACTCAACCCCAATGGCAAAACCCCCAGTCATGGGGGAGACCATCACCAAACTGGCCACACCCTTTGTATCACTCGACACTAAGTGCTTATTATGTTCAACACCCTCTTTCTCCAATTGGATCAACATCCTCTACTTCACATCATTGTTATCACTCTTCCAAGTATCATCAACCCATATCCTCTCCTATAGGATCACCACCTCATGTTCCTTACACTCCTCCTTACTCTCAATAATCTCATCCTTCACCTCCTTCTACATTGCCACCAATTGTACCAAAAGGTTTTGCACCACAACACCAACCAACACACATTACTTGTGCTGCTAGTGCCAACAACAGTGAGAATCCTCCACAATGTCAGAAGTATCCTTTCTTTAAGCATGGCCATAGAAAGAGACAACATTGTTCTAAATCCACTACATCCTCTAACTTAGCACAAACCCAACACTGTGATGCACCTTCCTCTTCAAACTCAACGCCTCTTGTCACCTTATTCAGGCCACCAATCAATACTCCAACAACCATGCAGCCCAATGAATCAAAAAATGTGAGGAGACATATTGATCCTTGCATACCATCTTATGGTCATGGGTGCCATAGTAGGTTAGCTTCTTATCACATGACCACATCTCATAATCTATCCCACTATGCCTACTTTAATCAAGTGTGTGAACCCCAATTCAAGTAGATTCCTACCACTACACCAAAAGACACCCAGTGGTTTGGATATGATTGGATCCCAATATTTCCAACATGCATGGATCCTAACTTTCCATTTATTAATTCTTGCCATGATCAAAGGTTTAGTCATGGGGGATATTCTCCATTCTAACAAGTAGAATTAATAAATATTTTTTTTCCTTTTCTTTGGTTTTAGAATTTTTTGTTTTCTAATTTCTTGTTTTTCAATTTGTCATTTTATCTTTTTGTGGGTAATCTCATCTATGAATAAAACACTCATGTAACCAGTTGGTTGAGGAGTTGTTCTATGCCATCAAGTCACAAGTGACTAATTATTTGGACAGTGAGCCCACAACATCCACCCACCCATTCTATTAATAAGAGGTTCTTTCACTAAGTATGATGATAATCTTGTTATCATTAAAACTTAAAGTAACTTTATACTCATTATGCCCAAAGTAAAAAGTAACAGACTAAGAGGGAATGGCAAGTGTGTGACATCAAAGGGACTTCTGGATTCTCTTTAGTGACATTTGTAGGTGCTATCATGCAACTTGGCTGTACTAAGATCCTTATAGATTTAATTAACAATGGAAGTAAGAGTGGTAATAAAGGCATTCAATAAAGGAGCTCAATGCTATTCTAGGGGGTCCCACTAGAAAGACATGCATCCATGCCTAAAGGTTGGCAACTTCTTCGGATCACCTTTGGGAAAGTCAAAGTGCAAAAGCAGCCAGAAGAAGAAAAAGAAAAGGAGTAGAAAAGAAAAGCTTAAGAAAAACATGCCACAAAAAAATTCAAATCACTCTTCCCTTGCACAAACTTCCAAGTGATCATATGCCTTGTTGTCATGATGCTTTATGTTTGTCTATCATTGGGATGAAATAATGTGATGTCACTGATCAGAGGTATGGACTTGGTTTTGATCTTGGAGCAAAAGGCTAATGGTACTTTATTCACACACAACACTTAGGATTCATTATGCCCATGTTAGGTTACCTCATGTCCCAATCTTTGCAACCCCTTTTGTAATTCATCTCATCTCGCGATCTAAGTACTTCTAACTTGTGTCTTGTGTGGCATAGAATTCATACCTCATAGCAGTGGTACTTAACATGTGTGTGTTTTGTTGCATAGGTGCAAGTTACCTTTAACTCCTCTAATGCCTACAGACATTTTAAGGTGTGGTTACGCAAGGGCATTATAGGTTGGAACCTACTTTGGGGAGGACCCACTTATGTAACTTTTGCAGTTTGTACTTGTGACACACCACCACATCCTTCTACACTCTTCAAATACTCCATTGTCAAATCTATTCTTTCCTTTGTCATCATTTTGATCGAATGTTCCTTAGAACCATTACATGTCCTTTTTCCTCATCCTTTTCAAAGAACTTTACTGTATGACTTCACATCATTACACTTTCAATGCCTCAATTCCCACTTGACATTATCCTAGACCTTTCAAATCTACTCAAATTCTTCATTTTTGGCCATAAAAACTTGAAATATCATCAATTTTACTAAGTACCTTATCTTGGTTGGGATGCGATATCAGGTACCTAGTATCAGGTTTGACGCGATATCGAGTACATGCTATTGCATACGCGATATCGCGTCAACAAAAACTATATATATGGGGCCCCCATGCACTACAAAGGTCATTTTCAATAGTTGACGCGAGGGAGTTGTTCAAATTTTCTTCCACAATTTTTAGTGATTTCCAAGTCTAAATTCCACCATCAATATTTTTCTCATTAATGCTCTGATTTCTTTTCCAATCAAACCTTATTAAACCCAAAGTGTTTAACTTAGTCGTGGGGGAGGGGTACTGTAGAACTTGCGCATAATTTTTTTGAAGTTTGCTATCACCCAAAGGATACCATAGGGGTAAGTACTATTAAAAATTCATGCCATATTAATTTTCTCCCTTCACCTAAGCATCTAAATTATTATATGAGTTACCTAAATAGATCAAGTCCAACATTAAACCTTTAGGGCAACTTCCTTGAAAAATTTTTAACTCTAGAATCACACTAAGCAAAGAATTAAACATTTATTAAAGGCAATGAGTAAGGTATGAGATAATTGAATTTCTTTGAAAAACCTTACTAACAATCAATCTTTGTGTGATTACAAATGCCCCCTAAAAGAGGACAACAGGAAGGACCTTCTCAAGGTGTAGCTAAACATCTAGGAGGAGACAGAGGTCAGGAACCTCAAGAAGAACATGCAGAGTAGGAGGCCCACTCATACAACATTCATCAAGAAACCCCTACAATAGTGCAATCTAGCCATGTAGAAGGTGGTGAAGTTAGAGCCCCAAAACCAGGGCAACACCTTACACTATCCCCTGAATGTCTCCAAGCTATTCGGGAAAAGCCCACCTTTGCAACTGTGATAGTGGAGCTCAATTTTGGACCGTTCACTAAGTTTGACCCTGAGCCAATGAAGACTTAACTGAAGGCATCTCCACTATGGCCCATCCTCTCAGAGAGTGGTGATTGGTATTTAGGTGAAACATATCAATTCTAGCATGGCAAAGAGAAGGGCACTGTTGCCAATGTAGGTGGTGTCTCTATTGATTTTTTGGCAAATGCAATTGTAGAGGTCCTAAATCTTCCAAATGAAGGACCAAAAGTTGTTCATTTGTCCACTCGCTCAGATATAGACACGAGGAAATTATTGTTGAAATGGGCCTACGACAAGGAGAAGAAAGTTTATGAAGAATTGACCTTGGAAGAAAGAATCTATTTTAGGATCGGCACTTATCACCTCTTCCCCATCAAAGAATTAAATAGATTATCTACTTATGTGGTGCAGGGAAGTGTAATTTTGATGGGAAAATTCAATGCGAATCTACCCCATCTATATCTAACAGAGATATTAAGGCGATTTGAGAAAAGGAAGACAGGAAAGCTTGCTTTGCCTTTCCCTTGTCTTATCAGAAAGCTATGCAGACATGTCGGGATTTTGGGCTACACAAATGATGTTCCTAGAAAAGCCAAAAATGCTTCATATGCTGAACTGCTCAAATCACCAGCACTTAGAAAAGATGCTAGCGAGCAATTAGAACAAGATGGAGAACAAACAGTTGAACCCACTATGCCTCAAATGGTTGGACCTAGCCAACAACAAGTAACAGGGCCCAGCACATAGCCCATGGGCCAGCAAGTCTTGCAACTACCGCCATAAGACTATCGATCTTCTATCAGTCATCTTTGAACAATTACCAAGATGGTCAGTTGGGGAAGCTGTGATGCCAAAACTTTATTCAAGGTCATTGATGACATCATATAACCCATTGTTTCAGCCAACCCTACAAGTGGATAGATTTCATTGATTTCAGAAGGAGAGTCCTAGTGGTCTCAACAAATGTCTAGGAATGCTGCATCTTTTCAAGTCAGGTTGGAAACTAGTGAAGGAGCCACGATAGTGGTCATGCTGCACCAAGATGTAGCAAATGCAGCAAAGGTGGTCGCAAACCACATTAAAGAATTGTTTAACATTCTTGTTGTGCCATTAGTGGATTTCACAAGAGCACGTGATGCTCAAGCTTTGGCCAGTCCCTCAATGACTCCTGCAGAACATGAGGATGCTTTGGATCGCTTGTTGCAAACAAGACAAGTTATGACGTCCTTATTTGACATCCCCCAATATGTCACCGCAACATAATTAGATCTTATTTCCACCAAAGGAAAATTGGTCATAATTGAAGTTAGAGTCGAGCATGCGGAAGAAGAGTTGCAAGAGAAGCTCGTCGTCCTACAAGCTGAATGACGGGATCCTTCTTGATTTATCATAGCTAACCAATTAGACATTTCATAATAGAGAAAATGAATAAATTGATGGAAGAAAATAAAAGGGTGGCAATGGAAAAAGAGAAGGCTAATTGGGATGCTTCAAAAGCACAAGCTCAAACATATGCACATACTAAAGCTCTCAAGGCCTTACAAGAGGAAAATAAATTACTTACTATTGAGAATCTTGGTTGATCATAGTTGAGAAACAGAAAAATATTCTTGAAGAAAGTTTCCAACAAATGCGAGAAAAATTGGTTTGAGTCAACCAAGACATGAATCACTTGGCCAGGGAGAACATAACCCTCTCCATGGAGGAGGTCTGTGTAATCCAACAAAAGATGGTCATAGAAATAAGTGCATGGAAAAATGAGGCCAAGAAACATAAGAAGTTAAAAGAAAACTTCCATGACTAGGTTGGGATGTATAAGGAAATCATCGAAAAGGAGATCTGTATGGCTAAGGCCCACATTAATTCTTTCAATGCTCAACACACTGACTGGCGAGCCATACTAGATTCTTATGCCTTCGCTCACCAAGTAGAATTGAAGAGTTGGGACCTGCAGATCCAGGATCTCACAGAATACATGGAGTTAGCAAATCTGCGATACGCCAACTTGGCCATGTTAACAGCAAGGTGCCCAAAAACTGAGCTTGAGAAGCAGGTAGCTACCACCTATGCTAAATATGAGACAGAGTTTGCAGAGCATAAGAGGACATTGCAAAAATTAGAAGTGGCAAACGCTGAATTAGAGGTGGTTAAGGCTAGCTACCAAGGTTAGAAAGATGTAGCAGCAGATTTGGCTCGACGACTTATGGATTATCAGTAATTTAGAGACAAGGCCAGAGCCTATGAGGAGGAACAATGGCTATTTGTAGCATGGTATGTCAAATCCAATCAAATGTTTCTGCAACTGCTGTGTCCATAGGAATTGCTAACTCCATCAAACATTGGAACATCAGCATGGACGGCACATGATCCTTGGACAGAGGAGGAAAACCTTTAGGCACTCCTTCAAAGATATCCATTTCTGAAGCCTAGAGCACAGTATCAAGGAAAGAAGCCCATGGAGGAACCACCACCACCAAGAACTACATGAGTTCTGCAAATCTTGTATTCTGTGTTGGTGTCTAGATTTTTTTTTATCTAAATTCTACATTGCAGCATGAAATAGTCCATGGTCATCCAATAACCCCATACCTATCCATTGTTTATAATCAAATGAACTTATTTCTCATTTTGTTTGACTCAAGGACGAGTTTTTATTCAATTGTGGGGGTATGATGAATCGTGGTTTGCCAGGCCTCGATATTGGGTACACAATATCATAGCCTAGATATGATATTGTATACACAATATTGTGATTCCTATGTTAGCCTATGAATATAGCATTTAGGCACATAATTAGGGATTCTTTGGTCAGTTTTGGAGTTAGTCCTTTTTGTCAATCTTTAGTCTTTAGTCAGTTTTTTTTAGTTTTCAATTCTTTCCCAGGTGCATGCCCGCAGTGTGATGCTTGTAGTTGTATGGAACCTTTGTTCAAGTGTGACATACTTGGACACATACATGATTGACAATAAAGATCAAGATTACTCCATCATTGCACCATTCCCTTTGCTTTTTAATTATTTATTATCTATTATTATTTTCTTAGTTAACCTTTCTTTTATCATCATTTACTATTCTTGTTGTTAACAAGGAATGAGTACGCTTTAATCATGAACATTTAAGTGTAACCATGTGACAACCGAGTAGCATATCGAGTAGTGCTTCAAGTGATGTGCGCTTGGTAATTCCAAAAGTAGTACACGAAGTCCAAGATGTGTACGAATGATTAGGGATGGATGCTCATCACACTTAGGCTAGCTTAGATCTTATTTCATATTGCTCATTAGCTTAATTAAGTTATCTCTTATTGTCCTTAGGAGTAGCATAGTAGTAGAAACCACATCATACACCTCACTCTAGACTAAACCATACGTGACAAAGCAAATACTAGTCCAGATGGGAAGACAGTGAACTGCGATCAACGTATAACTGTCTAGGTGTCACAACTAGTCTATCCGCGAAGTTCAACTGAATCGTGCGTACAAGCTCCTATTCATATGGTTGAGCATAGGGGTACCTCGCCGCTCATCAAAAATGGAATAACAACCAAAGATACAATAACAATAACATAATTGCACCATGTTACAAATTTTAGAGAGAGAGAGAGAGAGAGAGAGAGAGACCACACCAAAAATATTGGACATGGGTGGGGTTTCTAAGACAAGAAAAAGGAAGAAAGCAACAAAGAAGAATGAACTACCACTACCAAAGAAGAAGCAAAATAAGATAATAATACAACTCTAAACACTATTATAAAAATTAGAAATGACTCTTAGATAGTGGACAATGGTCATTCTAATCACAACATCTCATAAAGACCATCTTCTCAATTACAAACCTAGCATGCTTGGAAATATCTAAATAGGATATAGCAATTATTTAAACATTGAGAAAATAGGTGATTCTATTGTCACACTACCCATCTTCTATAAGATCATCTTCATTACTTAAGTCTACTACATTTCTAATCTCTCCAATCCACTCCTCTCAATTGGACAAATGGTAAGTGGAGGCATCAATATAAACTTTATTGATGACATGCATCATAACAAATCTTAACAGGGAAGAAGTGATTAGAATTAAAGCATTTAACAGTAGAATCTATTGTTTGGATTGTGATTATTTTGATCTTCAAGGAAAACCAATCATCAACATGGAATGCATAACCATAAAAGAAACAAATAGCTAAGAAGCAACTTCCAAAATCAGGCAAAGCATAAACTCAAAACACACAAAGATTTCAGAACTAGAGGAAGAAGCAAAATTATGACACAAAAGACTAGGACACGCCTCCTTCTTAAACATTTAAAAAATGACCAAACTGAAAAAGGCAATTAGGCTAAAGATGAAAGAAATGCCTAAAGATAAATGTGAAATATGCATTCAAGGCAAACAAATCATTCCCCTCATATAACACCAATGCAAAGAATGGAAAAGCTACTTGAACTTCTACATCTTGACCTAGTTAGTCCCATGTCTACCACCTCTATCAACAAAATGAATATTAAAATCATCACATTCTAATTAGCATAAACCTTTTTCTTAAATATAACAATTAAAATCATCACATTCTTCTCCATTATAGAAGGAAGGAGGACTATATAACCATGGCCAAGTTGGTCTCTTCTACTTCTTTATAATACAAAAATTGGATATAAAACATTAGCTTGTAATCTAACTTGCAATATGTGTAGATGATAGTAGAGATTTTCAGAATAAATTTTCAAATTCACCCTCTTCATAAATTTGTCATTGTAATAGACACATTCATCCACATAGATACTAAAAACTTCATAGTATATGTACATGAGGACATTGTGCGATGATTGGGTGGTTGTGTGTAACAAACAGTGATTGCAAATCTCACACATTAAGTGGGACTTCATTATCCAAACCATGACTAAATTGGGTTTTGGCCCTAAGTTCATTCATATGGTAGAATGCTTATTCTCAGATGCTACAACGCGAATCGCGACTACCTTCGGCATCACTTCTCCCTTTTCTATTCATAGGTCTGTTAGGCAAGGTTGCCCTCTCGCTCCTTATCTCTTCATCATAGCGGCTGATTTTCTCTGTCATCAAATCAGCTTGGATATTCAAAACAATGTTTTATTTGGGGTTCATCTATCTTCTCCTCAACATCAGCTCCTCAATATGCATTTCGCTGATGACTCATTTTTCCTTATTCAAAACAAAGCAGATAATGTGCAGTGTCTCTTGTCTCGAGTAGAGCAATATTGCTCCCTCTCGGGATCTGTCATAAACTGGCGAAAATCTTCTGTTTATAGCTTCACCAATAACTACAGTCATTTGCCCAATTATAGTTGGAAGCGTACTCAAGATCATGAGATCATTAAGCTCTTGGGAATCCCCTTTCGCTTTAGAGGCCCAACGTCCGAGCTCTGGGACCAAGTAATTTCTCGAATTCACAGAAAAATGGAAAAATGGAAAACCAAACCCCTCACCCTTGCCGGAAGGTATCTAATCTGTAAGTCTATTTGTGCCTCTACCCATGTTTATTACTCATCATGTTGGGCCCCTTCCCATGCTTCTTATCAAAAGCTTGAACGTTTATTTCGAGACTTCATGTGGTCATCTAAGGACTCTCAAAAAGGCTTTCATCGTGTAGCCTGGAATATAGTAACTCTTCCTAAGAACAAAGGCAGATTGGGCCTTTTGAACTCCTTTAAGCAAGGTTTCACCCTTGTCGCTAAGTGGTTGGTTCAGCACCTAGATGCCCCCAATATTATCGGGAATCTCCTTCAGTTAAGGCTTCAACAAGCATTCCCTAAGAACAGGTCTATCTGGAAGGGTATCCACCCTGTTAATTGGATCCTTTCTCCTCACGACGTTATCATTCCTGGAACACATGTTTTCAAAAGCATTTGGAAGGCTTGGCAGGTCTTACATTTTCATGTGAATTGGAATAATATACATATCAATCCTACTCTTCTTTCTAAGATTTGCCCTTGGTGGTTGCCCCTATGTCCTGCTCCTCTAGCCACCTCAAATGCCAGGGTAGCCACCATCTGGTTTCAAAAGGGAGTTGTTTCCCTTAGCTGTCTTCGTCTAACCAATCAGTGGATTACTTGGGATATGTTCGAAAACTTATATGGGGCTTCCAGAATTATGCACCATTGCCTTGACAGACTTTATCACTTCATTCATCAGAATTTGCATTTGGATGCTTCGGTTCCTAGTCTCTTCCATGGTCTTCAATGGACTAATGGATTGAACCTTCTACCCTATAAACCTCATGTGCCCTTTCAGTTGTTGCATGATTCCTCTACGATTGTTAACCGCTGCAATCGTTCATGGCACAAAGAAGAGTCTGAACAGTTTTGGCTCTCTCTCTTTTCACGAGTTTGGAGCCTTCCGACTCTTCCAAAAATTAAGCAATTTCTTTGGTGCCTATTGCATCAAGGCCTGCCCATCGGCAAACGTCGTGAATACCTTGGGATTTCAAACCCTACCTGCCCTCTCTGTGGACGTCCTAAAAATTTTGTCCATGTTTTTTGGCATTGCCCTTTCGCTCAGTCTTCATGGGAATGGGTTTCTAAGGTTTTTCCTTTGTGCACATTTTCCCATGAGGATATCTTATTCGGCTTTTTGGCCACCCCCTCTTCTGACCTTCAATTTCTTTGGAAAGTTATTAGGCCCCTCGTTCTTTACTTTATATGGAAGCGCAGATACACTGCTCTTTTCCAGAACACTAATTCGTCCAACTCTAACCATTTAAATATTATGAAAAAATCTCAAATTCTTCGCCTTGTGCATTTCCAAATTTTATCTCGTACTTCTAAGTTAAAGTTGGATACTAATCAGTTGTTTTATTGTTTGCAGCCTTGGAGCAGATACACCAACTCGTGCACTCTTTCCAATCTCGATCTGCTACATCGGCGTGTGTTATCATCATAATTTTGAGCATTTTGAGCTCTTTGTTGTTCTCCTGGTCTTATAAACTCGTAGTTCCTAAGGTTTCCCAGCATTAGGTAGCTCTTTGGTATGTACTCCCTTCTTCGGCATGTACTCCCACACCCTAAGAAAGATTATGTTTCAAGATGTTTTCTTTCAACTATCGCATTTGTCATTGTTCTTCCTATTTTTCCATCAATATGTTCAGATGTTGACCATGTACTTATTCTCTTTTTGGGGATGACAGAAATAGGGCTTCCAAGAGCTTTTTTTTCCTAAAGCCATCTCAGAGCATCAAACTCGACAGTTCCAGAAGACAAGATCAAAAGACGTTGAAACGTAACGTTTGAAGTCTGAAGCTAGACATTCGAAGATTGTAATTCTCTAGAAACTGTTGGATTATTTCAGCAGATGGAGCAAGAATCGCTGGGGTTGTAGTGATCATTTCTATAAGCCGGCGCGAGAGGTGCAGGATACGAGGACCAATTATAGTAGGGATCATGGTAAACTACAAGTTGAGAAGGCTTATTTTCATCCTTCTTAGTATCGTCCTCTTTTTTCTTATCGTCTTTCTTCTCGTCCTTGGCAGGGCCAATGCTCACAAGCTCTGTCCCGTCGACTTTCCTGAGACTCGCCGTAATTTTCACAGGATCCGCCTCGCCGATCACTATGATGTTGTTTGCCTTCATGTCAATCGATACAGATTCCACTCCTGCACTCCACAACCACAACGCTTTCGCCAGAGCCTCATCGTTATCAGGGGCGGGCAATTTCACAAGCAACGAAACCAAATTTTTCATAATACATGAAGAAACAAGAACTCTGTGTCGTCCTCGAAAATGATCGAAGAAAGAAATCTCAATGGACAGAGGAAGAAATCTTTGGCGCAAATAATCCAAGAAAAGAAAGAAATTTTACTCGAAAATGATTGAAAAAAGAAGGAAGAAATTTTACTTGAAAGTGATCTAAGAAACGGATCTTTCTTGATGATAATCCAACGGACAAATTTTCTTCGGGCGGGGATGATTGCATACCTGTCAGAAGAGCAAGCGCTGGGGTCAGGCTTAGGCTGGGACATGAGAGAAAGGTGAATTGTGTGAGCATGCAGAAAATGTTATTTGATGCGGTGCCTGCGTGTGCGTGCCAAGGAGACCAATGGCGAAGCAAGCACAGAGCTGGTGAATGAATGATGCGTCGTCGTCTATGCTGCGGCGGCAAAGTTCTGCGTGCTGCTGCTGAGAGAACAAACAAAGAAGCATCATCTCTCATTCATGTGCTTCTGGTGCTGCTGCTGTTTTTACCTGAAAAACATCAAGCACATTAGCTTCATCTTTGTTAGTAGGTGTGGGGCAGACAGTGGGCTCTCCTCTCCTCTCCTCTGTTGTCTCATGCGGTCACTGCCTCTGCCCGGATGCCCCTGTCCCTGCTCGGATTTCGTGCCTGGATTGAATGTTGTCGCGCTGCTGTGTATGATGATCGTTCTCATATGGCGTAATTTTATATCCCTTGCATTTCTAATGAAATTGTGCGTAGCATGTTGCAATATGTTTTGGAGGTTAATCAGAGTGTTGACTGTGGCGTGGCGTTTTCAGATCGCGTTATGATATGTTTTTTTTAATTACATTTGTGAAATGGATTTTATGGGCTGATATTACAATGTTTTCTGCATTTTCCTTTGAGGAATTGCAGAGATGCGCTGGGTGTTAACTTGTGGAGTTATTATTGTGCGTGCATGCGTACAAGCCTGTGTCACGCACATATCTCTCTGTCTTCATATTCATGGCCCAAAACAAGAAGTGCCCTAAGTAATAAGACTTTATTATATTATTTTTCTGATTAAATATGTAACTCAGAAAAGTTTATAGTAAAGCTGACCAAATAAATTATTATGTGCAAGTCATTGGTTTAATCCCAACAAAGGGTTGGTAAATTTTCTGTTTTGCTGATGTAGTCTGAAGGTATTATGTTACCTAGGCAGAAACTATTATGTTAGCTATGCTGTCTATTAAGGACCACCTTTCCATCCGAATGCTGCCGAAAAGATGTTACAAAACACCATCCGAACGCTGCAGAGAGGTCTCGAATCGAACCATCATTGCCTGCCGGCTAGCGTATTAAATACAGACAAAAGAACTCTTAAACTTTTGAAATATCGATAAACAGAATATTAAAATATTTTGAACTATATCACTTTGAAAAAAACAAAAGACTTTGGAAGCCTCTTTGATTGGCTGAAGAAAAAGCCCTCATGCATGAAATTCTTAAAATTTTAGCTCTGTCGATTGGTAAGGTGGAAATTTTTTGGACTAACATAGGGAGAAAATAAGGGATAGAAATTGGGGGGGGGGAAGATGCCGATAATGTTTTTGCACCGCCAAAATGATTAAGGTAAAAGATAAAAACCTCATCCATGTCTACTTGCCTGAAGAACTTGCAGAGTTGAATATTATGCTCTACTGCTTTCAATTTCCATTGCTCATGCTGTGGCTCGCTTAAAATTTGTTGGAATGGAATGCTACATTTAATACATGGCAATGTTGGTCAAACAGGGCTCCTAAACAGGTCTCATTCCATTTTACTTTTTAAATGGAGCTGTGCAAATGCTATACCGTTGTGAAACCCTTTACTTTTCAAATGGAGCTGTGCAAATGCTATAATGTTGTGAAACCCGTAACTTGATTCTAGAAAGTTGTTAGGAGGCGTTTCCAAGGAGTGGTTGGGAGAAAGCAAATTCACATTTAACCTGTTCCTTTTTCATTGTTGTTTTCTGAAGCTTCTTTCATATTGATGAAATATGTCATATTCCTTTTATGAAATATTCTGTTTGCTATCAATTTGAGGGAGGGATTCATATTCCAAAGAAGAGTAATTTTGAAAGGCCATAGCTTTTAATTTATCATGTGGCAGCCATTTAATCTGAGTAATTTCTGCACTCTGCACTTGCACTCTGTAGTAACCTAGGAAATGAAAAGGCATCTTCCTTGATTGGACTATTAACTTTGTTTGTTAGGTCCAACGATAGTAAGTGGTAGTCATTGGTGAGAGAAACTTAGCAAAAAAAGTTAAGGTGTATTAGTTTGCATCTCACCAACTACCACTTAGATTAGCATGGGCTTTAACGATATATAAGTCACAGGGAATAATATTGGAGAAAGCCTATATAGATGTTGGTAGCAGAAAAACAACAGGTCTTACATTTGTGGCATTATCTCGAGTGAGGAGTATTGATAGTTTGAAGATTTTCCTTCCAATCTCCAAAGAAAGATATATCAAGATATTTAAGGCTTCGCATGTTCAAAGTAGATTGGATAAAGAGCAACGCATTAAATCTAATGAAGAATGATGTCATTCTTTTCTGTCAACTAATTTTTACCATTTTGAATGTCAGATCATTTGAAACTATACATTTTCAATTATGCAAGTTTGTACATTGATCATGTTTACCATTTTGAATGTCAGATCATTTGAAACTATACATTTTCAATTATGCAAGTTTGTACATTGATCATGTCTACTGTATTACTGTATTACAACATGTTTATGATCATTCAATAAAGCATTCCGTGGTCTTATAATATTTCTATCTGTTATGTTTAAATCATCGCTGCTGCTCCAGAAGACGACTAGCAATCACTAGCGTAGTTATATATTTATAATATATATCTATAAATTGGCCGATAGAATCTTATTAGTTTACAAGTAAAAAATTCTTTGAGTAAAAAATTTCAGGACTTGTAGACGAAGAACAAGATTTAAAAACCTAAATTTTCATGTTTTCTAGACGAAGAACAAGAGTTCTGTACCTTATTTTTCCTAAGGATGGGTTTTCTGAAAAAACGTATGCTCTCACTATCGCCGAATTTATGCTCAACAATCTCCCACATCAACAAATTGGCCCGATAGTGAGAGCATACACTAATTCATGGAATTTGTTTTTTCAGAAAACTCATCCTTAAGAAAAATAAGGTACAGAACTCTTGTTCTTCATCCAAAAGACATGAAAATTTAGGTTTTTAAATCTTGTTCTTTATCCAGAAGTCGTGAAATTTTTTACTCAAAGAACTTTTTACTTGTAAACTAATAAGATTTGAGCTAATTTTATTCTCCTCTCAATGGCATAGATAACTAAGCTAGTTTTATTCTCCTCTCAATGGCATAGATTTGAGCTTGTGCATATCCCGCTACGTTATGCCATATCCACAAACATATTGCTCAAATCCCGCTATGTTATGCCATATCCACAAACATATTTCACAAAGCAGCGCATCGTCATATGTGTAAGCCATCGGTGTTGAATAAACCCACGTTCAACATTTTTTAATTGCCATCAACAAAGCTTCCAAAGGATTTCCCTTCAACAGAGCTTCCAAAGGATGACCCAATAGTAAATAAAGATTCCACTATGTTTCAATATATCAAGCTTTAAAACTCAGCCTTGGAAGGCAAAAGGCAGCCGAGATCGCAGGTGTTTTAAACCACCAGGAAAAAGGTTGGCATCATAACAGTTGATATTTAAAGCTACCCTCCTTTATTTGACCATTTGCCAAATTCAGATGCTTGGTTCATAGAATTTTCTAATTACCCATAACGACAAATGTGTTCCTTACCACAAAAGGCTTAACTAAGAGGGTCCTTGTTTATCTTTAGTTTCATTTCTTGTTAGATTTAGACTAAAAGGTTTTCTCAACCGATGATATAACTATACCATGTTTACACTTAAAGGTCCATATTTTAAAAGATATTTAAATCAAAATAGGAAGATAGTAAAGATATTTAGTTTTCTGATTCACAAAAAGCAATTTATCACCAGTTATTCACAACGTGAACCAGTTCTCTGATTCACAACATTATCCTTGATGGATGCAACTGTAACACTTTGAAAGATATGGACAACTGGATAGTGTTACCTCTGAATTGTTCAAAAATATGCGAATTTCCGACCTAACTGCCGAACAGACATAACAGAAGGGCCAAGTTATCCTTTTTTGTGATGAAGCATGGCAATCATGCACCCAGTATAAAGTGTATGAACCACAGCATCCATTCATTCAACTTTACAAAACGTTTTGGACTTGCTTTCCAAACTGGCTGTGCAGTGCAGAAATAACTTTTTTAATAGAAGGTATTGCTTCCCCTTCCATTCGAGTGCACATCTTGATAATGTGTATAATACGCTTCAGTTCTTCAGCATCATGTGCGCCCAGTATATTTGGATCAAGTATTTCAGGCCACTTAGATTCTTCCAACAAGTAGCTGTGTGCCCACACAAGAAGATTGGTATCTTCAGAAATAGCTATTCTACCAGTAATAAGCTCCAAGAGCAGAACACCATAACCGTACACGTCACCTTTAATTGCTGTTTTGCGATTATTAACAAACTCGACATCAACACAATCTGCAAGTATTAACAAACAAACAGATGCTCGAAGTACTGCTGCAGACATGTAAAACGTGCCTATACATAATTCACATAACATATTTACCTGGAGTTCCAGAGTGATTTGAAATACCACACAAAGCATGAGAAAGGCCAAAGTCTGCTAACTGCAATGAAAGAATGAAAAACTAATGAAATAAATTTTCAAAATCTCAACTATTAGAGAAGTCTGCTACACATGGAGTGTAATCGGATTCCCGTCAAGAATTTCCTTAAACCACCAACCTCAAGTTCATGTTACACTAGTAAATTGTACCTTAGCAACACGATCTTTATCAAAGAATATGTTGCTAGATTGAACATCACCATGGCATACTGGAGGGTCACAATAATGATGAAGATACTCCTGGAGCAATAAAGCATAGAAAAATTACAGTTTCTTAGGAGAAAAGGTAATAGTTGATCATGTTAGAAAGGGTTTTCCTGATAAAAGAGTTGCATTATTACATTTGAATTGCTTCATGGTTATGGAGTTCAATAATGTTTGATGTAGCTTAACCAATGATATAATGATAAACTATTTTTCTTAAAGCCTACCAGGGCAAAAGCTACGTCCTCAGCAATTTGAAATCTAACAGCCCAGTCCAAAGAATCCCTTTCCGGATCTGCAAAACGTTATTTACAAAATCTCAGCAAGTTCAAAGAAACAGATTCATGTCTCAGTACAGACTACGCATTTCAAGGCTACCTTGAAGATGCTCTTTGAGGCTCCCGTTAGGCATGTATTCATATATTAGAAACCTGTAAAACAAGGATTTTTAAGTCAGGCAAAAATTATGTATAAAATCATTACTGTCTTGATTTCAAAAAGACGATATACAAATGAAAATTCCAAGAACGCACATGAGAACCGACGGATTGCAAAATAGGAATACCTCCCATAGTCATTTAGACAGAGTCCTTTTAAGCGTACAAGATGGCGATGATGTAGTCTCCCTAAGAGCTCCATTTCTCTACGGAATTCATCACAATCTTGTTCAAAGGAACCAGCTATGTGTTTCACAGCAGCAGAAAGACCATCTTCAAAGTAGCCTTTATAAACTGACCCATATCGTCCCTCTCCAAGATATGTACTAAAATTAATAGTTGCATTACGGACCTCTTTGTAACTGAAGTACCTAAATAGGGACATCTGGCCTGCGAGGAATCAAGAGTCTCATTGAGATAAAAGACATAGTTTCCCCCAAATTGTAATTTCTTTGCTAACATAATATACCTTTCTGCCATTCTTGTTCTTCTGGATTTGATGTTGAAGTAAGTTGTCCTTTTTGATGGAAGAGTGCCAATGTACTGGTGTCTCTAAGCTCTGCTCTTTTCCTTTTGATCAATATTAGCATCACAAGCAAAAAAAGAAGTAGCAATGCAATGGTTCCAATTCCAAGACCAACAATTAACATCCAATGATATGACTTGGACTTCTTTGGGACATAGACATTTGAATTTTCATATGGTAGAATGACATCTGATGTAGGAGACAGGGACGGTGTAGCAAATTCAAAGAATGGCTTTGTTTTATGAATGGATACTGCCAACAAAAGAACTCTTAAACATTAGCTATGATAAAAAAATGGTGATAAATGAATGATCCTGAAACCCCAAAAAAAAATTATGCCATGCATGTTTTTCTTATTCACAAGCATTCTCAATTTCAATACTTCTTTTCACATTTTTGCTAAAACAAAAATAATAAACTAACAATCCGAACAGAATGATATGGTTATTAAATAGCAAACACATCAATATCACGAATGTAATATACTACCGAAAAGACCGGAATTTTAATTTTTTGCACATTGCACAGAGATGCCTGGCTCACGAATGTAATATACTACCGAAAAGACCGGAATTTTAATTTTTTGCACATTGCACAGAGATGCCTGGCTCCAGTAATCATGTAGAATACACTGGCTGAAAACCTCAACAGCCCAGAAATTGATTTAAAGGATTGCAATGCTCCAACCATGATATTCCTTCCAGGACACTGAAGCAGAGCAGTCATGTAGGTAACATCCCACACAATGCTTAAGTGTTAAATGTCTTAAGTGACTTTGATTTTCACAATTAACATATATTGTGCACCTATTGAAGCTGGACCCAAAAGTACAAAACTATTTTATGTTATGCCACTATCAGGCAAGATTGGTCTTTATAACTGTCGTGTTTAATTTTGAAAGCCTATCCAAGCACAGCATACATGTAAATCCATATTACCCAATTTACATAAAACCAATGACTGATGAGTTTATATTTTACTCAGTTTATACAACGGTCTTTCAAGCGCTAGAAAATCAGAATTCGTTACTATATGATATTTATTTGGCCCTTCTTACAAGTAGTCCTTTTCTAAACATAATTCTTAACATTTTATAATTTTTTTGACAGTTTCCAATTTTTTTTCCTGGTTGAAAAGTCTCCAATCTTTGTTTGAACCAACTTTTGTGATTTTTAACCTCACTTCATAATTTTTAAGCATTTCAAGGTTACATCATTATCTTTTATCATTCATTTGCATTTTTAATTACATAATATATATGAGATAACAAATGGAAAAAAATGATCGAAGATGATTTCAAGAAACTGCAAATAAACAAAAATCTAGCTCTTCATAGAAGTGAATGACGAAAAAGAACTCATGTAACCAACCCCATTTTGTTGAAACAAGGCTAGTATGATGATGACAATATATGAGATAACCTTTACTTGGGAAATACGTTGAGGATACTGTAATAAGTTTCTTTACTCAAATCCAATTACTTTGATGCTCAAAATTTAAGAACATTAAATCAGGTAAGGTGGGAAGTTCTTTACTCAAATCCAATTACTTTGATGCTCAAAATTTAAGAACATTAAATCAGGTAAGGTGGGAAGAACTTAAATGAAATCATAGTGGGAAAGCAATAATCTTAAAATGGAAGGCCATTCATAGTGGTAAGGCAAGCAGTAAAAATCAGACACGCACTTAGTTGAACTTTAAATGTTAAATATGATAGCGTGGATACTGATATGATCCATACGCTCTGAGTCTATGAATATGCCAGGGTATGCCAGAGTAACAGTATGGCAGGTCAACAACAGGTTACAAAGGGATGACTGTATCTTCCAAAGCATCTGATTTATTGGGTAAGGCTTGCAACTTTAAGTCACATGTTTCATATTAATGTGTTACTCTTACGATACATAAACTGAACTGGTTCAGCAGGCCTACGATCTAATTAAAAATAAAAAATAAAAATCACAGTTGAAATTAAATCCACCCTGTAAATGGAGGACTGTTAATAACCATTAACTACAATTTGGGCCACTTTTGTAACAGGTTATAAAGGGATGAGGCTTGTGATTTGCATTCTATAAGTACTAATGCGTTACCGTTAAGATATACAAATTGAACAGGTTCAATAGGTCTACCGCAAAGCATGAGATCATTTTAGATTATGTGAAAGAAAGAACTATATACCGGCAATAAGCTGATCACAGCTGAAATTAAGTCCACCCTGTAAATGGAGGACAGTTAGTAACCGTTATTACAATTTTGGACACTTTATTTCATCCTTTCCAACAATGGCAAAGACTTGCTCTTAACCATTATTACAATCTCGGGCATATTTCACAATCCTTTCAAACATTTGCAAAGAAATATAGAAAGAGAAACAGACAACGCAAGTGTTTTAAAATAGTTTGATGCATTTGTAAGTTATATAACCGCTATGAACTGCTTCCGGTTCAGGTAACCGCGTCATTGTTAACAGCTGTTGAGGTCTGAACGATCAGCCACGAAATGAGCAGCATAACAAACGTCTACGTAAATGGGAGAGAAGAGACATTGTTTTACTTTGGCCGAAATTTCCCCATTTTGCCTCATTTTGATGTGTTACGATCACTCAAAACATCATCGTTCTCCTGCGAGTCGGTACTATTTACTTTTGCCAGAACATAAATTTGAAACCAAAACGCAAAAACAAAAGAAGCCTTGCGCATCTTTGAAAATAATTTTACGCAGCGCAGACATATGGACTGATTTATTCCAATGTTGCCATGAAGAGTTCCTAAAAACTTATATTTCTGCTATCAAATAGATGCAGGGGTTTCAGTAAATGTTCAACAAGTTAGATACAAGAATCCGCGTGTATTCTGTGTTTCAGGCAAGGAAATGCGTACCTGGCCGCTGAGGCTGGAGCCCTGGAAGGCCAAAGAAACATCGTGCTTTAATGAACGCAGACTGAACGTCCTCATTTAAGGCGAGCGCAACAAAAGCAGCATCCCTGCAGATGCTGAGCTGAAAATTATAAGCGACGCCGCGACGAAGACCGCTCAAAACACGATGGATAAATACAACGGTGGCGTTCAAGCAGCTCTGGCACGAAAATGAATCACCGCCACGACACTGCGTCTGCAAATCTCCGAACCGAACGTCCCGCGCTATTTCTGCGACGCTGCTAAACTCGCCGCATTGAGGATCCAGAGTGATTTTGCTTCCCACACCGCACAACTGCGACGCATTTCCCAGCGAAGACGACGAGGTATCGATCAAAGCGCGCTGGCACGACTCTGCAACTGATCCTGAATCCCTATCATGAGGAGCAGCAGCGTGCCGTAGAAGCGCCATTGCAGCAATGGCGTGCACATACCGGCAGCACACGCCTATATTCTTGGACGATGATGGGCCGTGATTGCAGTGCGAGGCCGCCTCTGCCAAATCCACTGCGTTGAAATCCAAGGGGCAGCCCGTATTCACCAGAGCTGTAGAACATAAGCTCATCCGAGCAAACAGAACGAGAAAAATTTGCAGTTTCTTCATCTGAGCGAAGAAGCACTGCCAATGGCGGAGAAGTTGCGAAGATGAATACGGGATAAGCGGTGTCCGTGCATGGAATTGGCAGGAACAGTAATAGGAATAGGAATAGGGATATCATGTACATGATCTCCTCCTCCTCCTTCTCCTGCAGCACTTGTGAAGAGAGAGAGTGTTGCAGGATTCCAATGCAGGTTGTTGCTGCGTTGAAAGGAATGTTGCTCTAGCAACATTTGAAATTGGAATGTCAGTGCAGAAGGCCTGACCTTGCCTGCTGGCCTGAACGCATCCTCTTGCAGTTGTGGTATTCTGTTTGAGTGCTTGTTTTGACTCCTCGGTAAGACAAAACCCTGAGCTACTGAAACGCCCTTTTTCCTGCACCCCTGAACTGACCTGCCCATTTCTTGGAAATCTGAACCACCTCCTTGGGAATTTTGCTCAAATTTGAGAATGGAAAACAAAAAGTTTGGTGCTTTGGAATTACCAGTATTTCATTCAAATTTTGATCCAAAAGACTTTCATGAATAACAAACACTAAATTTCAGTCTACGATTCCAGTTATCAGGATCTCCAGGCCAATGCGCAGCTCTCCACTCCCCATCCTCGGTAAGTGATATACAAATCCCTGACAGGACATGTGAAGAAAGAGAAACGTTAGTTTTTACAGGTCCACAGAACACTGCGGGGTTACTGGTATTGCTAAACCAAAAACCAGTCTGCTTATTCTCTGCATTCTCCAGACGCAGGATCGTGATCGATCGTAATGATGGATCTGGTATTTCATTTGAAAATTTTTGTTTGATTCCTGGCATTGCAACTCTGGCGGGAGAGAGCAGAAGTCACGGAAGAAAACGAACAACGACAGAGAATGTCTTCATGGTGACTCCAGTTTGAAAACGTTCCGCAAGAAGGAGAAATGCTCACACAGGGTAATGGGCAAATTTTCAAATGTTTAATTTTCTGGGAACTCAATTTTACACGTTCCCTCAACGTAACGTATCGATTTTAATAGGGTATTAAGAGCGTAAAATAAGTGAAACACAACTACGTCTCAAGATATATAAAAATTTAGTTCTTGGAGGTAATATGGTTATGGCATCCACAAGATGTCTTAATTGGAATATTGTGAATATTGTGGGTTCGATTCTTGCCTACACTTCCAAGTATTTTGTCCATAGTTAACATTTGCCTAACTATATGGGTAAGGACTGCATAGTAAGGGTTAGGCTGCAAACCTCAAGTTCACATTTATGTATAAAAGTTTGACAACCCTTTAATATCTTTGAAAACGGAGTAAAGGCAACAAGGGAAAATCATTTTTTCATTTTTGGCAATGGCCCGAGCAATTGAAGTTAATCCTAAATGATCTTCAAGTTAATCCCAAATGACTAAGTTTATCACAAGTTGTTTAACATTTTTACCTTGCATGAGGCCATCCCTTGTATATAGAAGTTCAAAATCTATAGGTGCTTGGCTCATTTGACTACGTTAATCATATATTAATTAATTGAAATTAAGTATTCTTAACTTATAGTTAGCTAAGGCCACTATCAGCCATAGTTAACTTGCATTAATTTTTGTTCACGATTCAATCTGTCATAGTTTTTCGTTTGGTGTTCACAATTAATTGTTATGTTGATCAAGGAATTGGTCGAGGAAACGAAGATGATCAATTTGAGAATTATTTTGACTAGTCTATAAGGTTTGTTGTAATGCCTACCAATTTGATCAAGAACATTATTTTTTACATAATGATTATGAACATTACATTTCACAAGAATTATTATGAATTTGTTCAAAAAGCAGGAAGAGGCAAATAGAAGAAGTCAACATGAAAGGATATATTTGTTGAGTTAAAAACAAAGAATTGTTGTTAGATGAATAAATGAAAAAAACTATGAAAACTTATGATGATGGCTACATCAAGGTTGAGTACAAGGGACATTTATAAATTTGTAATGATAGAAGATTCGTTGGATCACATATTTAAATATAAATAATCAAACTTATGTAATCATTGACAATCACACACATGAGAAAGTAATGTTTGTTGGAGCATTTTTTTAGGAAAGAGATTTTAAAAAGCCTCACTCAAATATTTAGATAAATGTTAAAAATTTAATGTATCCTACATGACTCTTTGTTAAATGATCATAACTTAATTCAATTGTAAACTTTAAGATTATTATATCTTGTAAGTCATTGGAAAATCAAATACTACTAGGCAAGATTTGAAGCATTCAATTTCCATTTCACCATAGTAAAAGTTCATTACATTGTCAACTAGAATTTGCAAGTTTGGTTAAAATTTTACATATGGTTTGCATTGTGTTATAGTTCAAAAACCAAAATGCATAAAATTCACAATGGGGACTTGTATACAAATTTTTAAATTTCATTTAATCAAATTTCATGAGCTTTCTATTTCATTTTGCTAAATTTGTGCATATTGTAAAAACGTTTAACTTGAATTAAAAAGGAAGTCACTAGTGCAAAAAAATGATGTCATTGGTTGTATTGATGAAAAAAGCAACATGCAATAAAGATATAATACAACGTGTGTAGGAAAACATGCATTTTTGGTGCATCAGAGGTTGTTTTCCTCCTCAACCCCAAGGGCTGGAGGAGTGTGGAGATCCTTACAAGTTCCATTCTATCATAATCATCACCAAACAACTACATGGCCCTAATTCATTTGTATACTATGTCACAAGGATATGTAAGCTTGCAGAGGAGCTTCGACTTTGATGCTCAAGCCACCACCCTTCTCTTCAAAGCAAGGCTAATAACTAGATGCATTAGAGTATGAACACGTCTTAGCTCTTCTAGCAGAATGATGTATCTTGTGTGATTATTTGTGTTTAATGTGGTTGTGCATATGTGTGTGATGTTAGTTCTGTTGCTTATATGATTTCATGAGGAGTACTTGTTATGCACCTAATCTATGGACTAACATGTTATGTACACTTATGTTGTGCATGCAGGTATTGTGAATGTTGTGGCGTAGTCCATCTTGAGTCTACTCTTTGACACTTGGCTACTTTTTGACTAAAGAGTGTATCGAACAGTACTTCTCTAGAGCAGTGTTATTACAATATGCAATATTTTAATATTTATTTATTTTTTTAATACTAATAATACATTTTAAATTTTTGACACATGTATCCTACCATGAACTTGTACCTACTTTTGCAAAAGCATAGGCTATCAAAACACATTTAGAATCTTTATTTTTGCACTTCACATATCAAATTCATTTAATGCATAGATTTTAGTAATTTGGTAACAATATTTGTAAAGATGTTACATTCATCATGAATGTCTATCCATTTTTCCTTCTATCCTCTTACACCAATTTTGCTTAGAGCATTCAATATTATAAATCCATTAACTCATTAAGTTATATTCATGAGAGTTGTAACCACAAGGGCTAATATGACTATGGTGACATCTTCAATTACACCACAATCTTCAAAGCCTTTGAATAGCCCAAGCAAAAATCCAAAAAGCAAGATGTACAACAACAAAGAAAACACCAAGAGATTAAAGTAAAAACTACAACTTCTAGTGCAAGTCATGCAAAGAAGCTCAAGTAGTCAAAAGTAGACCTTAGCGATAAACATGAGGAATAATGATAATTTGAAGATATCTTATTATCCCTCCATCTAATTATGATAATGAAGCATTAGAATCGAGTTGTAGTGGAATTCTAATGAAGGAAATTAGTGATATAGCAAAGCATATGGATGCCTTGGACATTACCAAGTCCAATTATGCTTTACAAGCATTTAGGGATGTATTTACCATTAATTTTTATAAAATGACTTGTGCCCAAAACTATTTTGAACCTTGTATGCTTTCAAAAACAAGTGTAAGAATTTAGGAATTTAGGTTTGGAAGGTCATAAAATAAAATTTTCAAACTATCATCTATCTTATTGTATTGTATGGATGTGTTGTTTGGGAACTTGGACTCAATGCTAAACTTTGGAAAGGTACTAATGAACGATGAGGTACCCCTACACCCA
Organism: Gnetum montanum; assembly: GCA_015680685.1. Taxonomy (NCBI): domain Eukaryota; kingdom Viridiplantae; phylum Streptophyta; class Gnetopsida; order Gnetales; family Gnetaceae; genus Gnetum; species Gnetum montanum. The sequence continues at coordinate 225,866 of MNCI01028104.1, forward strand.
ACCATACGAATCACAAGCGTTCATGTGCGATCCAATCAAATTTCACAGACTTTAATTACCAAGTACGCTAGAGCTAAACAGTGCGTGCATGTTGTTCGTTCATTATCTTCCCAATTCCACTTGTGAAATGCAATTGTATAGTTAAGTGTGATTGAGGAGTAATATTTTCATTATTTTGTGTTTTATCAATTTACTCGCCTAGAACAAGAATGAAAATAAGAGTAATTAAGTGCTAAGTAAACTATGGTCTAATCTAGCCTCTCACAAGTAACCATTCCCACTTCCCAGACACATCCTAAACTTTGTGCAAACACTGTTAGGTTGCCAAACGCTAACCATTTCTGAGCTACCAAGTGTCACATGTAGGTTTGAAGGGGTCATGCTTGTGTATTTTAATCAGTTTCTTAATGAATCAAAATTAACTATCGAATGAATAACATTAATGTAAACTGAATGAAATCACAATATATATAAATGCATAAGAAAAAAAGTCTCAACTGTTGCAAGGTGAATCAAAGAGCTTGTCTTTATTACCAACACAATGGTGTGTTCAGGTACAATAATGCTTGAATAAAGATCCGATCACACTTAGATCTCCTACTGTAGGCATTTGGAAAATATTCTAACTCTCAAACGGACAAACTACAAGAGTTTCACTACTTGATTGCCAAAAACTACTCTCAATCGTGTGCCTGGGGGCTGTATTTATAGACCCAGGAATAACCTTGCGATATCGAATGTATGATATCATGTCTTAGGCCACGATATCACATACCTGATATCGTGTACCCAATATCGTAGCCACTCTGATATCGAAGTGTATGAAAAACATGATTTATCATACCTCCACGACTGAATGAAAACTCGTCCTCAAATATAGAAGAAGAGGAACAAGTCCTTTACAAAATATATGAGGGGGTATGAACTATGCAACTGACATGTAGAGTGACACAAAGAAAATAGACAAATACAGAAGTGCCCAAGCATACAACATTACAATTTTGTACAAAATTGAGTGTTCATGACAACAAGAAAGAACACCCTTGGATCCAATGGACATCCAACCCCTCTTAGCAACAGAAGAATGAGGGAGAGGCAGAAAAGATCCAACGGTCTTGAACAATCTCCTATGAGTGATATTGTTGCACCCTCCTTAGTGAAGACAATCCCGCTTCCAATCCATGCTTCCCACTGCAATCACAAAAAAATTAAGGATTAGTATATAAAGTGTAATAGATAACGGGTGAATACCTTGTCTTGTCAGTGATTTTATCTAGCCGAGTTGTGATTGTGATAAATTGGTTGCTTGATAGTGTTAGTGGGAAGACTGATGAATGGTTTAAGTAAGAGAAGCAGTCCATAAAATTTTTTTAAAAAAAGCTTAACACAAGGAATACTAGAAAGAGGGTATAGAAACTCACAATAATAAAAAGAAGGAATTCACTAAAAATAGCTGTGAAGATGCATACAATTGGATGGCATGGATGGGGTAAATAAAAAGAATTTGATTGTAAGAATGTCTAAGGGTAAAGAACTTAACTTAACCAAACCAAAAGATATGCAAGCGGGTCCTCCCCAAAGTAGGCATAGGCTTTTTATGCCCTTGCATAACTTCAAACCAAGGGATCCATGGACACCATGGATGATTAATGATTATAGAAAGTTAAGTACAAAAACCTAGAAGTAACTGACTGAGAAACCTGACATATCAAACTAGAACATTGAATTAAAACATGAAACTAGCAGTGAGGTGAGGCATGAAAAGCATATATGGATGATAGAGAGAATGGAATGGAGTTCCTAATTATGGTTACATGAAGTCCCTTATGGAGTTTGTGATTAAATGACTTGGTAGGATCCATCCTCAATCCAGACCAAAACAACCACTTTTAGTGACTTTGCATCAACATTCTAAGACTAGTCCATCCCTTAGACATAAGAATGCTCCCACAAAACAACCACCATTCCAAATTGAAGAGAAAGTAGAAAGTGAGAAAAGGCCTTAGTTAGAGGAGACAAGACAAGTCCCATAACTAGTGCTTGTAGCCCTTTTATTTAGTCTAAGGGATGTACTTTGAATTCTCATTTTTTTTCTAAATGGGAATGACACCATGCAAAGACCCATGTGTTTTTGCATTTATTTTGTCTAAGGGGTATGCTTTGAATCCTCATCTTTTTTTTTTTTATGATGAGGACCACACCATGCAAGGACTTATCTGACTTCCTATTGTGGAATGATAGAGAATGATGAGAAGCTCATGAGAACACTCTTGCACACAGGAAAATAGAAAATCACAGAGAATACTACATCTCTTTGAAGCCACACCCTGTCCAAACCTTTAATTCCTTCCCAATTCTGAAAACTACACAAGTCACCAATTTATTAAGGTTGCATTAATGAAAAAGGGACTGCACATTTCCAAAACAAGAAAAACCATAGAGTATGTGAATGGGTGTATGATGTAGACTCATTTTCTATTACATGAAAAGAAACCATGTCCCAATCATCAATAATGACATTCAAAGTCCAAAACTAGACATCAACAATCAAATTACAAATGAAACATACCACCATTGAGTAGCACCTTACCATTGTACCTAATACCTTATTAGTATAAAAAGTAAAGAGACACACCAAACATAAGGAAATATAAAAGAAAGTAAAAGAGTATTTAATAAATATTAAATATACTAACGATGGTGTAAAAAAAACTTAGAAAATATCAATAACCTAAAAAAACAAAAAGGTGTAAAACAAAGAATATGAAAACAAAAGGTTGTAATATCAAAAATGTGTAAAACAAAAAAGTCAAAAGACTAAGGAGCTACGTAAAGTGTTAGTATGGATGGCCATCTCCCCTACGACTAAGTTGGAAGGGGGAGATCCAAAAGATTGAGCATGGTTGTCCATCTGTTGAGGTGTCTGTTGAGTTGGTTGGCTTGGGCTCATAGAAAGGTTTCACTTGTTGGATGTTGACTAATTGTTTCTTGTCTGGGCTATTAGGTTTATAGATAATCATGGCTTTAGATGGAAAAGTCTCATCAATAATGTAAGGTCCTTCCCACAACGTTTGAAATTTGGTTCATTAGCGTAAGTGTACAAGATTCCAGTAGAGGACCTTCTCTCCTAGTTGAAACTTGACTTTTCTTATTTTGAGGTCATGACATTTCTTGCTGAATGCCTTGTGCATTTCATTGGATGACAGGGCCATTAACCAATTTTCATCTAGCAAGTTAAGGTTCATTAATCGTTCTTTTTGTGCTAAACTTAGAACCAAGTCAAGGTCATAGGCTGTAGAAAGTGTACACAGCTCGAATTGGATGGGTAGTGTTGGAAGTTTTCCATACACGAGCTCATAGGAAGAATAACCTATGGGAAACTTCCATGTGAAGTGATAGGCCCAAAGGGCATCGTTTAATTTGGTGCTCTAGTCCCTTCAGTAATTGCTAATGGTGCACGTTAGAATTTTTGTAATCTCTTAATTAGTGACCTCAACTTGACCATTGGTGATGAGTCGTCATTTGGGGCGACCACGATATCGCGTACGTGATATCGCGGCCTATCTCCTCATCTATAAATAAGAGGTAGACAGATGAGTTTAGGCATCTAGTTTTTAGTCCCTTAGCAAAACTCTTGTAGTTTTCCCTTCTTAGAGTTAGAATTATTTTCCAGTGTATGCCCGCAGTGTGGTGACTGTAATTGTATGGCATCCTTTATTTGAGTGTGACGTACTTGGACACACACATGACCAGAAATAAAGATCGAGATTACTTCATCATTGTAGCATTCACTTAGATTGATTGTTTACTTAATTGTTATTTACTGCTTTCCTAGTTAATATCTTCTCACCCTTATCTCATTTTAAAACACAGAATGAGCACGAATTGATTACAAGCATTTAAGTGTGACTACCTGGTAACCCAGTAGCGTACCTAGGATCTACACTTGGTAATCTCAGTAGTAGTCATGCACGAAGTCCAAGATGTGTACGAATAATCAAGGAACAAATGCTCATCGCACTTAGGCTAGTTTAGATTTTCTCTCACCCTCTCTCTCCTAGATTAGTTAATATTACTTTCCATTGCCTTCAGGAGTAGCATTAGATTAGAAACCCATCATACACCTCACTCTGGACTAAACCATACATGACAAAAGCTAATACTAGTTCAGGTGGGAAGACAGTGAACTATGACCCAAGGCTAACTGTCTAGATACCACAACTAGTTCGTCTACAGAGTTTGACTAGATCGCGCATGTAATGCTTGTATTCATATGGTTGAGTGTAGGGGTACCTTGCCACTCATCATTGGCGCCGTTGCTGGGAACGGTGCTAGTTATCTAGATTAGTTATATCATACAAGGTCGCTATAAAGGACTTAATGATATATCTATTAGAAAAAAAATTTATTATTATTATAAAAAGTCACACGCAAATTCACACACAACTCCACAACCATGGCTCTCCTACAAGATTACAATAATGCCACACTTAGTGAGGAAGTTCATTGAAGAACCAACGAACTATATGACAATGAATATTGGAGTACACAACCTGAAGTGGGGGTTTCTTATAAACATGAACAAAAGCAATGTCATCCCAACACACGAAAGCATAACTTACCCGATGAAGATGAACCCCTACTGGCCACTCCAAGCTTAACATAAATATAGGAGGCTATTTGAATCTCACGTAGGCATCGTAAAGAGAGCCATATACCCAGGCTCGATTTAAACAACTTTCCTAATTTTTCAGGAGGCTATGAATTAGATCTGCATAACCATTTACAAGCCTTCTACGATGCCTGTGCATGGAACAACATTGATAACGGTTGGCAAAAACTCAAGCTCTTTCCTATGATACTCGTTGGCCAAGCAAAAGTATGGTATAGATCGTTAAAACCAAATTCAATACGATGTTGGTCAATGATGGTAGAAGTCTTTAACGAAAAATATCAAACCTACACAAGAGTGTCAGCCTTGAGGAAACAAATCCAAGGATGGAAACAAGCACAACATGAAACCTTGGACATGGCCTTAGAAAGATATTATGCACTATTAAACAACTGTCCAGGCCATGGGTTTTTCAAGGAAAGGCTAATGTACCATATCATTGATGGGCTNTTGGAGATAGAGTTTTGACAACCCAAGAAGCAGGACAAAACATTAGACAATCATAAAGAAGGGATAAGGAAAATAAGAGCTCAATTTCCAATCATACGTATGAATGTAACATATGCCTGTACGATCATGCCAAGGGCCAATGCCTAATATTGTTACATTTACATGAGCACTGAGGAAATAAGTTACATCCAGAGTTTGTATAGAGATGCTGTGTTCAATCATAGTGGCAATAATCCCAGTCATGGGGGAGACCACCACTAAACTGGAGATACCCTTCATATCATCCGAACTCAAACGCTTATCTTGTTCAACATCCTGTTTCTCCAACTGGGTCAACATACTCTATCTCACCATATTACCATTCTCCTCAATACTATCAGCCCATGTCTTCAACACAACCACCACCTTGTGCACACTATACTTCTCCTAACTTTCAGCATTCTCATTTTTTCCCTCCTTCTACATCGCCACCAACTGTTCCTAAGGTGTCTACGCCACAGCAACAACCCACAAACATTAGTTGTGCTACTACTTCCAAAAGCAGTGAAAAGCCTCCTTGACATCCAAAGCATCCCTTCTTTAAACATGACCGTAAGAAGGGACAACACAATTCCGAGGCCACTACATCCTCCAACTCAGCACAAGTCCCACACTATGGTGCACCCTTATCTTCGAACCCAATACCTCATGTAACTTCATCAGGGCCACCAACTCACACTCCAACAATCATACGGCCCAATGAACACAAACATGGAGAGCGACAATCAGATCCTTGCATACCATCTTTCAGTCACAAACATCATAGTGGGTCAACTCATTATCCAGGAACTACATCGTACAAATTGCCCCACTATGCTTATTATAATCAAGTGTGTGAACCTCGATGTAGTAAATATGACCAAGCCAAAATATTTCCAACATGCAAGGATCCTCATCTTCCATTTATTAATCCTTGCCATCGGGGGGGGATTAGTTATGGGGGATATTCCCCATTTTAATAGCATGTAGGATTAATAAATACTTTTCATTTTCTTTAATTTTACAACTTTTTGTTTTCCAGCGTTTCATTTTTCAATTTCTTGTCTTATCTTTTTACCTTTCTGTCTTTCTGTCCTTTTACATTTTTTGTAAGTAATCTCGTTTATGAATAAAACACTCATGTGGATCGTTGGTTAAGGTGTATTCTATCTTATCAAGTCTCAAGTAATCAATTATTTGGACAGTGAGCCCATTACACCCACTCATCTATTCTACAAATAAAAGGTTCTGTTCGAGGGTACAGTGATATTCTTGGAATTCTTAAAACTTAAAATTAATTTTGTGTTCATTGTACCTAGAATGAAGAAGGATGGACCAAGAGGGAATGATTAGGGTGTGACATCAAGGGGACTTGCGGATTCTCTTTGGTGGCATCTGTGGGAGTTATCATGCAACGTGGTTATACTAAGATCCTTATCGATCTAATGAAAAAAAAGGAGTAAGAGTAATCAAAAGGGCACTCAAAAATTAATGTTGTGCTAAGGGGTCCCACTGAAAAGACATGCACCCATGCCTGAAGGTTGGCGGCTTCTCTGGATTCGATATTCAAAAAGAAAAAAAAAAGAGAAAAAAAGAAAAACAAAAAGAAAAGTGCCACAAAACAAAAATCACTCCTCCCTTGGACAAAACACCAAGTGATTGTATGCCTTGTTGTTATGGTACTCTCATGGTTGTTCATCATGGGATGAAACAATGCGATGTCACTGATTAGAAGGATGGACTTGGTCCTGATCTTGGAATGATGGGTTAATGACACATTAATCATGCTTTACACACAGGATTCACTATTCCCTGGGTCAGTTACCTCATGTCCCAATCTCTACGATCCCTTCTATACTTCGTCTCATCTCACTGTTCGTGTAATTGTAGCTCGTGTCGTGTGTAGCATAGAATTCTTACCTCATTCCGGTGATATTTACATGTGTGTGTTTTGTGAAGTTAGTGTGGATTACATTTAACCCTTCTAGTGCCCACGGACACTTTAAGTGTGGTTACACAAGGGCATTATAGGTTGGAACCTGCTTTGAGGAGGACCCACTTGTGTAATCTTTTGTAATCTTCACATATGATATAGCTCACACACACCATTTCTCACCCTCAACTTATTTTTCATAACATTCTTTCCTTACTATTACCCCTCTAAATTTCAATGTTCCCATGAACCATCACATAACCTTTTTCTTACCACCTAAGGTTTTATTGATAAAATCCACACCATCATCATTAATTGTGCCTTTCGAATTAATGGAATTACCCTAGAAGTCCTTCATAATAGCCCAATGTCCTCAGCTTACAACATTGATGTCAAGAAAATCCTTTAAAAATTTGGTATTTTTGTTGTGCCTCATGTCACTAGGGCCATGATATCGCGTACACAATGTTGCGGTTGACGTGATATCGCGTACGCGATGTCGCTGTCGACGTGATACCACGTACACGATGTCGTGGTCGACGTGACATCGCGTACACGATGTATCATATGCGATATCGCGTCCCCACAACCTATAAATAGGTGACCCCCTCGCAACACTTATCATCATTTTTGCCATTCACATGGGGGAGTTTTTGAATTTTTTCTCTACAACTTGCGATTGAGCAACCCTTGCTTTTCTCACTATATCTTGCTCGCTGGTACTCCAATTTTAATTCTGTTTGAACCTACTTGAACTCGGAGTGTTTAGCTTAGTTGTGGGGGAGGGACATCTACCAAAAAGCACCTAACTTTTTTGGAATTTATCATCACCCAAAGGAGATCATCTAGGGTAATTAGCTATAACACTTAAAATAATTATGCCCAAAAATCATTTAACCCCTAGGCATACTGGGAAATTAAAATTGGGAACCACCTAAGTAACAAGGACTCATTATTGCAATCTTTCAGGCAAGATCACATGGAGATAAAATAAGATCATTAATTAAGGCAAGCAGTAAGGTATAACCTAATTTCAAAAATAACCTTACTAATGCTTGACCCCATGTGATTGCAAATGGCCCTGAAACGTGGACAACAGGAAGGTCCTTCTCAAGGTGGAAATAAATGATCTCAAAGTGGTGGAAGACAAGATCCTGTTGGACAACATGTAGAATAGGAGGAACAATCATTTAGCATTCATCAAGAAAAGCCTCCTACCATACGGTCTGGGTAGGCAGAAGGAGGAGTTGCTGCAATGCCTAAACAGGGACTACATCTCACGTTGCCCCAAGATTGTGTTCAGGCCATCCATGAAAAGTCCACATTCACTGTGGTGATTGTGGAATTGAACTTCGAATCTTTTGTAGAATTCGCTCCTAAGGTCGTTAGGGATCACCTCAAAGGATCCCCATTATGGCCTACCCTCTCTGAAAGCGATGCCTGGGACCTAGGAGAGATATACCAATTTTGGCACAATAGGGAGCAAGAAACCACTGTCAATATTTGTGGTATGATAGTTGATTTCTCCACATAGGCCATTTCAGAAGTGTGAAACCTTCCGAATACAGGGCCCAAAGCTGCTCAGTTATCCATCCATTCAGACCCTAATGTGCGATGGGATTGGTTGGAAAGGGCTTATGGCAGAGATAAAACATTTGGTGAGTTGATGACGGAAGAGAAGATTTACTTTAAAATTGGAACATATCATCTCTTCCCCACGAAGGGCTTGAAAATAATATCAACGTAGGCGGCTAGAGGATGTGCAGTGCTGATGCGAAAGGTTAATTCTAACCTGCCCCATTTATATTTAATGGAGATCCTGAGGCGGTTCAAGGAACGAAAGACAGGGAAGATGGCATTGCCTTTCCCTTGTCTTATCAGAAAGCTTTGCCAACATGCTAGTATTTGGGGGTACACCAATGATGTCCTCCAAAAGTCCCAAACTGCTTCATATGCTAAATTGCTAAAGGCGCCAGCTCCAAGGAAAAGCACTAGTGACGAGCTGGGACCAGAACAAGAAGAAGAACAGTTGGCTAGACCAACTGCAACTCAACTTGCAGGACTCAGCCAACCTCCAAGTACAAGTCCCAGCTAACAACAGGAAGCAGGGCCTATCACAGGCTAGGATCAGCCGCTGCCACCGCAACACTACAAATCGTCGATGAGCCACCTCAAGGCCATCACTAAGATGGTCAGTTGGGGAAGTCGTGATGACGCAAACCTCTTTCGTGTCATCGATGATGTCATTTAGCCCACTATTTCTTTGGATCATACAAAGGACGAAATGTCTATTCACACAGGAGGAGGGGAAAGTAGATGGTCACAGCAGATCTCAGGAAACGCAGCATTTTTCTAGGTACAATTAGAGACTGGTGAAGGGGCCACTATGGTGGTCATGCAACACTAGGATGCTGCGGGAGCTGCAGAAGTGGTCGCTGACCACATCAAAGAATCCTTCAACATACTTGTTATGCCACCGACAGATTTCACAGGAGCACGGGATGCTCAAAATTTGATCAGAACCTCAATGATTCTTGCGGAACATGAGGATGTGCTTGATCGATTACTCCAAACAGGGCAAGTAATGACGTCCCTATTTGACATCCCTCATGATGTTATGACAATTTAGTCAGACTTGATTTCCATAAAGGGGAAGCTAGTCTTAACAGAAGCGAGAGTCGAGCATGTTAAAGTTGAGGTGCAAAAACTACAAGAGCAGCTCATGGCCTTACAAGAAGCACAATAGGACCCTTTGTAATTTGTTCCCGCAGACCAGCTAGATACTTTTAGAACTTAGCAGCTAACCAAGCTAATAGCAGAGAATAAAAAGGTGGCTGATGAAAAAGAGGAGGCTGTTTGGGATGCCTCCGTAGCACAAGTGCAAACTCATGTGCATACCAAGGCACTCAAGGCCTTACAAGAATAAAACAAGCAGCTCGTTGCAGATAACCTTCGGTTGACCACTGTGGAAAAGCAAAAGAACATTCTCGAGGAATACTTCCATCAACTACGTGAACAATTCATCCAAGTCAATCAAAACGTAAGTTGTTTAGCTAGAGAGAATTGAACCCTCTCGATGGAGGAGGTACACACCATTCGTCAAAAGTCAGCTATTGAGATAAGCGTGTGGCAACATGAAGCTAAATGGCATGAAAAGCTGAAAGAGCACTTCCGAGATTAGGTGGGGATGTACAAAAAAATCCTTGAGAAGGAGATCCATATGGCCAAGGCCCACATCAATCCTATCAGTGCTCAACACACTAACTGGAGGGCCATATTGGACACATATGCCTTCGCCCACCAAGCGGAAGTTAAGAGCCGGGACCTATAGATTCAGGATTTGATAGAATACATGGAGTTGGAAAATCTGAGATATGCCAACCTTGCCATGTTAATAGCAGCACACCCAAGGACAGAGCTCAAGTAGCATGTAGCAACCACCCACATCAACTATGAAGCAAAATTTGCAGAACGCAAGAAGCTATTGGAGAAACTGGAAGTTGTAAATTCTAAACTTGAGGTGGTGAAAGCCAGCTACTAAGGACAGAAAGATGTTGTAATAGACTTGGCTCAATAGCTAGTAGATTTTCAAGAGTACAAGGATAAAGCCAGAGCCTATGAGCAGGAACGACGGGTGTTCGCGGCTTGATATGTCAAGGCCAATCAAATGTTTCCACAACTACCCTATCCATGGGAAGTGCCAACTCCGTCAAACATTGGAACATTAGCATGGACGATACAAGACCCTCGAACCGAAGAGGAGAAGCTCTAGGCCATACTTCAACGTCATCAAGCCTCAAAACCTGGAGCACAAGACAAAGGGAAAGCACCAATGGAGGAGCCACCGCCACCTGGAACTACATGAGCTCCACCCATTTTTGTAGATGTAGAACATCATTTGTGTTGTGTCTTCATTTTGTTTTCATTCCACACCACGGCATAATCCTGTTTCTTCCCATCTAATAATCCCATACCTATCCACTGTGTAATCACTGTAACTCGAGGACGAGTTTTCATTCAGTCGTGGGGGTATGATGAGTCATCATTTGGGGCAACCGCGATATCGCGTACACGATATCGCATGCCCAGTCATGATATCACATATGTGATATTGCATGCCCAGTCGTGATATCGCATACGCGATATCGTGGCCTGTCTCCTCATCTATAAATAAGAGGTATACAGATGAGTTTAGGCATCTAGTTTCTAGTCCCTTAGCAAAACTCTTGTAGTTTTCCCTTCTTAGAGTTAGAATTATTTTCCAGTGTATACCCGCACTGTGGTGATTGTAATTATACAACATCCTTTATTCGATTGTGATGTACTTGGACACGCACATGACCAAAAATAAAGATCGAGATTACTTCATCATTGCAACATTCACTTAGATTGATTGTTTACTTAATTGTTATTTACTGCTTTCCTAGTTAATATCTTCTCACCCTTATCTCATTTTAAAACACGGAATGAGTACGAATTGATTACGGGCATTTAAGTGTGACTACTTGGTAACCCAGTAGCGTACCTAGGATCTACGCTTGGTAATCTCAGTAGTAGTCGTGCACGATGTTCAAGATGTGTACGGATAATCAATGAACGAATGCTCATTGCACTTAGGCTAGTTTAGATTTTCTCTTACCCTCTCTCTCCTAGATTAGTTAATATTACTTTCCATTGCCTTCAAGAGTAGCATTAGATTAGAAACCCATCATACTCCTCACTCTAGACTAAACCATACATGACAAAAGCTAATACTAGTCCAGGTTGGAAGACAGCGAACTGCGACCTAAGGCTAACTGTCTAGATGCCACAACTAGTCTATCTGCGGAGTTCAACTAAATCGCGCATGTAACACTCGTATTCATATGGTTGAGTGTAGGGGTACCTCACCACTCATCAATTGGCTTAGGGGTGATATAATGTTGTGAGTTTGTGCTTAACCCCCAAGCGTTGCTAGAAAGTGGCACCTATAAAATAAGTTCCATTATCAGAAATTAATGCATGAGGCACACCAAACCTATTTATGACATTTTGTTGTACAAATCGAGCAACAGTAGTGGATGTACAGTCGGTGATGGCTGCTGCTTCTGCCCACTTAGTGCAATAGTCAACTACAATTATGATACATGCCTTTCCATTTGACAAAGGTGCGATGGGATCCATTAAGTCAATGCCCTAAATATCAAATGGCTCAAGAGGTTGAATCCATTACTATGACCCCTCCATTCGAGTTATCATTCCACCATCCCTCTAACAACGGTCACAAGCACAGATGAATTGGTATGCATCTCTAAAGATTGTTGGCCAGTAATATCCCACCATGAGGATTTTTATGGCTATGCATCTCCTAGCATAATGGCCCCCACAAGGGCCTTCATGAGCATCCTGGGGGATGCGTAGTTGATTCATGTTAGGGACACATCAGCGTACCAAGCCATCAGGATAGACTTTGTAAAGGTTCCTATTAATTTCCATGAAATGCTTGACCTAGTGAAGAAACTATTGTTTCTTTCTGGTGTCCAACCCTTATGGTAGTTCTTGCTTAAGCAGATAAGTGAGGATGGTGTCATACCATTTTGGTTCATTGGCCATTTGTGGATTAATAGCCGCTGCAAGGAGAGATTCATTAGGGAACTAATCAGATAAGGGGCTCTCTTTCTTCTTGTCATCCCATCTTAGCTGTGATAAGTGGTCAACGACCACATTCTCCACACCTTTTCAATCTACCATCGTGAGATTGAACTCTTGCAAAATCATGAGCCACCATATGCCATGGGGGCTCATTATTGGTTTATTCATTAGAAATCAGATGACACTATGATCTGTGTGCACGAACACTTTATAACCAAGCACATAGTGCCTAAACTTCTCTAATGCAAACACCACTGCCATCAACTCCTTTTTTATGGTGGTGTAGTTTAGTTGTGCACCTGCAATACTTTGACTTATGTACTAAATGTAGTATAGACATTTTTGATCATCCATCTATGTAAGAACTATCCCCAAAGCATAATTTGATACATCCATCATCACATGAAATGACCTATACCAATCAAGTGTTTGTAGAATAAGGGTTTTAATAAGCTTGTTTCCATCCTAGGATCTACCATCTCAGATTCTCCACTCTAGAGTACATTTGATATTTGTCATTAAAGATTTCAAGCATCGTACTCCATCTTCTAATTGATTCCAACTCCAAGGATCAGTACCAAATTTCAGCTTCTTTGATGAGTGTGCGAGGGAATGGCTTCAACCATTTCCAATCATTATCAATGTTTTGCAGGGTGCAGGTGTCATGGAATGCCTGTAGGTGGGCCTGCAGATCACAGTTGTATCCCCCTTCAAATCTGGGGATGTTGTTCATATCAACACGCTTGATCCGACTATCCTTCATGTGCCTGCTTGGAATGTGAACTGCCTCTGCAATTTGGAGTATGCTCCGAGTAGCTAACAACGGCTCATCTAAATCATCGTCTTGTTGGGGACTATGACGTCTATGATGATTTCGACTACCCCTTCTTTCATGCTAGCGAGGGCCACGCGGTTGGTCGCAAGCTTCCTCACGTTGCCCCCTTTGAACCTGTTTACCACTGTCCTTTCTCTCCAGCCTTCCCTTGTTATGCTCAGAGCCTGAGCTTGATGAAGGCACAGGAGAGGGGGAGGACAGAGAAGAAGAAGAGGCATCACCATCGCTCTGGCGACGATCTCCCCATCTACCCTGGCGACAGCTGTAGTCATCTCCTCCAGCTTTGCTACATGACCCGCCATCCCCTTGAGGATTGTGGTCACTTGGAGGTTTGTTTGGAATGACTGACTGGAGGATCTACTACCCCAGGTGAAGTTCGGTTGAATGGGTATCATGAAATATGGGATCCCCGTCATCTTTCAGCCCTTGCAAGAATAAGGGGTTGGTGAATTGCTTCACCTTTTGCTGGTCATATCTCTTTGCCTGCTGCTAATCTCTTATCTGTTGAGCCTCTGTAGGATGATAGTTCCGATAGTCATGGTCCTCCATGACATACTTTGCCACCTGGTCCTGGATGCCCAATCTGCCCAGATTGCGATATAGCATCGCAGGAGCTGCCCGGTCGAGCGGTAGCACGATGCTACTCTCCATGTCCCGCCATAGAAGATGTTCATCCTGATGTAGGATGAATGTGAAATCATGGACATATTCATCGAGATGTTTGTACACCACTCGACATTCTTGCGGCACAAGTGGTTGAAATGCATCTCTCTTGTGAGAAGACATGTTGGATGTTAGATGGTCCATATAATCGATGTACCTTACGATTAACTTAAGTTCGCCTAGTGTGCATAAATATTTCCACCCTAGGTCTGTTCCAATGACTTAGATGATAATTTCACTAAGGTCAGATGACGCATGTAAGACTAACAATCCCCAGCAACGGCGCCAATGATGAGCAGCTAGGTATCCCTATGCCCAACCATACGAATCACGAGCGTTCATGCGCGACTCGATTGAAATCCGCAGACTGTAAGCACTTAACATACACCAGACTTCTAACTAGTGAAACCTTGGGTTAGAATGGTCATTGTCATCCTAATCTCACTTGTGAAGTTCTGTTTACATTGGTTAAGTGAGATTAAGGCTAATGATTTTTATATCTTTTTAATTCTCTTTTTGGTAACTAATTTAGGTATGGAAAGTAAGGAATAAACTATTATCTAATCTCTAATGATCCTAGTTTATATTCTAACTACTCCTAGCATAAGTATCTGGTCCCATCTTCTGAGCACGTTCTGAGCATTTCCTAACACTACTAGGTTACCAAATGTTAAGCCTCACTGGGCTTACCAAGTGTTTGGATTACGTTCGAAATGGTCGTACTTATCTCTTTAACAAACTACGAATAAACAATAAAAATTGAAATTATAATAATGAAAACATAAGTAATTAACAAGTAACTAATAAAGCATAAACAAGTAATTAATAAAGCATAAACATATTAAACTATTAAATGCATGAAATAACTAAGTCCAAATGCTGCAAGGAATGCTTGAACAGTTCATCTTTATTGTCGTCATGCCAATGGGCTCAGATACATCAACGCTCGAATAAAGATCCAATCACTTTTCTTACACTTGCTGCGGGCACCTGGAAAATATTCTATCTCTCGCGAGAACAAACTACAAGAGCTTCACTACAACTACTTAAAAAGATGCCTAAATGAGGCAGAAGCCCCTCATATTTATAGGCCAGGAAGGGTGGCTGCGTAAATGGGGCCACGTCGATGCAGGGAGGCTACATCGATGGGCGCGCGTCAACACGGCTGCGTATATGTGGCCCAACTGACACATTGACTAAATGACACTTCATCATACCCCCACGACTGAGCAAAAATTCATCGTCAAGTTACTTTACAATTTGGAAGGTATGGATTCTTATTTACAACACACATAACTTAAACACATACATGACACACATGACACAACATAAATTTGACCAAGTGCCTGAGTTACAGAGTGGGAAAAATTACAAAAATGGCGATGTTCGGAGACAAAATTGAATACCTTGCTGATCCTGGAGCCTCTGTTGTGTAGGATGATGCACAAAATTGCTAGAGAAGATCACACCATCCCTAGGGGCGGTGGTTCTGACGGACCTTTTTCAACCTCTGGCCCATGCATTGGTGGCGGCATGGATGTCAGAAGTCCTATGGCAGCTGTAACCTCTGGAGGTAGCCGGAAAGCCTCCAAGAGAGCCCTCATTTTCTCTTCTTTGTTTCTAAGGTCGTTCACGATCTAGGCAACTTCTCCAATGTGTGCTGGAACTGGAACTTTCCAAGGGCAAGGCAGCGCTGGGATGAGTTCTTTTAAATTGATAAACCAGGCTGTGAACTGCTTGCATTCGATATCAAACACTCGGATTGATGACTACAGCTACTGGTAGTCATTCATTTTTAGGGCCAGGTCCTCCGTGAAGGTACGTTGGCCTTCAAAGCTTATGTGGAGGACCTCGAGTTCTGCGTTTGCTATTTCCAGCTTCTGTTTTGTTGCCTTGTGCACCTGGAACTCGCCCTTGTATAAGGAATACAAGGCACCCACTTGTTTTTCCAACTCTGACTGTGGTCTCCCGGCTATGAGCATAGCCAGGTTTGCATATCGAAGGTTGGCCAATTCCATGTATTCTCTCATTTCTTCAATCTGCAACTCCTTTAGGAGGATTTCTGCTTTGTTGTAGGTGTTCAACCCATCAAAGATGGATGGCCATATATCGCCTCCCTCTCGGAGTTGCTGGAGTGCTTGGTTCATCTTGGCTTTAGCGACTTGAATGTGCTTCTCGTTCACCTCCTTCTGCAATCCCACTTGGTCCCTGTAATGATTTTTGACTTTTTCGAACTTCAGGGCCTCATTTTTCCAAGCAGCAATTTCAATTACAGACTTCTGTCGCAATGCCCGAACCTCCTCCATTGATAGATTTCTATTTTCAACTACCAATCGTATTATGTCTGCATTCACCATGGCTAGCTCCTCCTATTGTTGGTGGATGAAATCTTTCATGTGTTTGTTCTCTGCACCAACATAGCGCAAGCAATGAACTTCTGCGGTCAACTGCACGTTCTCCTGGCGAACCTCCACCAAGTCCTTCTCTAAATAATACACTCAGGCATTTGCTATGGACTTGTCTAGGATCGTCGTCTCTCACACATGCTCAAAAACCTAAAGTTTAAGCTAAAGCTGTTGAAAAGCTTCATCTTTGGTGATTTCACGGTTGAGGATGGCCAGATCGGCAAATGGGGCTCTTAATTGGGCTACCTTCATTGCCAAGCGCTGACAAGCAACTTGAGCAGTTTTCAGTTTCCCTTCCAAGATGATGCTCTTGCCACTTGCCGATAGTAGCTCCGACTGGGTTGCAGTGATGTTATCTGGAAGGTCAAAGACATCCGTAAGCAGTTACCCGATTCCCACCAGTCAGTCCAACAATTCTTCATGTTGGGCTACATCAATCTTGCTATGCGAAGTTCCAGCAAACACCTGTACATCTTGTAGTCCATGAATTTTTGGTACAAGTGTTTCTGGTGCATTAAGGACCATAGCAATTGTATCAGCAACCAATCCAGCCGCAACTTCCTGTCCCTAGTGCTACATCACTAGGACCATCGCCTCTTCACCATCTTCCAAGCATACTGAGAAAGTAGTAGCATTCCTTGAGATTTCGAGGAATAACTGTTATGTTGTGGTTGATACATCTCGGATGCTTGGATCTGTTCTGGGTGGAATTGGTGCTCAGGCAGTGGAAAATATTGGCCCTGCCCTTTCAAGCAAGCTAACTGATTGAGCCACTTGCTCCAGGTGGCTCATGATAGGGCGATAGACTGAAGTATCTTCTCCTCCACCAGTCCTACCAGATTACTCTTGCTAGCTTAAGAGCATTTCTTGAAGCTCGCGGATGTATTCTACTGTGTTTTGCGAGCCTGTCTGTGTTGTTTGTGCAAGTGGTGGAGGTGGTTGCTGCTCTTCCTCTGTCTGTGTGGTGGCAGGCATTTTGTCTTTCATCATTTCTTACCATGAGGAAATTGGTGTGTGTCAGATGATATCATTAGAGTATCATGCTATCCCTGCCCGTTTGCACAACTTTC
>MNCI01028104.1:244370-341609 GCA_015680685.1 Gnetum montanum
AGAGCATACTTCCAGGTGCATAAAAAGGGCAAGGACAAGTTGATGCGGACACGCGATGGAATGTAGGTGCGTTGGGAAGGGTTAGGCAGAAAAAATGACAAAAACTCCTCTCAATTTGGACTCCAAATGATGAAAAATGAAGAAGTGCGATGGGGTATATATAGGGGTTGGGCGCTACGTCGACGGGGCCCCGTATACGCAACACTGTTCACCTATGGACCAGCGTTGACCAACCCATAAAACACCTGAAATGATGAACTTGAAAGCCCGAATTGAGGCGGTTGAAGTGCAGAAAAGGCTCAATCATGGCTAAGGACAAGAGGAAGGTAATGAAGCACAAAAAAGAGACAAAATTGGAGAACGGGATTGAAAAAAAACTCCGCGAGGACAAAATCGAACGATGGGACACTGAAACCAGTCAACCAAGAAATCCAAAGGATGGAAGGCTTATCAGGCGAAACCAGAAATATGCAGGTGGGTCCTCCCCATAGCAGGCAACAACCTTTGTAGCCCCGACATACCTCCAACACCAAGGCTCATGGGCCCAGGTGCCAGGAATTAGTGCTGGCCAGTTAAGACTCCAAACCAAGAGAACCTGCCAAGGCATGAGAGACCTACAAAAAACACGGCGAACACACAAAACATAAAAAGGGTAGTGAGGTGAGTATGGAGAGAAGTGGGAATAGAGGGAGAGAAGAGAATGGAAAGTCCGAGTGTTGGCCACATGAAACCCTATGTATGACCATGGTTAAGTGACCTAGTAGAACCTTCTTAAGGTCAGACCCAAAACCTTCCGCAGTCAATGACATTGTAGCAATAAACGAAGTTCCGACCATCCCCCAAGGAAACCAGAATGATCCCATAGAGAACCACCACTCTAGGAAAAGTGAGAAGAAGGAAGTGAAACGGGACAAAGTTAGAGGGGACCAAGGAAGTCCCATAACTAAAGCGTATGGCCCATGAGAGGCGGTCTAAGGGGTGTGCTTTGAATTCCCCCGCGATTCATTTTTTTTTTCTGTTTGTGTGGGGGAACCACACCATGTGAAGATCCATGCGTGTGTGCATGCATTCAACCAAGGGGTGTGCGTTGAATCCTCATTTTATTTGTTTATTTTGTTTTTGCTTCTTGTTCTTTTTTTTTTTTCAATTTTTAAAATTTTTTCAGTGAGGACCACACCATGCAAGGTCAAACTACCTAGAAGCTTCCGTGGAAAGAGACATGGAGTGGTAGGAAATCCATGAGGACACACCAGCAACCTGGGGAACAGAATAGAACAACGAATAAAGCATTCCCCTTGAAGTCACACCCGATTCAAACCATTGGATCATCCCTCAGTCTGGGAACTACACAAGTCACACATTAATTAAAATGTTTTGTTAAGGGAAGGGGTTACATGTTCGCAACAAAAGGAAAACCATGGAATAGTGAATGGGTGAATGATGTGGACTCACTGCCGAGTTTATGAAGTGAACACAACGTAAAATCCAAGGACAACCATGCAATGGCGGGAGCCAGATAATGAGGAACACTATTACAGTACCCATCGTAATGAAAATCAACCGTGCCGAACGTCTGTAGACAATACGACGACGTTTGCCATTACGCGAAAAAAAACAGATAGTGACAAAAAACAAAAATAATGTGCAAACATATGAACGATGGTGAAAAACAAAAAAGTGTAAAAGAATAAGTGTAAAACAAAAATTGTAAAACAAAAAATGATAAAACAAGTGTAAAACAAAAAAATTGTAAAAAAATGATAAAACAAGGAAGTGTAAAACAAAAAAATTGTAAAAAAAATGATAAAATGGTGAGGGGTGTAGGGAATGGATCAGCAGGGATGATGGTCTCCCCCACGACTGGGTGGAAAGGAGGAGATGCGAAAGATGGAGTGTGGGCGACCGGTTGATGACGAGGCCATGGCACTGGTTGTGTGGAGTTCACGAAAAGGTTTTAATTGTTGGCAGTTGACTAACTATGTTCTGGTGGGATCCCTAGGTTTATGGATAAGAAAGGCCCCGGATGGGAAGGTTTCAGAGACAATATAAGGTCCCTTCCATAGTGTTTGAAACTTTATTAGTTGGGATACATGTGAGGGATTCCAATACAATACCTTGTCTCCACATCGAAATGTGACCTTTCGAATCCTAAGATCATGTCATTTCTTGTTATAAGCCTTGTGGGTTTCATTTGAAAATAGGGCCACTAATCGATTATCATCTAGCACACTTAAATTGATTAATCGTTCTTGTTATGCTAGCGATAGGTCAAGGCCGAGGTCACTAGCTGTGGATAATGTCCAGAGTTCTACTTGGATTGCAAGTGTTGGCAAGTTTTCGTACACTAACGCGTAGGGAGAGTACCCTATAGGAAAGTTTCCAAGTAGAGCAATAGGCCCATAGGGCATCGTTAAGCTTGGTGCTCCAATCCCTCTTGTATTTGCTAATGGTGTGGGTAAGGATCTTGGTGATCTCCCTATTGGTGACTTTGGCCTGCCCATTGGCTTAGGGGTGATAGGGTGTTGTAAATTTATGTGTTACCCCTAAGTGTTGCATGAGTTTCTGAAAAGTGACACCCGTGAAGTGAGTCCCATTGTCAGAAATGAGTGCACATGGCACTCTAAACCTAGTAACGATTTTTTCCTGGATAAATCGTGCGACAGTGTTGGAAGAACAGTCGATGATGGTTGCCGTTTCTGCCTACATTGTACAGTAGTCCACTGCCATGATGATGTATGCCTTTCCATTTGACAATGGGGTGATGGGTACGATGAGATTGATACCTGAGATGTCGAAGGGCTCCAATGGCTGGATCCACTGTTGAGGTCCCTCCAACCATGTTGACATCCCACCATCTCTTTGGCATCGTTCGCAGGAGTGGGCGAACCATTGTGCGTCCCTGAAAAGTGTAGGCCAGTAATACCCTGCAAGCAGGATTTTAATGGTCATTCTGTGTCCAACATAATGGCCCCCACAAGGGCCCTCGTGAGAATCTTGGAGGACACATAGTGTATCATCATCAGGGACACACCATCGAACCAAAACATCTGCACACACCTTGTAGAGGTGGCCGTTGATTTTCATGAAATGCTTGGCCTTATGGAGAAACTGCTATTTCTACCGATGGTTCCATTCCTTTGGCATCTCCTGGGTTGTAAGGTAGGTAAGGATGCGATTGAACCAAGAGGATTCCTTAGGTACTTGAGGATCAATAGTGCCTGTGAAGAGGAGTTCATCTGGAAAATGATCGGATAAGGGCTCCTCCTCTTTTGCGTCATCCCATCATAACCAAGACAAGTGGTCAGCAACCACATTCTCGGTCCCCTTTCTGTCTACCATGGTAAGATCAAACTCCTGAAGAATCACCAGCCACCGGATTATGTGGGGACTCACCGTTGGTTTGTTCATCAAGAACCGAATAGCACTGTGGTTTGTGTGCACAAACACCTCATATCTGAGCACATAGTGCTAGAATTTGTCTAATGCGAACACCACCACCATCAACTCCTTCTCGGTGGTGGTATAGTTCAGCTGTGCACCCACAATGCTACGGCTTGCACAATGGATATAATATGAATGTTTCTGATCATCACACTGTGTAAGCACAGCTCCCAAGGCATAGTTGGAGGCATCCATTATAATGTGAAAAGATCTGGACCAATCAGGTGCCCATAGAACAGGAGCTTCTAAAAGTTTCTGTTTTAGCTCTTGGAATGCAGACTCGCATCCCTTGGTCCAGAAGAACGGAGCATCCTTCTTTGTAAGTTCTACCAACGACCTGGCTATCTTCAAGAAGCGTTCAATGAAACGTCGGTAGTAACCAATGTGTCCAAGGAATGATCGCACATCTTTGATGATACTTGGTTGGCGGGTTATTCCTTGGATGACCCTAATCTTTTCAGGGTCTACGCTAATCCCTGTTGATGAGATGGAATACCCCAGCACAATGCCCTCTTGGACCATCAAATGGCTCTTTTGCCAGTTAAGCTATAGATTGGTGTCTACACACCTCTTTAGAACCTGCTCTAGACAGTCCAAAGCTTGCTCGAACGTGGGACCATAGGTGGAGAAGTCATCCATGAAGACCTCTACACCATTGCCGATTTGTTACTAGAAGATGCTTAAAACAAGGCGTTGGAACGTTGCAGGCGCATTGCACAAGCCAAAGGGCATCTTCTTATATGCAAATGTCCCCCATGGACTCATAAAGGTATTTTTGGCCTGATCCTCTAGTGCTATTTGGATTTGGTTATAACCACTATAACCATCCAAAAAATTGTAATATCGGTGTCCTGCGATGGTGTCCAACACCTAGTCCACAAATGGGAGACGAAAGTGGTCCTTGAAGGTCGCCATATTGAGCAACCGGAAATCAATACAGACCCTCCACTTGCCACCTTTCTTGGGTACAATAATGAGTGGGCTAACCCATTCACTATCAGCAATAGAATAAATGAATCCTACCTTAAGCAATTGTTCAATTTCATCTTTTATGTTCTGCATTAATTTGGGATTCAACCGTCTTTGTGGCTGTCATCATGGCTTCATGGAAGGGTCAAGGTAGATTCGGTGTTGGCAGATCTTAGGATCAACTCTAGTCAACTCAGGATAGGACCATGCAAATGCAGCAACCCATTTGTTTACCATCACCAGCAATTTCTTTTTATGTTCAGGGGTAAGAGCAGCATTAATGATTACTGGCTTGCCATTTTGCAAAAATGCATATTCCAAGTGAGCCGGTAAAGACTTTACTTCTAGGGGCTCATGTTTGAAGCTCTCACGGATTTGTAGCATTCCCCAGTCATCTTGGTCATCAACAGTGGGAATTCGTTGATGAATCTCCTCCATCTCATTCATGCTGTTAACATAGGCTTGCACTAGCCCCTCAAATGGTTCCATGCATAATGTGCTGCTATTAGGATCAACTGTCAGCCACTGGGTGCCTGCTTGGTTAGTGGCTGCTGCGTATAAGCACTATTGAATAGGTGATTCTTCGGTACACCGACTGCATGCTTGAATGGCTATCCGCTTAGTGGACCATAACTATTGCACACAGTTGCACCTTGAGTCACTATACGCGATGCATGGAACTCTTTTCTTCTCGATCTTCTCGAAAGGATTTTCCTTTGAAATTTCTAGGGACAGATCTCGGAGTCCTAGTCGTGCATCCATCGTGCTTAGCCACGCTCTTCCCATGATGATTGGGAAGTTCCCCTTATAGTTCTCTACATGGATGACCAGGAAATCAGCAAGGTAGGACGACCCACAAATGGTGGTCACAATGTCCTCCACCAAACCTAAGGGAAAGATGATGGATTGGTCTGCTAACTCGAGCCGGATGTTGCTCTTCTTTAGCGGGGGCAGGTTCCAGTTCTTGTACATGTCATGAGAGATTAAATTGACCCCTAACCCTGAGTCCAGAAGAGCTTTGCATGGCTCGTTCCCAGCCACCTAAAGATAAATTAGGGGGCTTCTCGAATCTGTTAATTTCTGAGGAAGAGAACCTGCTTTGATCCAGTAGGTAACGGTATGTGTGAGCATGATCGTCTAGCCGGTGAAGTGCGGCGAAGCGGAGGGCTGCTCGGGCAGTATGATGGTAGAGGTGTTGGTAGGTTCGGAGGCACTGGCCATAAGCATTGGTGAGGGTGTGTTCAGATTATTATTGGGCTGAAAAAAAGGACGTTTGCGTTGTTTGCGTTCTAGTCCACTCAGCTGAGGCGCGATCATAAGTTAATAGCCCTCGTAGCATTTCTTTGTTGTGGCTGTGGTGGTATTTCTCCCTACATGGATGGAGCAGGTGGCAACTGAGTAGGATGGTGTGGAGGAGTGACAGAAGAAGGTGACGGAGGGTAGAAGAGATGTGAATTTGTCCCCCTGGGTGATGGAGATGGATGTCTAAAATATTCAAGGGGATGGTAATAACTATGAAAGGCCGCATGACTGGAAGAGTCTCTTGGAGAGACCGGTTGCTGAACATAGTACCCATAAGGATCTGACTACTTGTAAGGGTATTGCTACTACTACCCAGGAGGTGGCATCCCCCATGCTTGTAAGGGTATTGCTACTTCCAATGGTGACTCATCCTCCTCATCACAAAATCAGACCTCCCTTTTCTTGAGGGAAGGGTCCTGGTTGAATTCTTCTGCACTCTCCTTTTTTTTGAGTTCTCCTTCTTCCTTGGCCACATGATCAATGAGGTGTTGCAACTGATGGGCCTTAGCTCCGACAGTCGTCCTTTGGCGTACACACCATGGGTCTTTCACGTTTCAAAATGAAGCCCATCAATAATGTGGCGAAACTATGCCCGCTGAGAGTAACCATGACCAGGGCATCGATGTAACAATGAGTAATACCTGCTCATGGCAGGATCCAAGGGTTCATGACTCCCTTGTTTCCATCCTTGGATCTATCATCTCAGATTCTCCACTCTAGAGTGCGTTTGATATTTGTCATTAAAGATTTTAAGCATCATACTCCCTCTTCTGATTGATTTCAGCTCCAAGGACCAGTACCAACTTTCAGCTTCTTTGATGAGTGTGCGAGGGAACAACTTCAACCATTGCCAATCATTATCAATGTTTTGCAGGGTGCAGGTGTCATGGAACGCCTGCAGGTGGGTCTGCGGATCACAATTGTATCCCCCTTCAAATCTGGGGATGTTGTTCATATCAACATGCTTGATCTGACTATCCTTCATGTGCCTGCTTAGAATGTGAACTGCCTCTACAATTTGGAGCATGCTCCGAGTAGATAACAACGACTCATCTAAATCATAGTCTTGTTGGGGACTATGACATCTGTGACGATTTCGGCTACCCCTTCTTTCATGTTGGTGAGGGCCACATGGTTGGTCGCGGGCTTCCTCACATTGCCCCCTTCAAACCTATTTACCACTATCCTTTCTCTCCAGCCTTTCCTTGTTACACTCAGAGCCTGAGCTGGATAAAGGCACAGGAGAGGGGGAGGACGAAGAAGAAGGAGAGGCATCGTCACTGCTCTGGCGACGATCTTCCCATCTACCCTAGCGGCTGCGATCATCTCCTCTAGCTTTGCTACGTGACCCGTGATCCCCTTGAGGATCGTGGTCACTTGGAGGTTTGTTTTGAATGACTGACTAGAGGATCTACGGCCCCAGGTGAAGTTCGGTCGAATGGGTATCATGAAATATGGGATCTCTGTCATCTTGCAGCCCTTGCAAGAATAAGGAGTTGGTGAATTGCTTTCCCTTCTGCTGTTCATATCTCTAAGCCTGTTGCTAATCTCTTGTCCATTGAGCCTCCATAAGACGATAGTCCCGATAGTCATGGTCCTTCATGACATACTCTGCCACCCAATCCTGGATGCCCAAGCTACTCAGATTGTGATATAGCATCCCAGGAGCTACCCGATCAGGTGGTAGCACAATGCTACTCTCCATGTCTCGCCATTGAAGATGTTCATCCTGATGTAGGATGAATGTGAAATTAGGGACATATTCATCAGGATGTTTGTACACCACTCGATTTTCTTATGGCACCGATGGTTCAAATGCATCTCTCCTATGAGAAGACATGTTGGATGTTAGATGGTCCATATAATCGGTGTACGTTACGATTAACTTAAGTTCACCTAGTGTGCGTAAATATTTCCACCCTAGGTCTGTTCCAATGACTTAAATGATAATTTCACTAAGGTCAGATGACGCATGTAAGACTAACAGTCCCCGGCAACAGCGCCAATGATGAGCGGCTAGGTATCCCTATGCCCAACCATACGGATCACGAGCGTTCACGCGCGACTCGGTCAAAATCCGTAGATTGTAAGCACTTAACATACACCAGACTTCTAACTAGTGAAACCTTGGGTTAGAATGGTCGTTGTCATCCTAATCTCACTTGTGAAGTTTTGTTTACGTTGGTTAAGTGAGATTAAAGCTAACGATATTTATATCTTTTTAATTATCTTTTCGACAACTAATTTAGGTATGGAAAGTGAGGAATAAACTATTATCTAATCTCTAATGATCCTAGTTTATATTCTAACTACTCCTAGCATAAGTATCCGGTCCCATCTTCTGAGCACGTTCTGAGCATTTCCTAACACTATTGGGTTAGTAGACGTTAAGCGTCACTGGACTTACCAAGTGTTTGGATTACATTTGAGATGGTTCTACTTATGTCTTTAACGAACTACGAATGAACAATAACAATTGAAATTATAATAATGAAAACATAAGTAATTAACAAGTAACTAATAAAGCATAAACAAGTAATTAATAAAGCATAAACATATTAAACTATTAAATGCATGAAATAACTAAGTCCAAATGCTGCAAGGAATGCTTGAAGAGTTCGTCTTTATTGCCGTCACGCTAATGGGCTCAGATACATCAACGCTCGAATAAAGATCTGATCACTTTTCTTACACCTACTGCAGGCACTTGGAAAATATTCTATCTCTCGCAAGAACAAACTACAAGAGCTTCACTACAACTACTCAAAAAGTGCCTAAATGAGGCAGAAGGCCCTCATATTTATAGGCCAAGAAGGGTGGCTACATAAACGGGGCCACATCGACACAGGGAGGCTACGTCAACAGGCCTGCATCGACGCGACCGCATATACGTAGCCCAGTATACGTGGCCCAGTCAACGCATTGACTAAATGACACTTCATCAAACGCTATGAACGAGATGATCACGAAGAATCCCTACTTGCAACTAGAAGCATGCTAGATATAACAGAGGCCATAAGAGTTCCAACAAGGCACCAAATGGATAGTAGGATCAAGTGGTTAAACATGAACAACATCCCATGATTTTAAGGGGGATACAACGTTGATCCTCAAAATCATTTACAAGCATTCCATGATGCATGTGCCTTGCAAAACATAGAAAACGAATGGCAAAAACTGAAGTTGTTTCCAAGGACACTAATGAAAGAAGCTAAAAGCTAGTACCGGTCCTTAGAATTGGAATCCATTCGGAGGTGGAGTACAATGTTAGAACTGTTCAATGATAAGTACTAAACGTACTCCCAAGTGTCTAACCTGCAGAAGCAAATCCAAGGATGGAAGCAAGGAAATCATGAACCCTTGGATGTTGCCATGGGCCACTATTACGCACCGTTACATCATTGCCCTGGCCATGGTTATTTGCAGTGGGATCAACTACGCCATCTTGTGGATGGACTTAGGCATGAAATAAGAAGAACCCTTGGGACGTATGCCCAAGGAAGGATATCAAAGCTTAGGTCTCATCAAATTCATAAATTGCTAGAGCAAGTAGCCAAAGAAGAAGGTGACGTACAAAAGAGAGAAAGTGTGGAAGAATACAACCGAGATCCTTCCCTCCGAAAAAGGGGAGTGAGATTTTGTAAGGAGGAAGAAGACTCACCACTCGAAGAGATGGTGAATAGGAAAACTTTGCCTCTCCAAAAGTTAACAACAGAAGTATCGGCAAAGGTAGACAAAATGTGGGACTCCCTGGATAGTAGGTTTGAAACTGTTCTTAAAATTGTAGAGGAGTCTAGGGAGCGAGGTAGTGACCATGACTAATGAACCACGATATCGTGTCCACCCCGTGATATCGCGTACACGATATCGTGGCCCGTCGCAATGTCTATAAATAAGAGGTGGCCTTCCCTTGTTTTAGGCACTTAGACTTAGACCCTTAGCTAAACTCTTGTAGTGTTGCCATTCTAGAGTTAGAATAATTTCCATGTGCTCGCAGTAGGAGTCTTAAAGTGAACGGATCTTTATTCGAGCAAATTGTACCTGGGCACACATTTGTGTACGGCAATAAGGACGAAATTTATGATAAACATTACAACATATGGACTAAGCTAAATACTAATTAATCATGGTTGAATGTTTAAATGCTTTCTAAGTTAATTAATCTCTCTCTCAACCCTTGACTCTCCTAGTTAAGTACACTCAGTACAATTGCTTCGAGCATGTGTGTAGCGCTTGGTAACCTAATAACGATTAGCGTTTGGTAATCTTAACAGTGTTGCACTGGTTCAGGATGTGTGCGGCAAGTGGGAACAGATACTGGTGTTAGAAAAAATTAAACTTAGTTAGTGAATAGTTAATGGAAGTTAGTTACTTAGTTCTCTTCACTTTACCCTATTAGCATAAGACACTAAAAAGATAAAAGATATAAAAATCATATACCTTAAGCTTACTTAACCATACAACCATGACAATACAAGTAAGTCTGGGAAGATAGTGATTGATTAACCTTAAGTGTTCCATTAAGGCACGTAAGCACTTAGTCCTTGGAGTTCGACTGGATCATGCGTGAAACACTCGTATTCGTATGGTTGAGTGTAGGGGTACCTCACCACTCATCATTGGTGTCGTTGCCAGGGACTTAGTTGTTTGTGTGCTACATAGAACATAGGAAATCATCCATATCATTGGGAAGCTAGAACAAACCCTTAGGGTTAATCAAGAAAAGATAAGACAACGATAAATCGCACACCAAATAGGACAAAATTTCTTCTTCTCCACATAAAAGCATTTCACCCCCTAGGACTAACACAAGAGACATTCGACGGCACAACACACGTAACCAAGATCCGCCAGTTCCTCAACAATTCCATATGGTATATATTCATCACGATGAGTATGTACTTGACTTTACCTTTATTCTCCATCAAGATGAACAACTACGTTGAAGAGACTTAGAAGGTAACATTGTGTTACCTCCAGACCGATCAGTCCCCAACATGCTCCTTCGTGCTTTTTCACAAATAGGCATGTCATCCTTGTACATAGAGTCAAGGGACTACCATGTCACAAAAGTGAAATGTCAAAGGGACTTGCAACAAGAAAGATATCATACATATTTGAAGGATAAATGGCCCCATAACGCTCCGCATGTCTTGAGCAAAATTGAGGGTGGTGAACTTGCTTCAACAGGTTCCCCACCAAATGATGTTCCCCCTCCTAACGATGGTCAAGAGGTGGTGTATCAAAACCTCCACTCCACAATTCACAATCTTTGGTTCTGATCCCCATGAACACAAAGTGTTCAACAAGGGAATACAAACACACGATAAGGGCGGACCTATCGATCGTGATCACGATTGTGGCTAGGACCACAAAAGAGAAGGTAGAAAACACCATCATGGTGATGGTTCCCCTTCTTCTTCACCTTCATCATCACATTCACCCTCTCCTTTCATATCTGGCCACCTTTCATATCTGGCCATAGTCATAATGAAACTAATCGTGAGGATAAAGGTAAACAGAGTGAAAAACACCAACAAAACAGTCGAGAACGAGGACGAGGGCACTCGAAGAAATCAAGGCATGGAAGAAGGGAGAGTAGGGAACTGCGTAGACACCATAGACGCTATGAACAAGATGACCATAAAGAACCCCTACTTGCAACTAGAAGCATGTTAGACATAACGGAGGCTGTAAGAATTCCCACAAGGCACCAAAAAGATAGCAGGATCAAGAGGTTAGACATGAATAACATCCCACAATTTGAAGGGGGATACAACACTAATCCTCAAAATCACCTACAAGCATTCCATGATGCATGTGCCTTGCAAAACATAGAAAATGAGTGGCAAAAACTGAAGTTGTTCCCAAGGACACTAGTAAAGAAAGCAGAAAGTTGGTACCTATCCTTAGAACCAGAATCCATTCGGAGGTGGAGTACGATGCTAGAATTGTTCAATGATAAGTATCAAATGTACTCCCAGGTGTCCAACCTACGAAAGAAAATCCAAAGATGGAAGCAAGGAAATCACGAACCCTTGGATGCTACCATGGGCCGTTATTACGAATTGTTACATCATTGCCCAGGCCATGGTTGCGCACAACAGGATCAACTACGCCATCTCGTTGATGGACTTAGGCACGAAATAAGGAGAACCCTTGGAACATATGCACAAGGGAGATTATCAAAGCTTCAGTCCCATCAGGTTCATAGATTGCTAGAGCAAGTAGCCAAGGAAGAAGGGGAGCTACGTAAGAGAGAAAGTGTGGAAGAGTACAATCGAGATCCTTCCCTCTAAAAAAGGGTAGTGAAATTCTGTGAGGAGGAGGAAGAGTCACCACTCGAAGAGATGGTGAATAGGAAAACCTTGCCACTCCAAAAATTAATAATATAAGTGTCGGCAAAGGTAGACTAAATGTGGGACTCCCTAGATAGTAGATTTGAAACCGTTCTGAAAATTGTAGAGAAGTCTAAGGAGCGAGGTAGTGACTATGACAAAAAGAAAAAAAGGGACATGGACAATGCATGTAACAAAGGTAAGGGTAAAATGGCCATCACTGAAGAAGTTGTGGATTTTGATACGGATAATGACGGTGGATGTGAGATATGCCAATACGACCATCCTAAGGGATGTTGCCCAATAATCTCACATCTACAAGAGTCTGGGGTGTATGCACTCAATCCACGACTTAACAAACGTTAAGCACCCCGAAGGTTACCTTATCCCCAAGGTAACCCAAGGCAGTTCCACCAATCTTTAACGTATTATCCAAGTGGAACTCTGCCACAACCTATGGAGTAACACCAGCAGTGGCAATATCCACAGTCATGGGGGATGCCACCACCAAGGTAACAATATCCTTATCGGCAACCAAATCCATATGGCTACTATGTGCAGCAACTAATCTCTCCACGTGACTCTGTTGGTCATGTGACATCACAACGTCACTACCAAGCTCGGGAGTACTATAGGACTCCTTTTCCTGGGAGAGACAATCCACAGACATACCATCCTCCAAACCCATTCACAACTCTCACACTGATAGCTCCATTACCATCCACTCCAGCAATGCAAAAGGAACTCCCCACTCAACTACAGTAATGCAATGCTACAAGGGCTGTGAATCTTCAACCCGTTGTTGGTTCTGACAACCGTATAAAGAGAAGACCTTTCTACAAAACCAATAGTCCAACCAAGCCCTCACAACCACAAGCAGTTGAACCTCTGAATGCTTCTCCATCAAATAAGGCTTTAGAGCTATCTTCAAACCAAAAATTAAGCTCAACGCACATGGTTATGTTAACACATGCCATTACTGACTAGATTAAGGAGGGCCACCTTCCCAAGAAATTCTCTGACCCTGGAAGCCCTATAATCTATCTCCAAGTCACTAGGAATGAACCATGTAAAGCTCTTCTAGACTCAGATTCTGGAGTCAACTTAATATCACAAGAGATGTATAAAGCCTGGAACCTGCCTCCATTAAAGAAGAGCAATATTCGCCTAGAGCTGGCAGACTAGTTCATCACTGTCCCATTGGGACTGGTGGAGGACATCATTACCACTATGTGTGGGTGGTCATACCCAGGTGATTTCCTAGTGATACAAGTAAACAATGATAAAGGGGACTTCCCAATAATAATGGGAAGGACATGGCTAAGTACCATAAATGCATGCCTAGGAATCCACGATCTTTCCTTAGAAATATCTAAGGAAAACACTTTTGAAAAGATTGAGAAGAAGAAAGTTCCATGCATCACATATAGTGATACAGGGTGTGATTGCGTATAGGAATGTTCAGCATTGCCTGCATACAACCGGTGTGCACAAGAAATTAACATACAAAAGTGCCTGTATGTAGCAACCACACAACAAGAAGACACCCAGTGGTTGATAGCTAATCAAGAGAGCAACTCACCAACATGCATGGAACTAACTGAGGGAACAACTTGCGCTCATGTCGAAAGCATATATACACTGGAGCAAGAGTGTTGCCAAATTCCAAACCTTAACCTAAAAACATCAATTGAGAGAAGTTGGAGACTCCTAAAAAACTTAAACAAGCACCCCGATAAGGGATTGCTAGTCAATGTGCAATAGACTAAATCTTACCATGAATCTAGAATGGTCAATGCACATAATACCTCTAAGAAAGGATGACCCCACTCATTATTTTGGATCTTCCCCTTCCAACTCAGTCATGGGAGAGATGGCCACCTATGCTGATTATTTGAGGCCCTCAGTGTCTTTTTAAGTTTTTATTTTACACATTTTTGTTTTACAAATTTCTTTAACTTCTCTTGTTTTTGTTTTACAACATCATTTATACTCTTTCATTTCTTTGTGTGTTTGTTTATTTTCTTAGGTTCGTCACCTAATAAGTGCTCCTAATGGTGGTATGAACTGTATTCTATTGATTGCTAATGTTTGGTTTTTACCCTTGAGTTATAATGTTGATACTAAGGTATGGTTCTCTTGATATAATAGGCAATGAGTCCATGTCATCCATACATCCATGAATTTCTATGATCTCTCTTGGCTTGGAACTATACAGTCTCTTTCTTTAAATAATAGAACTATCAATGAATTGGTGACTCGGCATTTCTCAAACTACGGAAGGACTCAAGGATTGAAAAGGGTGTGAATTCAAGGGGATTTGATGCATTTGTGCTAGCCATTCTCTTGGGTGCTTGGATGTTTTCTTCTTGGGTTTTCCTTACCATTCCAACGTTGCTCCATTATTGGGAAGCTGAGCTAATAAAAATAATAAGTCTTTGCATGGTGTGATTCTCAAGCAAGAAAAAAATAGTGAGAATTCAAAGCACACCCCTTAGACAAAATATTCCTTTAGGCTACAAGCACTAGTTATGGAACTAAACAAATATGTTCCCTCTAACTAAGACCCTCTCTCGCTTCCTACTTTTCCTCTTCTCGTTTCCTTGGAATGGTGGTGACTCTTTAGTGGAAGCATTCTTATTGCTTCAAGTGGATGGATTGGCCAAATGTATTAATGCGAAGTCACTAGATGTGGATTGTTTGAGACTAGATTTGGAATGCGATCTACTAGTCACATTAACCATTAATACACAAGGGGTTATACACCACCTTGTTCTTGACACTCCATTCCATTCTCTTCTTTCCATCATTCTTTCTCTATTTTCCACCTCATTGTCGGTTGTATCAATAGTCCATATTTTGGTTGACGCATTGTTTTCTTTTTGGTAAATTCATGTGGTTAAGACTTTAACTCTTACTTCCAAATGACATTTCTAGAGCCTATGGACTCTTTGAATGTGGGACTTCCAAAGCATTAAGGGCATGAGCCTACTTTGGGAAGGACCCACTCGCATTCCTATTTGGTGCATCAATTAATTTCTTTCCCTTAAACATTTCCACAATCAACATTTATTTTGTTCATTTCCATCTCTAACATCTATTTCATCAACGTTTCCATTGTTTCTTTTTCTCCATCTTTCTTATTCTTTATCTTTTTCCATTCTATCACTACTGGAGGATCACTCTTAGTCATGGGGGTCCTGGTCCAATTTTTTTGATTTTCTCTTAATCCCTACACCTTGGGTAGTCACCAGTGTTATATCTCTAGACTCCGTATTAGCCATATCACAACTCATCCAATGGACCATACCACGAGGCAAGGTATCAATTGCATTGTGATTTCACTATCCTTGCTAATATGAGACTATGTTATGTGTGCAGATGACAATCATACAACAATGGACTGGAGCTGGAGGGAACACTTAGAATGGACCAGTGCTGGAACAGTCATGCAAGGAACAAGATTGATGGCATACTTATGGATGACCAATGGAAAGCACAATCTTGGCGTGGGCAGCAACACATCTTCTTCTTTTCTCTCTCTTCTCTCTCAACCGCCAAATAAGGCTAGATGTAAAATGTGTATAGTGTTCACTCTTGTTGTCATGAACACTAATATTGTCATGTATTGTAATGATTGATCCGTTCACATATCACCCCATGCACCATTAGTGTCATTGAAGTCAATAATCCCATACCTTCCCAATATTTTGTAAGGAACTCAAGGACGAGTTTTCATTCAATCATGGGGGTATGATGAACCGCAATATCATGTCCGCCCCACGATGACGCGTACATGATATTGCGGCCCACTGCAATGTCTATAAATAAGAGGCGACCTTCCCTTGTTTTAGGCACTTAGACTTAGACCCTTAGCTAAACTCTTGCAGTTTTGCCATTCCAGAGCTAGAATAATTTCCATGTGCCCGCAGTAGGAGTCTTAAAGTGAACAGATCTTTATTCGAGCAAATTGTACCTGGGCACACATTTGTGTACGGCAATAAAGATGAACTTTATGATAAAGCTTACAACATATGGACTAAGCTAAATAGTAATTAATTATTTTTGAATGCTTAAATGCTTTCTTAGTTAATTAGTCTCTCTCTCAACCTTTGACTCTCCTAGTTAAGTACACTCAGTACGACCGCTTCGAGCATGTGTGTAGCGCTTGGTAACCCGGTAACGATTAGCATTTGGTAATACCAGCAACGTTGCACTAGTTCAAGATGTGTGCAGCAAGTGGGAATGGATATTGGTGTTAGGAACAATTAAACTTAGTTAGTGAATAGTTAATGAAAGTTAGTCACTTAGTTCTCTTCACTTTACCCTATTATCATAAGACACTAAAAAGATAAAAGATATAAAAATCATATACCTCAAGCTTACTTAACCATACAACCATGACAATACAAGTAAGTTTGGGAAGACAGCAATTGATTAACCTTAAGTGTTCCATTAAGGCATGTAAGCACTTAGTCCTTGGAGTTCGACCGGATCACACGTGAAATGCTCGTATTCGTATGGTTGAGTGCAGGGATACCTTGCCACTCATCAGCGACAAAAAGAAAAAGAGAGAAGTGGACAATGCATGTAACAAGGGTAAGGGCAAAATGGCCATCATAGAAGAGGTTGTGGATTTAGACACAGACAATGATGGTGGATCCAAGATATGCCAATATGACCATCCTAAGGGATGTTGCCCAGTGATCTCAAATCTACAAGAGTTTGGGGTGTATGCACTCAACCCACAACTAAATAAACAGCAAACACCCTAACGGTTACCTTATCCCCAAGGTAACCGAAGGCAATTCCACCAACCTTCAACATATTATCCAAGTGAAACTCCACCACAACCCATTGAGCAACATCAATAGTGGAAATACCCACAATCATGGGGGATGCCACCACCAAGGCAACAATACTCCTACCGACAACCTGACCCATATGGCTACTACGTTCAGCATCCAATCTCTCCATGTGACTCTATTAGTCACGTTACATCACAACATCGCTACCAAGCTTGTGAGTATTATAGAAATCCTTCTCCTATGAAAGATAACCCACAAACATGCCATCCTTCGAATCCATCCACAGCTCTCACACCAATAGCTCCATTACCACCTGCACCAACAATGCAAGGGGAACTCCCTACTCAACTGCAACAACACAATGCTACAAGGGTTGTAAATCCTCAACCCACTGTTGGTTCTAACAACCGTATGAAGAAAAGACCTTTCATCAAAGCCAATAGTTCAACCAAGGCCTGACAACCACAAGTGGTTGAACCTCTGAACGTCTCCCATCAAATAAGGCTTCAAAGCTCCCTTCAAACCAAACACCGAGCTCAACTCATACAGTTATGTTAACACATGTTGTAACTGACTGGATCAAGGTTGGCCACCTTCCTAAGAAATTCTCTGATCTTGGAAGCCCTCTAATCTATCTCCAAATCATTGGAAATAATCCATGCAAAGCACTTATGGATTCAGGTTCTCGAGTCAACTTAATATAACAAGAAATGTACAAAGCCTAGAACCTACCTCCATTAAGGAAGAGCAATATTTACCTAGAGTTGGCTGACTAGTCCATCACTATTCCCTTGGGACTAGTGGAGGACATCGTCACCACTGTGTGTGGGTGGTTGTACCCAGCTGATTTCCTAATGATACAAGTGAATAACGGTAAAGGGGACTTCCCAATAATAATGGGAAGGACATGGCTAAGTACTATAGATGCATGCCTAAGAATCTGTGATCTTTCCCTAAAAATATCTAAGGAGAACACTTTTGGAAAGATTGAGAAGAAGAAGGTTCCATGCATTGCATATAGTGATACAGGGTGCAATTGCATACAAAGATCATGGGTTGTGCAAAGTTTAGCATTACCTGCATGCAACCGATGTGCACAAGACATCAATATACAAAAGTACCTGTATGCAGCAGCCACACGACAAGAAGACACCCAGTGGCTGATAGCTGATCAAGAGAGCAACTCACTAATGTGCATGGAACTAACTAAGGGAATAACTTGCACTTACATTGAAAGCATAGATGCACTAGAGTAAGTCCACTGCCAACTTCCAAGCCTTAACCTTGAAAACATCAACTGGGGAAGTTGGAAATTCCTAAAAAATTCAAACAAGAGCCCCTAGAATTGAAACCATTGCCCACCAGTCTAGAATATATGACCCTTGAAAATGGACAACCAGTAATCATCAATGCAAGACTTACTTCCAAACAAAAAGAAAATCTGCTAAAAGTAATAAACAAGTGGTCAAAAGCCTTTGCCTGGTCATATCTCAAATTAACTAAAATAGATCCTAAGATATGCCAGCATACGATTTACACTAACCCCTCCATGAAACCTCGAAAATAACCGCAGAGGTGATTGAACCCAAAATTGAAGCAAGTAGTAAAAGAAGGAATAGAACAACTTCTGAAGGCTGGGTTCATATATCCCATTACTGATAGCAAATGGGTTAGTCCTCTGGTGTTTGTGCCAAAAAAGGGAGGCAAATGGAGGATGTGCATAGATTTTAGACTACTAAACATGGTAACATTTAAGGATCACTTTCCGTTGCTATTCGTTGACCAAGTCTTAGACACCATAGCAAGGCATCGCTATTATAGTTTTATGGATGGCTATAGTGGATACAACCAAATATGGATAGCCTCAGAAGACCAAGCCAAGACAACGTTCACCAGTCCTTGGGGAACATTTGCATATAGACAAATGCCATTTGGCTTGTGCAATGCTCCTGCCATGTTTCAACACATGGTTCTAAGCATATTCCAACAACAGATAGGGAACGGAGAGGAAGTCTTTATGGACGACTTCTCCACTTATGGAACAAGTTTTGATCAAGCCTTAGACCAATTATAGCAAGTGCTGAAAAGATGCGTAAAAACCAACTTAAGGCTCAACTAGCAGAAAAGCCATTTAATGGTCCAAGAAGGCATAGTACTTGGGCATAAGGTTTCACATGCAAGAATAGAGGTAGACCTAGATTAAATTAGGATCATCCAAGGAATCACCCATCAACCGGAAACTATCAAAGACATTCGATCATTCCTTGGACACACTGGCTACTATATAGAACAACCAGTGCACATAATACCTCTGATAGGGGACGACCTTGCTCACTATTTCAGATCTCCTCCTTCCAACTCAGTCATGGAGGAGACCGCCACCTCTACTAACCATTTGAGGCCCTCAGTTCCTTTTTAAGTTTTTTTTTTACACATTTTTGTTTTAAAAATTTCTTTAATTTTTCTTTCTTTTGTTTTGCAACATCGTTTATACTTTCTCATTTCTTTGTGTGACTGCTTGTTTTTGTTTTTGTTTTTATCTTTGTCTTTGTTTGTTGTTTTTGTTTTGTTAGCTTCATCACCTAATAAGTACTCCTAATGGTGGTATGAACTGTATTCTATTGATTACTAATGTTTGGTTTTTCCCTTTAAGTTATAGTGTTGACACTAAGGTATGGTTCTTTTGATATAATAGGCAATGAGTCTATGTCATCCATGCATCCATAAATTTCTATGGTCTCTCTTGGCTTGGAACTGTACAGTCCCTTTCTTTAATAGTAAAACTATTAACAAATTGGTGATTAGGCATTTCTCAAACTAAAGAAGGACTCAAGGACTGAAAAGGGTGTGACTTCAAAGGAATTTGATGCATTTGTGCTGGCTATTCTCTTGGGTGCTTAGATGTTTTCTTATTGAGTTTTCCTTACCATTCCGATGTTGCTCCATTATTGGGAAGCTGAGCCAATAAAAATAAGTCTTTGCATGGTGTGGTTCTCACACAAAAAAAACAAAAACAAAATAGTGAGAATTCAAAGCACACCCCTTAGACAAAATAATTGTTTTGCTACAAGCACTGGTTTTGGAACTAAACAAACACATTCCCTCTAACTAAGGCCCTTTCTCGCTTCCTACTTTTCCCTTTCTTGTTTCCTCGGAATGGTGGTGACTCTTTGGTAGAACCATTCTTGTTACTACAATTGGATGGATTGGCCAAGAGTGTTAATGCAAAGTCACTGGATGTGGATTGTTTGAGGCTAGATTTGGAATGGGATCTACTCAGTCACATTAACCATACATACATAAGGGGCTATACACCACCTTGTTCTTGGCACTCCATTCCATTCTCTTCTCCTCATCATTCTTTCTCCATTTTCCACCTCATTGCCAGTGTTATCAGTAGTCTATATTTTGGTTGATGCATTGTTTTCTTTTTGGTGAATTCTTGTGGTTAAGACTTTAACTCTTACTTCCAAATGACATTTCCAGAGCCTATGAACTCTTTGTATGTGGGATTGTCAGGGCATCAAGGGCATGGGCCTGCTTTGGGGAGGACCCACTGGCATTCCTATTTGGTGCACTAGTTAACTTCTTTCCCTTAAACATTTCCACAATCAACATTTGTTTTGTTCATTCCCATCGTTGACATCCATTTTATCGGTGTTGCTGTTATTTCTTTTTCTCCATCTTTCTTCTTCCTTATCTTTTTCCATTCTATTGCTACTGGAGGATCGCTCTTAGTCATGGGGGCCCTAGTCCAATTTTTTCAATTTCCCTAAACCCAACACCTTGGGTAGTCACCAATGTTATATATCTAGAATCTATATTAGTCATATCATAACTCAACCAATGGACCTTACACCAAGGCAAGGTATTAATTGTATTTTGATTTACTTATCCTTGCTCATATGTGACTGTGTTGTGTGTGTAGATGGCAATCATACAGCAATGGACTAGACTTGGAGGAAACACTCAGGATGGATCGGTGCTGGAATAGTTGTGCAAGGAACAAGACTGATGGCATGGTTATAGATGGACAACGGAAGGCGCAATCCTGGTGTTAGTAGCAACACGTTTTCTTCTTTTCTCTCTCTCTCTCTTCTCTCTCAGCTACCAAATAAGGCTAGATGTCAATTGTGTATAGTGTTCATTCGTGTAGTCATGAACACTAATATTGTCATGTATTGTAATTATTGATTCGTTCACATGTCATCTCATTCACCATTAGTTGTCATTCAAGTCAATAATCCCATACCTTCCCAATATTTTATAAGGAACTTGAGGATGAGTTTTCATTCAGTCATGGAGGTATGATGAGCCGTGATATCGCATCTGCCATGCGATATCGCATATGCAATATAGCGTCCTACCTTATCTTCTATAAATAAGAGGTGGCACCCTTTGTTCCGACAGTTAGACTTAGACCCTTAGCCAGATTCTTGAAGTTTTGTTATTCCAGAGCTAGAATTATTTCTATGTGCCCGCAGTAGGAGTCATAAAGTGAATGAATCTTTATTCAAGCAATTTGTACCTAAGCACAATTTTGTGTACGGTAATAAAGATGAACTTTATGATAACAGTTGTAGCACACAGATTAAGCTAATTAGTAATTAATGATTGTTTAATGCTTTCTTAGTTAATTAATATCTTTCTCAACCTTCAACCCCCTTAGTTAAATACACTCAGTATGACCGCTTCGAGCATGCGTGTAGTGCTTGGTAACCTAGTAACGATTACATTTGGTAATCCTAGCAGTGTTGCACTGGTTCAGGATGTGTACAGCAAGTGGAAATGGATACCGGTGTTAGGAACATTTAAAAACTAGTTAATGAATAGTTAATGTAAGTTAGCCACTTAGTTCTCTCTCCCTTTCCTTTATTAGCATAAGACATAAAAAATACAAAAGCTATAAAAAGCACATACCTCAAGCTTACTTAACCATGCAACTGTGACAATACAAGTAAGTTTGGGAAGACAACGATTGATTAACCCTGAGTGTTCCATTAAGGCATGTAAGCACTTAATCCTTGGAGTTCAACTGGATCATGCGTGAAACGCTCGTATTTGTATGGTTAAGTGTAGGGGTGCCTTGCCACTCATCACAAGGTTTGCTCAAATGTAGCTTTGTAGGTAGAAAAGTCATCCATGAAGACTTCTATCCCACTACCAATTTGTTGTTAGAAAATGCTAAGGACCAATCATTGAAATGTGGCTAAGGCATTACATAGACTAAATGACATTTGATGGTAAGCAAAATTCCCCCAAGGATTTGTGAAAGTTATCTTCACCTGGTCCTCTAGTGCAATCCAGATTTGGTTATAACCACTATAACCATTTAGAAAGCTATAATAACTATGCCTAGAAATGGTGTCCAACACTTGGTTGACAAAAGGTAATGGAAAATGATCTTTAAAAGTTGCCATGTTGAGTAGCCAAAAGTCAATGCACACCTGCCATTTGCCTTCTTTCTTGGGCACAATCATGAGTGGACTGACCCACTCATTGTCTGTGACAGGGTAGATGAATCCTGCCTTAAGGAGTTATTCAATCTCCTCTTTGACAATTTGCTTTAATTTGGGATTCAAACGTTGTTGCGACTATTTTTTTAGCTTAATGGTGAGGTCAATGTATATCTAGTGTTGGCATATTCTTGGATCTATACCAGTGAACTCAGAATATGACCAGGCAAAGCCTACTAACCATTTTTTTCACAACCTTCATCAACATTTTCTTTTGTTCTACAACAAGCTTGCCATTAATGATGAATGGCCTTCTATTTTTCAAGAACACATACTCCATTCTAGCCAATAATGTCTTCAATTCAAGGGGTTCTTGTTTAAAATTGTCATGAATCTCCAACTCTCCCAAATTGACATCATCGTTTACTCCTTTGGACAGTTGGTGATTGATGAGTCACGATATCAAACCCCCAATATCGGACCCTTGATATTGGATAAGCGATATGGACATGCGATGTCAGAGCTTGTCTTGTTGCTTATAAATAAGAGACCGAGGCACTTGGTTTAGAGTTAGTTTTTAGTCCCTTAGCCAAACTCTTGCAGTTTTTCCCTTCTAGAGTTAGAATTATTTCTGAGTTCCCACAGTAGGAGTCATAAAGTGAATGGATCTTTATTCGAGCATTGTGTACCTGAGCACACCTTGTAACCAAAAATAAAAAACAACTTTATGATAAACCTTGCAACATTCAGAATAGCTTAATTATTGCATTTCATGTTATTTACTATTATTCGATGTTTTCAATAGTTAATCAATGTTATTTCGATTGACTTGTTAATCATCAAAGAATTAGGACACTCAGCACGACCACTTCGAGCATTCATGGAACACTTGGTAACCTTGTAACAATTAGCATTTGGTAATCCCAGTAGTGTTACACTAGTTCAAGATGTGTCTAGCAAGTGGGAACGGATGTTGGTGTCAGGACTAGTTAGAGAATAGTTGATTAGTTAAATCAAATTAGTTACTAAATTATTTATTTTTCCCATTTTAAGCACCAAGAACATAAAACATAAAAAGCATAAAAATCATATACGTCAATTTTACTTAACCATATAATTGTGCCTTACAAGTAAGCTTGGGAAGACAATAATCACATAACACATCCTTGTTCTATGTAAGCACATAAGCACTTAATCCTTGGAGTTCGACCAGATCACGCATGAATGCTCATATTCGTATGGTTGCGCATAGGGGTACCTAGCTGCTCATTAGTGATGAACTTGCTCGAGTTCATCTAATGTACTACTGCTAGAATCAGCTGTTAGCCACTGGGTGCCTTCTTGTTTTGTGGCTGCTGCATACAGACATCTTTGAATTTCAACTTCTGGTGCACACTGCTTGCATGCAGAGATAGATGTTTGCTTCACTAGCCATAACTTCTACACACAATTGCACCTTGAATCATTGTACATGATACATGGAACTCTTTTCTTCTCAATATTTACAAATTCATTTTCTTTAGATATCTCCAAGGAAAGATCTCTAATGCCCATTTTAGCATCAACGGTGCTTAACCACGCCTTTCCCATAATAATTGGGAAGTCCCCCTTGT
Organism: Gnetum montanum; assembly: GCA_015680685.1. Taxonomy (NCBI): domain Eukaryota; kingdom Viridiplantae; phylum Streptophyta; class Gnetopsida; order Gnetales; family Gnetaceae; genus Gnetum; species Gnetum montanum. The sequence continues at coordinate 268,298 of MNCI01028104.1, forward strand.
AGTTCTCCACCTTGATTACTAGGAAGTCAGTGGGATATGACCACCCACAAACAACGGTTACGATGTCCTCTACGAGTCCCAATGGAATAGTGATGGACTAGTTCACCAATTCCAACTGAATGTTGATCTTCTTCAAGACAAGAAGGTTCCACATCATGTACATCTCATGTGAGATCACATTAACACCAAAACTAGAATCAAGAAGAGTTATACAATGCTCATTCCTAGCAATTTGAAAATATACTAGGGGACTCCTAGGATTAGCTAATTTCTTAGGTAGGTTACCAAATCGAATTCAATCAGATACAGCATGGGTCAACATTACAGTATGGATTCAAGAAGGATTTTGATTTGAAGGGGACTTAGATAAAGGTGAGATAGATGAGGGTGGAGGAGCAAGGTTACCAACCATTGATGTGTTTGAGGGCTTTGGTGGACTACGAGGTCAGAAGAAGGGTTTTTTCTTTGTTCGTGGTTCCAACCCACTTGATGGATTAACCAGTTGCATATTAACCATCCTTGTAGCATTTCTTTGTTGTGGTTGGGTTGGCAATTGATCCTCCATGGATGGAGCAAGTGGTAGTTGTGCTAGAGATGGAGGAGTAGGTGTAGGGATAGGAGGAGCATGACGGTAGTAGGTGGCATTCCTCCTTAGATAAGGCAATTGGTATACTTCAAGAAGGATAGTGGTGAGGTTGGTAAGTGGCAACATGACCAGAGAAGTCCCATGGAGATGAAGGTTGGTAAACATAGTAACCATTAGGATCTAGTTGCTGGTAAGGGTACTACTATCTTGGAGGCACCAACGCCCATGATTGTGGTTGTTTCCACTGCTGGTACAATTCGTAGGGTTGTGATGGAGTTCCACTTGGATAGTACTACTGTGGTTAATGGAACTATCAAGCATTGCCTTGTGGATAAGGTAATCTTTTGGGTGTTTGCCTTTGTGCAAGTCATGAATGTAAGGCATACATGCCAAATTCCTACAAGTGTGACATAATTGGACAACATCCCTTGGGATGTTCATACTAGCAGATGTCACACCTGCCATCATCATCTGAGTTACTATCCACAACCCTCTCTATCATAGCTATTTTACCCTTATCTTTAGATATAACACGTTCAACTTCCTTATGTCTTCGACACTCATGCTTACCACTTTGCTCCTTGGACTCTTCAACAATTTTTAAGACAGCCTAAAACTTGTTATCCATAAAGTTTCATAATTGATCAATCTTGGCCATGATTTCAAATTGCAATTTTTGGAGTGGCAAGGTTTTCTGATTAGCTACCTCATCTTTGGTTAACTCATCCTCATTGTCACAAAATTAAACCCCCTTTTAAAGATAAAAGGATCCCTATTGTATTCCTCTGCACTTTCTCACTTTCTCAATTCTTCCTCCTCCTTAGCTACTTGCTCAATTAATTTTTGGATTTGATGGATGCTTAGCTTTTTCAATCTCCCTTGGGCATAAATGCCAAGGGTTTTCCTTATTTTAGACAGTAATCCATCTATGATATGGTGAAGTTGATCAAGCTGAGAGTGTCCATGGCCAGGACACCTATGCATCATAGAGTAGTATCAACCAAGAGCAGCATCCAAGGGCTCATGGTTTCCTTGTTTCCACCCTTGGATCTATTTCCTCAAATTGGACACTCAAGAGTACGTTTGATGTTTTTCACTGAATAATTCCAACATTGTACTCCACCGCCTAATTGACTTTGGTTCCAAGAATTAGTACCAATTTTCTACTTCCTTTATGAGTGTCCTTGGAAATAATTTTTGCTTCTACCAATTTTTCTCAATATTTTGCAAAGCACATGCATCTTGGAAGGCCTGGAGATGATTTTTTGGATTAGCATGTCTAGCCTCTTTATTCTACTATCCTTTACATGCCTTTTTGGAATCCTCATGGCCTCTACTATGTTTAACATGCCCTAAGTGGCAAGTAGAGGTTCATCAAGGCCATGGTGATGGTGCCTATGATGTTCTCTACTAGCCCTTCTTTCTTGATGATGGGTCTCTCTAAATTGCCCACACCTCCGATCACAATTGTCCTAACGATCCCTTCTATTATTCTGGTTTTGTTGGTCACCTCCATCACGGTTATTCCCTTTGTGGCCACGATCTGAGCCAAATGAAGAAGAAGAAAAAGATGAAGAAGAGAAAGAGGAAGGAAAACTTGCTTTGTGCTGATGCTTATCACCATTCCTTTGATGATCACAACCACGATCGTGATCCTGACTTGCCTCTATAGATCCATTTTTGTCATTAGATCCATTCTTACTAGAACCTAGATTATGAATTATGGATTGCACGTTTTGGTTGAGGGCCCCCTAAACAAAGTCAAAGAGAGGAGAATCACTAAAGAAGTGGTCGCCTTCATCTAATGGGCCAAGTAGAGGTGGAAAAGTGTTTGACCCCTCACCCTTCACAAGCTTGTGTTGGTGCTCCAGCTAATGATCCCTTAACCTTTGTGCTTTAGTGGGATGATAATCCCTTGAATTGGGATCTCGCATCTCGTACTCTCCATGAAGATGTTAAAGCCTGTGTCATGCAAGCATTAGTTGGAGCATCACTAGAACAGATCGATTAGGTGGCAACACAATGTTCCCTTCCATGTCATGCCACTGTAGCATTTCATCTTAATGTAAGATGAAGGTGAAGTCTAGTACATACTTATTAGGATGAGCATATACCACTTGGTATTGCTAAGGCACCTGGTTTGCCCTAGGTGGAGATAGGCTCCTGTGAGAAGAAGACATTTTATGTTAATTGACTTATAAGCAATGGGCAACTAAGGTTTAATTTAATTATAATTATAATTTTTGTTTTCATAAGATTTGACTCTTAGGGTTCAAACAACAAGGTTACTAAGTTTCACTTGGTTTAGATAGCGCATGTAGAACTAAAATCCCCAGCAATGGCACCAATGATGAGCAGTGAGGTACCCCTACACCCAACCATACAAATCACAGGCATTCACGTATGATCCAGTTGAATTCTATAGACTTTAATTACCAAGTACACTAGAGCTAAATAATGTGTGCATGTTGTCCATTCGTTGTCTTCCCATTCCCACTTGTGAAATGCAATTATATGGTTAAGTGTGACTAAGGTGTAAGATTTTTATTATTTTGTGTTTTATCAATTTACTCACCTAGAACAATAATGAAAATAAGAGTAATTAAGTGCTAAGTAAACTATGGTCTAATCTAGCCTAACACAAGTCATCATTCCGACTTCCCGGACACATCTTGAACTTTGTGCAAACACTGTTAGGTTGTCAAACACTAACCATTTTTGAGCTACCAAGTGTCACATGTATGTTTGAAGGGGTCATTCTTGTGTATTTTAATTAGTTGCTTAACGCATCAAAATTAATTATCGAATGAATAACATTAATGTAATCTAAATGAAACCATAATATATATAAATGCATAAGAAAGAAAGTCTCAAGTGCTATAAGGTGAATTAAAGAGCTTGTCTTTATTGCCAACAGAATGGTGTGTTCAAGTACAACAATGCTTGAATAAAGATCTGATCACACTTAGATCTCCTAATGTAGGCACTTGGAAAATATTCTAACTCTCAAATGGACAAACTACAATAGTTTCGCTACTTGATTTCCAAAAACTACTCTCAATCGCGTGCCCAGGGGCTATATTTATAGACCTAGGAGTAACCCTATGATATTGAATGTACTATATTGCATGTTGGGCCGTGATATCATGTACCCAATATCATGTACCTGATATCACAGTCGCTCTGATATCAGAGTGTATGGAAAACACGATTTATCAGGTACTAAAAAACTGAAAAAAAAAACTTTTCTTCTCCATGAGTTAAAAGTGAAGATGCAAACATCTTACTATACGTTATTATATGATTATGATTTATTACCTTTAGAAGTAAAATTTTGATGCTAGTTCATTGCATACACTCATATCTTGCATATCTCAAGGCAATGGAGATTTTGTAAAGTAGTTCTTGAAGATTCATGAGACCATGGTTGGTATTTCATGAGATGTAATGGTTGAGAAAATAGAATATTGCTTGGAAGGACAAGCATCAAAATCTTTAGCATATTCAACAATTAGTCAAGTAGAAGGTTTTAATATAAATGTGGTCAAATGTGGAAAGCAAAAGATAATTTTATTTACACCACATTATATCTAAATAACTAGATGTGAAAGCTCACTATCCATTAGTTGTTATTCCAATCAAGTATCAGATACATGTATTTCTTTCTTTTATTGTGACTACCATTTGAGATAGCATTATAATGTTACAACAAAAAAAACTTGTATGAATTGTTTTTAATGCCCCCATTAGTGCTTGGTCAATTTATAGAGTCTATCTTACCTTTCATGAAAATATAATATCTACCAATATATCCTATGGGTCTTTTAATGAAGTAAAGTTTCATTTCATTTCATAAAATACTTTATGCTAGGTAATGCAAAGAAAAGAGGAATAAGATTTTAGAAAATACATCAAATGAAACTATTTATGAAGGGATATGGTATTGGCTTGATTCAATAAAGCTAAATTTTCTAAAGACTCGTGATATTGTATGAATGAAGGTATATCTTTATGTTGAATCCATGTTGCATTATGTAGGCATTGAGGTCTATGTAAAAGAAAAGATGATTGACTTGACTCAAGTTTTATAAAAGTTGCCTTCGTTAGAAGATGAGTAAAAGAAATGATGATCTAAAGTGCAACTAAGATGGAACAAGTATAATAATATGAAGATTTAATTCAAAGACTATGCTACAAAGGTTTAGTAGTACAAGCTAAAGAAGAGGCCTCAAATAACTTTGCTAGATTAGCTACAAGTACTTCAAGAGGAGAAAATTTTAATTGATCTAGTTGCTATTAAGTAGTAATATTAGAAGGCTATGGAAGAATAGAAAAGACTATAGGATGTATTATTAGAAGATTTGAATGTTGTCCATGAGAAGAATGATGAATTAATCATAGAAAAGAACCCATTGCATGTTAATTTGGAAGAAACCAAATATTGTATGCATGCTATGTAAAAGATAACCTCAAATATACAAAAGGAAATTATAGAGAAAAAAGGTTAACTTATTATATATAAAAACAAAATACAAAATTTAAGGAAGAAGATTAAAGGCTTAGAAGTAAGAGAATATACAAAACAATCTATGCTAGCACTAATACCATCTACAACATTGTTAGATGTTATGATAAATGAAGTTCTTATCTTCTAAAAGTTTGAATCTACTTTGGATATCTTCCAAGTGGGTACTCTTTGATCTTCCCTAAAGTTAAGTCTAATTTGCATTTCATCATGTATCCCTTATGATGAGCAGCGAGGTATCCCTACGATTAACCATACGAATACGAGCGTACACGCACGATTCGGTCGAATTCCAAGGACTAAGCGCTTATGTGCCTTTGTGGAACAAGAATGGGTTGGTTAATCATTGTCTTCCCAAGCTTACTTATATGTCACAATTGTATGGTTAAGTAAACTTGAGGCATATGATTTTTATGGCTTTTATGTTTTTATGTCCTGCTGCTAATAAGGGAGGAGAGAGATAACTAAGTAACTAAATTAATTTAACTACTGATTAACTAGGCTTTAATTAATCCTAACACTAGTATCTGTTCTCACTTGTTGTACACATCCTGAACCAGTGCAACACTACTGGGATTACCAAACACCGATCGTTACTGGGTTACCAAGTGTTTCACGCATGCTCGAAGTGATTGTATTGTGTGTGCTTACTTAGGAGAGTTGTAGGGTGAGAGAGAGAGAACATTAATTAACTAAGGAAAGCATTAAATAACAAAAAATAACATTAATTAATCTATTCTGAATGTTGTAAGGTTTATCACAAAGTTCATCTTTATTGCCATACACAAGGTGTGCTTAGGTACACAATGCTCGAATAAAGATCCATTCACTTTATGACTCCTATTGCGGGCACACAGAAATAATTCTAACTTTGAGAGGGAGAAAAGGCAAGAGTTTGGATAAGAGACTAAAATTAACTATGCAAATCAAGTGCGCCCGCCTCTTATTTATAGGTAATGAGGCAGGATGCAATATCGAGTATCTGACATCGCATGGCAAGCTCCAATATCTCGAACCTGATATTGCGGATTCGATATCGTGGCCCCGATATCGCGATTCATCATACCCCCACAACTGAATGAAAACTCGTCCTCGAGTTCCTTACAAAATATTGGGAAGATATGTGATTATTGACTGAATGAAAACTAGTAGTGAAACCGGATGGCAGACTCTAAGTGCCTGGTGAACAGATCGATAATACATTACAACATTGGTGTTCATACCCATGGTGGTGAACATTGTACATAAATGACATCCAAACCTTCATTTGATAGCTTGAGGAGAAAGGGATATAGAAAGAGAAAAAGAAAAATGAGGCGTTTTGTTGCCGATGCCAAGATTTTGCATTCCATTGTTTATCCATAACCATGCAATCAGACTTGTTCCCGGCGTAAATGCTCCAGCTCTAGTCCATCCCGAGTGCTCCCTCCTACCCCAGTCCATTGTTCATGTAATCGCCATCTACACATACAACACAGTCATGAATGAGTAGGGATAAATAAACCATAATGCAGTTGATACCTTGCCTTGATATAAAATGCATTAGCTAGGTTGTGATTATGGCAAACACTGGGTTAGAGATTTATTACTGATAACTACCCAAGGTGTAGGGGTTAGGCAAGTAGTAGAATGGATAAATTGAAAAATTTGTGCCAAGGCCCCCATAATTAAGAGCAAACCTCCGGTAGTAATAAGATGGAAAAATATAAGGAACAAGAAAGATGGGAAAAAATAACAATAGCAATGTCGATAAAGTGGATGTCAAAGATGGGGACAAAACGAGAAATGGTTGATTGCATATAATGTTTAAAGGAAATAACGTAACAATTACACCAAAAAGGAATGCCAATGGGTCCTCCCCAAAGCAGGCTCATGTCCTTTATGCCCTGACAAACCGACAAAACAAAGAGTTCGTAGGCTCTAGGAATGTCATTTGGAAGTAAGATTTAAAAACTTACCCACAAGAATTTACCAAGGAAAAACAATGCATCAACCAAGATATGGACTAATCATAAAATCGGCAATGAGGTGAAACATGGAAAGAAAGATGGAGAGTAGAAATGGAATGGAATCCCAAGAGCAAGGTTGTGTAAAGTCCCTTGTGTATGTCATGGTTAATGTGACTAAGTAGAACTCGTTCCAAATCCGAACTCAAACTGACCATATTCAGTGATCTCGCATCAATACAGTTGGCCAATCCATCCCCTTAAAGTAATAAGAATGCCTACACAAAGAGTGACCACCATCCGAAGGAGAGCGAGATGAAGAAGCAAGAAGCAAGAAAGGGCCTTCATTAGAGGAAACCTTTAGGCATGGGTAACATGTCTTTCTAGTACCATAACCAGTGCTTGTAGCGTAGATTTCTTTATTATGTCTAAGGGGTGTGCTTTGAATTCCCACTTCTCGTTTTTTTTTTTTTTGCATGAGAACCATACCATGCAAAGACTTATTTTTATTCACTCAGCTTCCTGATATTTGATCAATGGTAGAATGGTGGAAAACCTAAGAAAAAGCATCCAAGCACCCAAGAGAATGGCCAGCACACATGCATTGAATTCCCTTGAAGTCACACCCTTTTCATCCATTGAGTCCTTCCTCTGTTTGAAGAATACCAAGCCACCAATTTATTAAGAAGTTGATTAGAAAAAGGGATAGTACAATTCCAAAGCCAAGGAAGACCATAGAGTGGAACGGGTGAGTGGGTGACATGGACTCATTGCCTATTTTATCAAAAGAACCATATCATAATATCAGCATCATAATTCAGAGGTAAAAACCAAACATTAGCAATCAATATTATATAATTCAATCCACCATCATGAGCACTTATTGTATGAAAAATGAAAGTAAATCAACCAATCAAAGAAATAGTAAAAATGGTAACGATGGTGTAAAATAAAAATAAGAAAGATTGAAGAAATGTGTAAAATAAAAATACAAAAGTACAAAGAGAACTGAGGGCCTAGAATGGTTGGCATAAGTGGCCATCTCCCCCACGATTGAGTTGGAAGGAGGAGATCCGAAATAGCAAGCAAGGTTGTCCACCAACAAAGGTAGTATGAGTACTGGTTGTCCTAAGCTCATGGAAAGGTTTGGTTTGTTGGACATTGACCAACAGTTTCTTATCCAGGCTCTCAGGTTTGTATATCATCATGGCCCCTTAAGAAAAAGTTGTATGAATGACATAAGGTCCTTCCCACAACGTTTGAAATTTGGTATGTTGTCACACATGTGTGGGATTCCAATAGAGAACCTTATCTCCTAGTTGATATTTAACTTTCCTAATCCTTAGGTTATGATGTTGTTTATTGAAGGCCTTGTGCAATTCATTAGATGATAGGGTGGCCAATCGGTTCTCATCTAGCAGGTTAAGGATCATCAATCGTTGTCTTTGTGCTAGATCGAGATCAAGGTTGGGGTCACATGCCGTGGGTAGTGTATGAAGCTCAATTTGAATGGGAAGCGTTGGTAATTTACCGTACACTAACTCACAGGGAGAGTAGCCTGTAGGGAGTTTCCATGTGGAGCAATATGCTCAAAGATCATCGTTCAGTTTAGTGATTCAATCTCGCCTAAACTTACTAATGATTCTTGTCAATATCTTCATAATCTCCTTGTTGGTGACTTTGGCTTGACCGTTCACTTGTGGGTGATATGGTGTTGTCAGTTTGTGCTCAGCCCCTAAGCATTGCATTAATTTTCGAAAAATCACACCTCTGAAGTATGTATCATTATCTGAAATAAGTACATGAGGCACACCAAACCTATTTATGATTTGTTGTTGAACAAATCGTGCAGCTATGGATGATGTACAATCCTTAATAGTAGCTGCTTTTGCCCATTTTGTAAGGTAATCAATAGCAACAATAATATAAGCTTTTCCATTGGACATTGGTGTAATCCGCCCCATAAAATCAATTCCCCAAATATCGAAGGGTTCTAAAGGCTGGATCCATTATTGTGGATCCTCCATTCTGGCAATCATCCCTCCATCACGTTGATAACACTCACAAGATTGGATGAAATGATGGGCATCTTAAAACAATGTAGGCCAATAATATCCTATATGCAAGATCTTAATGGTTGTTCATCTCCCAGTGTAATGACCCCCACAAGGGCCCTCATGAGCGTCTTGGAGAACTCGTAGTTGATCTACATCAGGAACACACCATTAGACCAAGCCATCAAGACATACTTTGTAAAGTTGCCCATTGATTTCCATAAAATACTTGGCTCATTGAAGAAACTGTTGTTTCTTTTTGGCATCAAACCCTTGTGGTGTTTGTTGTGTAAGGAGATAGGTGAGAATGCTACTATACCAATTTGTCTCTGTGGTTAATTGATCATTCACTACACCTGCAAAGAGGAGTTCATCTAGGAAATAATTAGAAATTGGATACTCATCCTCTTTGTTTTCCCATCGCAATTACGATAAATGATCAGCAACTACGTTCTTGGTGCTTTTACGATCGATCATCATAAGATCAAACTCTTGTAAGATTACAAGCCATTGTATGATGTGAGGGCTTACTGTTGGTTTATTCATTAGGAACCTTATTACACTATGATCCGTGTGTACGAATACCTTATAACCCAAGACATAGTGCCTAAATTTTTCCAGCACAAACACTACAACCATTAATTTTTTCTCTATTATAGTGTAGTTAAGTTGTGCACTAGTGATACTTCTACTTACACAGTGGACGTAATAAGGATGTTTTTGGTCATCAAACTATGTAAGTACAACTCCTAAGGCAAAGTTGGACGCATCAATCATTATGTGGAATGGCCTAGACCAATCAGGAGCTTGTAGAATAGGTGTTTCTACAAGCTTATATTTTAAAGTTTGGAAAGCGAGTTCACATTCTTTAATCCATTCGAAAGGTATGTCCTTTTTCGTTAATTCAACCAACGATTTTGCAACCTTTGAAAAGTTCTCAATAAAGAATCTGTAGTAGCTAATGTGTCCAAGGAATGACCGGATATCTTTTACAATTTCTGGTTGATAGGTAATTTCTTGGATAACTTTGATCTTTTCAGGGTCTACCTCTATCCCTATTTGTGAGATTTTATGCCCTAGTACAATGCCTTCTTGAACCATCAAATGGCTTTTTTGCTAGTTGAACCTTAAATTAGTTTCTACACATCGTTTTAATACTTGCTCTAACCGGTCCAAGGCTTGATCAAAGTTTGCTTCGTAGGTGGAGAAGTCATCCATGAAGACCTCCATACTATTTCCTATCTACTGCTGGAATATGCTTAGAACTAATCGTTGAAATGTTGCAGGGGCATTGCATAAGCCAAAAAGCATCTGTTTGTATGCAAATGTTTCCCAAGGACTAGCGAACGTAGTGTTGGCTTGGTCTTCTGGAGCTATTTGTATTTGGTTGTACCCACTGTACCCATCTAGAAAACTATAGTAGCAATGCTTTGTAATGGTGTCTAAGACTTGGTATATGAATGGCAATGAAAGTGGTCTTTGAATGTTGCCACATTTAGTAGCCTAAAATCTATGCACACACTCCATTTGCTTCCATTCTTGGGCACTATAACTAAGGGGCTAACCCATTCGCTATCAGTAATGGGGTATATGAACCTAGCTTTTAGAAGTTTTTCAATTTCTTCCTTAACTACTTACTTCAGCTTTGTGTTCAAACGTCTTTGTAGTTGTCTTCGAGGCTTCATGGAGGGTTCTATGTTGGCATATCTTAGGATCTATTTTAGTTAATTTATGACCAAGCAAAGGCTTTCAACCATTTGTTTATTACCTTCAACAATCTCTCTTTTTGTTGCAGAGCAAGCTTAGCATTAATAATTACTGGTTTTCCATTTTTAAGAAACGTCTATTCCATACCGGTGGGCAATGGTTTTAGTTCAAGGGACTCTTGCTTAAACTTATCAAGGATTTCCAACTTCCCCCAGTTGATATTTTCAGGGTCAAGACTTGGAAGTTGGTGATGGACTTGCTCCAATGTGTCTATGCTATCGATATAAGTGCAAGTCAAACCCTTAGTTGGTTCAATGCATATAGTTAAACTACTCTCTTGATTAGCTATCAGCCACTGGGTGCCTTCCTGTCTTGTGGCTGCTGCATACAGGCATCTTTGTATATCAATCACTTGTGCACACTGATTGCATGCAGGTAATGTTAGACGTTGCATGAACCATGACTTTTGCACGCAATTACACCCTGTGTCACTGTATGTGATGCATGGAACCTTCTTCTTCTTAATCTTTCCAAATGTATTTTCCTTCGATATTTCTAGGAAAAGATCATGGATTCCTAGGTGTGCATCAATTGTGCTTAGGCTTGCTCTTCCCATTATGATTAGGAAGTCCCCCTTACCATTGTCCACTTGAATCACTAAGAAGTTAGCTGGATATGACTACCCACAACAATGGTGACAATGTCCTCCACTAGTCCCAACGAGATAGTGATGGACTGATCGGCCAACTCTAAACGAATGTTACTCTTTTTTAGTGGAGGCAGGTTCTAGGCTTTGTACATTTCTTGAGAAATCAAGTTGACACCAGAACCTGAATCCAAAAGAGCCTTACATGGTTCATTTCTAGTGATTTGTAGATATATCAAAGGACTCCCAGGATCAGAAAATTTCCTAGGAAGATGGCCAACTTTTATCCAATCGGTGACACATGAGTTAACATGACCATATGCATTGAGCATGGTTTTTGGGTTGAAGGGAGCTCCGAAGCTTCAAGTGATAGTGAGGCGGTTGAAGAATTAGCCGCTTGTGGTTGTAAGGGCTTAGTTGGACTGTTGGTTCTAAAGAGAGGTCTTTTCTTCATGCGGTTGTCAGAACCAACAATAGGTTGAGGGTTAATAGCCCTTGTGATGTTACATTGCTATGGCTGGGTAGGGATTTCACCCTGCATAGCTAGAGCAGGTGGTAATGAAGTTAAGGGGGGAAGAGACGCAGCTGGATGAGAAGAATGATATGTTTGTGGAACATTGCCCCTAGGAGAAGGAGTCCTATAATACTCACGGGCTTGGTAGTGAGGTTGAGGAGTGACATGACTAGCAGAGTCACGTGGAGAGACTGGTTGCTGCACATAATATCCATACAGGTTAGGTTGCCGGTAAGGATACTATTGCCTTGGTGGCAGCATTCCCCATGATTGTGGGTACTACCGTTGTTGATATTACTCAATCAGTTGTGGCAGAGTTCCACTTGGATAATACGTTAAGGGTTGGTGGAACTGTCTTGAGTTACCTTGAGGATAAAGTAACCTTCGGGGTGTTTGCCTTTTGTTTAATCATGGGTTGAATGCATACACCCTAGACTCCTACAGATGTGAGATTATAGGGCAACATCCCTTAAGATGGTCATATTGGCATATCTCACATCCACTATCATTATCTATATCCGAATCCACAACTACTTCATCGTTACCCTTGTTACGTGCATGTTTAGTTTCTCGCTTTTTTCTTTTTTCATGATCACTACCTTGCTCTCTAGACTCTCTACTATTTTAAGAATGGTTTCAAATCTTTCATCTAGGGAATCCCACATTTGGTGTACCTTTGCCAATACTTCCAATGCTAATTTTTGGATAGGCAAGGTTTTCTTATTCACCATCTCTTCGAGTGGTGACTCTTCTTCATCCTCACAGAATCTTACTCCCCTCCTTTGGAGGGAAGGATCTTAGTTATATTCCTCCACACTCTCTATTTTCCTTAGCTCACCTTCTTCTTTAGCAATTTGCTCTAATAATCTTTAAACTTGATGGGTCCTAAGCTCAGATAGTCTTCCTTAGGCATAAGTCCCAAGGGTTCTTCATGTTTCATGCCTAAGCCCATCTACGAGATGGCGTAGTTGATCCCTTTGCAGATAACCATGGCCAAGACAACAATGTAACAATGCATAATAATGGCCCATGGTAGCATCCAAGTGTTCATGTCCTTCTTGTTTCTAGCCTTGAATTTGCTTTCGCAGGTTGGACACTCAGGAGTACATTTGGTACTTATTGTTGAACAACTCTAACATGGTACTCCACCTACAAATGGATTTCGATTCTAAGGACCAGTACCAGCTCTCTGCTTCTTTGACTAGTGTCCATGGGAACAAATTAAGTTTTTTTCATTCACTTTCTATGTTTTGTAAGGCACATGCATCATGAAATGCTTGTAGATGATTTTGAGGATTAGCATTGTACCCCACTTCAAATCGTGGGATATTGTTCATGTCTAATATCTTTATCTTATTACCCTTTTGGTGCCTTGTTGGGATCCTAACAAACTCAGTTATGTCTAACATACTTCGAGTAGTGAGTAGGGGTTCATCATGATCATCCTATTTGTGGTGTCTACGATGCCTATGTTGTTCCCTACTCTCCCTTCTTTCACGGTGTGTTTCTCTAGAGTGCCCTCATCCCCTTTCTTTACTATTTCATCTATGATTCTCATTTCGCTTACCCTTATCCTCATGGTGTTTTTCCTTATGACTATGTCCAAATCCTGAAGGAGAGGGTGAAGGAGATGATGAAGGTAAAGAAGAAGGAGGACCATCACCATGTTGGTGCTTACTTCATTCTCTTCGGTGGTCATGACCATCACCATATTTGTCATGTGTTCATGTTCCTTTTTTAGACCCTTTGTGTCTGTTGGTACTAGAATTCGAGTTATGGATAGTTGAATAAAGATTCTGATACACAACCCCTTGACTGAAGTCAACGGGAGGAACATCATTGTGTGGGCGATTGCCTAAGGCAGGTTCACCACCCTCATTTTTTTTAGGACATGTGGGATATTTTGCGACAACTTTTCCTTCATGGATTCATAGTGTCTCTCCTATTGCAAATCCCTTTGACGTTGTGCCTCTGTGGGTCGATACTCTCTCGAGTAATGATCATGCACAATGTACTCTGCCTGTAAGTGCTGCATACCAATTCATATGAGATTACGAAGAAGCATGCCCGGGACAGAGCGATTAGGAGTAACACTATGTTACCTTCTAAGTCTCGCCAATGCAATTGTTCATCCTGGTGGAGAATAAAGGTAAAGTTCAATACATATTCATCAAGATGAACATATACCACACAAAACTATTGAGGAACTAGTGGATTATCATGTGTACTACGCCTCCAATTATTCCTTGTATCAGACCTAAGTGGTGAAACACTTTCGTACGAAGAAGGAGACATGATTGTCTATTTAGTGTGCAATGTATTATTGTTTATTATTTTTCTTTAACCAACCCCAAGGGTTCGTTCCAACAATGTGAAAGATTTCCTATGTTCTAGTTAGCACACAAACAACAAAGTCCCTGACAACGACACCAATGATGAGTAGCAAGGTATCCCTATGCTCAACCATACGAATATGAGCGTACATGCACGATCTGGTTGAATTCCAAAGACTAAGTGCTTATGCGCCTTTGTGGAATAAGAATGGGTTGGTTAATCATTGTCTTCCCAAGCTTACTTGTATGTCACAATTGTATGGTTAAGTAAACTTGAGGCATATGATTTTTATGGCTTTTATGTTTTTATGTCCTGCTGCTAATAAGGGAGGAGAGAGATAACTAAGTAACTAAATTAATTTAACTACTAATTAACTAGGCTTTAATTAATCCTAACACCAGTATCGGTTCTCACTTGTCGTACACATCCTAAACCAGTGCAACACTACTGGGATTACCAAACGTTGATCGTTACTAGGTTACAAGTGTTTCACGTATGGTTGAAGTGATCATACTATGTGTGCTTACTTAGGAGAGTTGTAGGGTGAGAGAGAGAGAGAGAGAGAAAACATTAATTAACTAAGGAAAGAATTAAATAACTGAAAATAACATTAATTAATCTATTCTGAATGCTACAAGGTTTATCACAAAGCTTGTCTTTATTGCCATACACAAGGTGTGCTCGGGTACACAATGCTCGCATAAAGATCCATTCACTTTATGACTCCTACTGTGAGCATGTAGAAATAATTCTAACTCTGAGAGGGAGAAAAGGCAAGAGTTTGGGTAAGAGACTAAAATTAACTATGCAAACCAAGTGTGCCTACCTCTTATTTATAGGTAATGAGGCAAGACGCGATATTGGGTATCTGACATTGCATGGCAAGCTTCGATATCGTGGACCCGATATCACGAATTCAATATCGCAACCTCAATATCGTAGTTCATCACCTTCAATATTAAGAAAATTAAAACTATTAATCATTTTCTAGTGATCATTTATCAATGAATACTTGACTCGATGGGAGAATATGTTTATGTATGTGATTATGTATATTTGTGATTGACCACCATGAGGACACATATATAACATTTGTAAATTTGTTATTTTAAATTTAATTTCATTTAAACTAAAGCCACTTGATGAATCGTGGTTTGTCAGGTGTTGATATCAGACCCTTGATAACTAGGTGCTGATATTGGACCCTTGATAACTAAGTGCTGATATTAGACCCTTGACATCAGACCCTCGATATCGGGTACGTGATATCATAGCTTGGATAACGATATCGTGATTCCTGTGTAAGCCTATAAATGCACATTTGGACTCATAGGAAGGAGAGAGTAAAAGTAAGTAAGTATAGGAGTAGAGTCTTTTTGTTCATTTTTAGTTCATTTCAATTCTTTTTCCAATGCATGCCCGCAGTGTGATGATTGTAATTGTATGGAACCTTTATTCAAGTATGACGTAGTTGGACATGCACATGATTGACAATAAAAATCAAGATTACTCCATCATTGCAGCATTCACTTAGTTTTAATTGTTTAATTGTTGTTGTTATTTATTATTTCCCTAATTACCCTTTCTTTACCACCATTTACCATTCCTATTGTTTAACATGGAATAAGTATGACTTAATCACGAACATTTAAGTGTAACTACTTGGTAACCCAGTAGCATATCTAGGAGCGCTCAAGTAATATACACTTGGTAATCCTAGAAGTAGTACACAAGGTCCAAGATGCACACAAATGATTAAGGGACAGATGCTCATCACACTTAGGCTAGTTAGATTTTGCTTCACATTTCCTATTAGCTTAAAACAATATTATTTTCCATCGTCGTTAGGAGTAGCATTAGTTTAGGATCATATCATACACCTCACTCTGGACTAAACCATGCATGACAAAGCAAATACTAGTCCAAGTGGGAAGACAACGAATTGCGATCAACGTGTAACTATCTAAATACCACAACTAGTCTATCTGCGAGTTCAATCGAATCGTGTGTGAACGCTCATATTCATATGGTTGAGTGTAGGGGTACCTTGCCACTCATCACCACTTATTGAATTTTTAATAATGAATAGCTAGAGTTATGAATCTAATGCTTGAAGATGATTGTTAGACCTTAGCTAAGGTTGATAATGCTTAATCATTGGTTTTATATAGTACTTAAATGAAGAGTTATAAGTTGTAAACCAAAACATCATATCCTCTTGAAATGTATGTAAGATGTAAATGAGATGTTATGAAAATTGTGTGTATGTAAAATACATTTTACAAAAGATGGTACTTTAATGTAAAAGTTGATGAGTGAAAGATATAAGCAAATCGTAAAGGTAAAGAAACATAAACTAGTGAGTGATAAGCCAAAGGGTAAAAAGTAAAGTACAAAAAACCTTATGATGAAATAAGTAGTTCATAAGGAAGTAGGTAATGTATCCAATTCATAAAGAATGGAGAAAATTTTATGGAAGGTTGAGCATGATGATGCACGTTGTAACGTAGTCATGAAGGAGATAAGAATTATAGAAATGTGTAGGCATAGTATTCACAAAAGGAAAGATAGGCTATGGAATATATAGTAGCCCGTAGTAACCTACTAAGTTTATGAATGAACAAGTTGTTGACAAGTATACACAAGATTGTGAATGCAAAGGAACTTAGTCTCACACATAAGACCAATAAGAAAAACTTTTGTGAAGAAAATTTATGTTTAGAAGAGACTAAAGAGTCTACTATGAATTATTTAGGTTTATGAATGGCTATATTTCAAAAATTGACAAATATTATACATTTAATTATAATGATCCTTGGTAATTAGAGTTGTCCATAAGATACAAACTAAAACTCTAACATTAAATGTTAATAAAAGTCATTAACAATATTAAGCATTTGTTACAATCCTTCTATTGAAATTGAAATCAAAACAACATCATTAACATAAAACACGATGTTAATAAGACTATTTACAATTGTCATTATTAATTGAGTTGGTATTTTATGCATCTACTCTTTAAGTTTATGAATAAAAGCCTAAACAAATTAAGAGAAATAAGACATTATTGTTTAATACCAACAAAACAATTAATAATTTTTTTTTGCCAATTTGTAAATTGAATGCATACATATTTACAATGTTCATGGATGGTAAATAACAAGGTTATAAAAATTTCTAAAATTTCAAAGGACCTTCATAACTTACTTTGAATGACTAAATCACAGGCTTTATAGAAATTTAGAACATAGATAATGTTTTGTTTTGTGAACATTTTGTTTGATTAATAATATATTTTAAAGTGATGAGATGGTTTGTGGTATAATGGTGTTACCTATCTTATTTGGAAAATTTCACATATCTTATTTTCTTTTGCTCATCTTCCAAGCATAAATTCTAGAATTGTGCCCAAAAGCTTGGTAAAAATATTACAATTAGTCTATAATTATTTATATCTTTTTTTTGAATTTTTTCAAAGATAATAAATACTTTATTGATACACCATTTATTTTCTAACAATGAGGTGTTAGCCTAGTGGTACAGGTCTTGACTTGGTAACCCTAGGTCACATGTTTAATTCTACTAAGTAGCATTGAGTTTTAAACTTCTATAAATCTTGGGGTGTACCTATGTTTCACTTATTTCAAGTTCCAACACCCCCTTAACACGACTTGTATAAGTAAATTTAATTTATTATATATGGTATTACATAGAGAGATTGTCATTTAGAGTGATGGTAAGGTGCTTGTTTCTCAAGTCAAAAACCTAGGTTCAAGCCTAGGCATAGTGATGAACCGTGATATCGCGTTTGCAATATCGGATTGACCATGCGATGTCGGATACCTGATATCGTGACCTACCTCCTTGCCTATAAATAAGAGGCAGCCCCCTTGGTCTCAACAGTTAGAAGTTGGTCCCTTAGCCAAACTCTTGACAATTTTTCCCTCCAAAGTTAGAATTATTTCTACATGCTCGTAGTAGGAGTCATAGAGTGAACGGATCTTTATTCGAGCATTGTGTACCTGAGCACACTTTGTGTACGGCAATAAAGATGAACTTTATGATAAACCTTGCAGCATACAAAATAGATTAATTAGAGTTAATTATTATTTAATGCTTTTGTAGTTAATTAATGATTTCTCTCACCCTATAACTCTCTTAGTTAAATACACTCAGTACGACCGCTTCGAGCATGCGTGTAGTGCTTGGTAACCCAGAAACGATTAGCGTTTGGTAATCTCAGCAGCGTTGCACTGGTTCAAGATGTGTACGACAAGTGGGAATGGATACTAGTGTTAGGAGTACTTAGGACTTAGTTAATGAATAGTTAAATTAGATTAGTTACTTAGTTATTTCTCTCTCCCCTCCTTATTAGTGCAGGACATAAAACACATAAAAGCCATAAAAATCATATGCCCCATGCTTACTTAACCATACAATCGTGACATACAAGTAAGTTTGGGAAGACAACGATTAATCAACATGTTGTTGTTCCACAAAGGCGCATAAGCACTTAGTCTTTGGAATTTGACCAGATCGTGCGTGAATGCTTGTATTTGTATGGTTGAGCGTAGGGGTACCTCGCCGCTCATCACATAGCCACTCAAAGAAGTTAGGCTTTTAGTCATCTACCAACCCTCAAGGAGCCTACTTAATAGGATAAGCATTGTGGCTCCAGGTGACGATACATAACATTAAATACAAATGGTAGTTCCTATTTAAGCATTTTTCCATATAAGTTATTTGTATAAGTATCTTTTTATGATGCTAGTATTTTTATCCTCGTGTAATCAAAAGAAATGAACAATGTATTATCATTGATATGAAACTCTTTCATTTTGATGTTGCCATGAAACAAAGTTTGATAAAAGTTTTTAATATCTTTGAGAGATAAAAAGTAATGTTGATTTGAACTAAATGTTTAAAAAAAAAAACATTTGACATATTTCTTTGTCATGTGTACTAAAGTGGTTTTCCTTTGTTTGACAAATTCTATCTTATTAGTTTGAATCACATTTTTATATGACTTGATAGTCTCTAGTGATTTTTGAGTATTTAATGAAAATTTAATAGTCTTACATTCATTATCAAACTACTGTTGATTATTTGTATTATAATATTTAAAAATACTGATGATAATTGTAATTAGAGTTTTTGTAAGACTTACATTTGGATTCCACACCATTTGAATTTTGTTTTAAAATTTCTCCTTCGTTTTTCCTAGTTATTCTATAGTGATTACATCTAGTGTGTAGTGTCTGTGTTAGTAACATAAGGTAGAAATGATGATAACAAGAGTAAATTATTTTGTCATCTACTTCAAAACACTTAATGGTGCTAACATTTTCTAGGACAGAAAGAAGAAAATCAATATTAGAGTTGCCTTAAGGTTTTACAAAAGTGATGCCATTTAGAACCAATTAATCTAGTCCTTGTAGTATGTTTTTCCTTAGGATTGAATTGTTGATCTTCAAAGCAACAATTCCATTATGCACTTTTTTCATATTTTAAAAAGCCAAAAACTTTAGCAACTAACAATGATGTAATCCAAACTCACTCTTTAACATTAAAGTCACCACAAAGATTTTTTTTTAAAGGAAAACTAGCAATATCCATGCCAGGAAAATCTTGTGACAAGTCTTCTTGTTCATATAGAGTACTTTCTTTGGATGCAAAGTAGCAAAAAGCAAAAAATAAAAATGATTTTTACTATAATATTTTTAGTCAAACATAGTAAGTATATTCATCTACTTTTTATATTTGAGCTTATTAATGATGAGAATTTTGAATCATAATAGCCAAATCTCTAAATGGTCATAGGTTTGATTCCATTGGGTAGCATTGAGTTATAAATTAAAAGAAAAAAAATTTCCACCAAAGGAATTCTTAGGTAAGTAAAAAATGTTAGTTTTAGTTTTATTTTCACATTTATTCTACAAAGAAATCACAAAACAAAAAAAAAGTATGGAACAAAAATTTATAGTCTTCAATTTCTAAGACTCAACAATACCAAAAAAATTAAATTTAAGAAAATAAATATATTCCATAACAACTCCATTTTATTTGTTACATTTTCTATATAATATATATATATATATATACATATATAATAATTTTATAAAAATAAGGTATTAGGATAATGGTAAGATTTTTGATTTAAAAACTCCATAGATTCTAGTGTGTACTACTGTGTTATAAGATTCTAATATCTTAGGAGTACCTGTATTATAAGTATTTTGGGTTCCAAAACCTTAAAAGTAATATATTTTGTGTAATTTATTTTTTAAATTAATATTTGAAGAAAGTTTCAAAGTTCATGTTTTTTGCCAATTTTCAAGCGATACGTCTCTTTCCATGGATTGATTGACACGGTATCGTACGCAGTAAACTGCTCCGGAAATTTGCGGGTCACAATGTTGAAATTGAAGTGGCTCACCCTTCGGTAATACAATCAAATTTCGCATCCCGTAATGGAGGGAAAGCAAGGCCTTTTAGTAGTTCCAACCAGTGCGAAAACGTGGCTGAAATCAAATTTTTCATGACCAGAAAGACAGTGGTAACACGAAGCAGCAATGGACAGCAAGTGGGTTCATCCTGAAATCAATCTTCATGACTTCATGGTGTGTGTCAAGGCATTCGTTGATATGCTAATTCTCGCAGGCGGCTTTCAGTCATCTGGGGATGCTGCCGTGTGGGATCATCCCAACACAACCAAGGCTTTCCAGTGGGCCATTTTCCTGGAATCTGTAAATTTTCGTAGCCCAATTTCATGAATCCTTGATTGAAAGTCTTGCTTCTGTATCTCAGCTCTGTTCTTTCTTCAATGGTTAAGTCCTAAGTTGATTAATAACATTCTTGCGTTATTATGATTTTTTTCCCAAATAGTTTGATTTTTATGGTGTGCATAATTCAGATTCTGCATAAGATTCCTTGTTCGGAAGAAGATCAATCTAGAAAAGCACTTGATACAGCTTTACTTCAATTAACATCCGATCCCTTGTTCCCAAAGGTACAATAGTTTAAAAGTTATTTATTCTTTTCTGAAAACGTGATATATTGAGTTCAATTTTGCTTTTGTAAACTTCCCTCTCATTTCATTTTCTGTAAGTACTAAAGGACCATTTTTGATTTAGAAATGTTAATGACATAAAAAGAATTCATAACATGTAGGGCCTTCCAGAATTTTCATCTTCAACACTTGCAGAATCGAAAAAGCTGCTTTTAGAATTTTTACTGCGAGCTATTGATCTCAGTGACCATCAGATTGCTACAGTAATTTCTGTAGTTAGTGAGATGGATTATAACTGCCCAAGAAGTCATGAGCCTTCATGTAAGAGATCAAATGCATTCAAAGAAATTGAGAATTTATATGTCAACTATAACAAAAAAAAAGCAGCTAACATGTTTTTTGTTCCAGTTATCGTCAAATCTCTACAACACATTCTCCAAAATCCAGTGGATTCAGGCATGTATTTTCCTTCAAATGTTTTAGGATCAATGGAAAATTCCAGCAGCTGTCTCTTGGATTATGCTATGCAGGAAGTTACTGCAAGGCACTATGCAATTTGTTGTGTCCGGTCACTTCAGCATGGACTTAACATCCTAGTAAAAGCAATGGAGTCCAGGGAATCACACTGTGCCACGAAGCATATACTGGGATCTCCTATTGAACATGAAAGCAGGTATGAAAGGTTTGTGCAAATACTAAAAAATTCAACGTAGTTATCTCTTTATTTTTTAATTTTTAATATTTTCATGATATATCAAAATAAAATTCACAAATACCAGAAATGAACGGGTGATACAAAGACATGCATGTTTGTAGAATATTATTGTACATATTCACTATTTTGATGGGCTTACCACTATGCTAATGAAAGAACTAATGAACTAACTTGCTAACAGTGAAATGATAGATTTAGAGATGTAAACCTGGACTTGATTAAAATTGTGCTAATTTTATTCACAAACAGAAGGAATGGAACTTCCTATTTATTTGCTCTTTGACATAGCCCATTTTTCCTTTAAACCTGCTTTAACTTTGTTGGAGCAGTAGCTGAAGGTACTTGATGCCCTTTACTGAAGTTGAGCATATTCCAAATGGGCATTGTCTTGTTCTTTTCGAATCTATGCTGCTGTGGAGACTGTAGCACATACCCATTAGAGTACAAGAGTCATAGTTGCAAAGGTAAGTTACTTAACGAACCCTTAGATTGATCATCTTGGTGCCTTTATCCCATCTATGATGGGCTGACAGTAAACGTAGGTAAATGATTCAATAATGATTTACTATGGCTGGCTATCTATTTGATGCCATAGTCCTAAACATATGTTTTTACCATGCTTGTAGATGGCATGTATCTAACACACAATTTGGAATTGAGCTTGTGACCAGCAAACTACAAGCTTCATTATCTAATTAAGTGAGCAGTGCCTTATTGACTTAGCAAACCCATAGATTGCTATGTTTAAATTTTTTTCATACAATCTATCTGGAATTTAATATTTTATCATCATAATAGGACAGGGAAATAGGGCAAGGGGGAATGGTCACATGTTTAAGTGCACCAACACTTGCAGGTGCCGGGGTTAAACACGTGCATTTCAAAATGCCAAATATACAAAAGAATGATTTTGTGCTCTATAAACCAGTTATAGAAGTAGTAGTTTTTCATTTGCTGCAAAAGCTATAATTATATTAGTACAAGTTTATTCATTTAGCTTTTACCTCTGATTTTTAATTGCTATCTTCCATCCTGCTGCTTAGTTCCATCTGCTAAAACATATCCAGGCATAACAAATCAAGTGACCCATGGAGTCAATGGAGAGACAATAGCTTATCATATTTGGTTGGTTCCAGAACACTCAGTATGGTGTCAGGATCAAACTTAATATTTAGCTCTGCAAAGGGAGCATGGTTACAAGTGTTTGAATCTCTGAAAGGAATAGTAGAGAAGGATGAAACAATGCTTCTTGAAGTGATTGTAAGTTGACATAAATAAATGCCTTTGCTGCATTGACTAGTTTTATTTTTTTGTTCATTTTGTCACATATCAACTTGCTATAAGGATTCTAGAAGCAGCTGCTGTGCTTTTACTCAAAAAGGCCGAGAAACGAACTCATAATTTGGGGCGTGATTGGGAATTGAGGAAGATAAAATTGGCTATTATTTTTTGCTGTTAAAACACCAGTCATAGCCATTTTTTAACATGTAACAGCACTGGTGAAAAGTAAACATTACTTTGCACAAACTTAGTGATTACCTTTTGAATATGTAATTGTAAAAAGTAATATGTTTTGGTGTGTAAAGGTAGGAAAGTTGAGATGACACGTGTCTCCTTTTTTTGTGGAAAAGTTAATGAGTATGTTGCTAAAAACAGAATCATCTTATTGAAACATTTTAAAAATGGATTGTTGAGTATGTGAATTTTTGGGACAAGATGCAGCGGTGAAACTTATGATAGGCTTTTTGAATGCTGAGACCTTCATGTTTTCATTAGGGTGATTAGACGCTGTAAATGGAGATCGCTAATAGGTTGGTATCATAAAAGCAATTATTTTATTTTCTTGTATCATTTCAAGACTGGGTGCTTATATAATGGACTCTTGAATGTGTTCTTTGGTTGATATCTAAAATTTCAAAAACCTTGGTTCCACTTCAAATCTAAATTTTATTATTAGTAAAATTTTTTAACTGTTCAATAAAATAAAATAAAAATCTTTTGCATTGAGGAAATTCCTGTGTAATTTTTGAAGGTGCTGTTAAATGATTTGAAATAATGATCAAGGACAATGTAAATAATAGAAATTGGATAAAAGGGCTAGATAAAAAAGATGTTAATGGGAGAAGGGTTTTTTGGGTCAAAAGAATGAGGAACAAGATGTAGACACTAAAAAACCAGAACCATAAAATGCAAATTGTAATCTAGAAAAAGAGAAAATAAGATACAATGATTTATAGGGAAACATTTATAGGAAAGCAGGAAGATCTGATTATAATTTTGGAATTTTGGGGGTTTTAGGGTGGGGGTAGGGGGTGGTAGGGGTTCAGTTGTGGGGGAGGTGTTTTTAATTTTTAATTTTTATAAGATACCACATACTATGATCTGTGCTATGACTAACACTACATTAGAGTTCTTTGTCATCATAGGTTATTGTTTTGATCACAATGTGACTGGGAAATTTTCCTCAGTCAATCTTACATGGGATTGGGCTCCTTGGAACTCGATTAGGTCACCACGGATCAGTGTCTTAATGCTTAGATGTCTCAATAACTCAATCTAGCAGCTACTTTGTAGCTGGTGATTTGAGTTCATGGTTGCTTATTTCTTTTATCCTTTGTGAGTTTATCATGGATTAGCTCATGAGCTCATCATGCTTACCTCCTTCATCTTGTCCTCCATGCTCCAATCTCCTTTTGGATCTTGCGTAACTTTGGGACTTCTATAATTTGTAAGTATTTACTTATGACTTCTTCTTCAACATTGTAAAAGTTTCCATCAGTCAACTTATGAAACTTGAATTGGTGTCTTTTGACTTCTCTCATTGCTCCATTTGGATTTCCAGAGGTATTCTTGGGAACACGATCATTTTAGTGTTCCTCTCTTACATTTCATGTTGTTCCAAGAGCTCACTCTTGTGTGTTAGATATAACAATGCCTACATGGGTAACTTCATTAAATATTAAAATATGATTACTTGTAGTACTGATATTGATAACTAGGAGAAAACCATGACTATCTAAAAGATGGATTGGTAATATTGGCAATTAGTAAAGGTGAAGATGAATTTGAAAAGGAAATTTTGGAAAGTCTAAATTAGATCTGAAGATTATTCCAAAAAAGATGGAGATAGCCATGAGATATCTATAGATAGATTTGGAAATATATTGTATGATGTGCAGGCAATCACATATATTTATTGTGATAAAGATTAATGGAATTGCATTGCTTGTTTGTTTGCCCTGGTTTGGCAAGGGCTTGGAAGTCACTTTCTTTTCTGTCATTTTTATCACAATGGCTTTTGATGTGTGGTTGATTTTTTTTAATTATTTATGTTTCATTGTCGTCATGGTTCTCTCTGATTTTATAACAATATGATTACATGATTTTAGCTCATGCCCTATAGCTCTCATAAACCCACACGTCTGTTTATGAAGAACTGTAACTTCTTGTTAATCTGCTTGTAAGTTCATGATTGAGAGACCAATGATTGCAGTTACAAGCTTCTGTTAGCCTATTGTGAAACATGTATTATGTTGTAAAACTATGTTATGTTAAAAGCTGTAGCATCGGTGAATTGTGTTCTTCGCTGAAGCATTTATGTCCATTTTTTCAAGTTTCAGCATTTTTAAAATTATTTGATGAAGACGCCCCATGTTGGGGTTTAGGTATTTATTATTGTCTTTCTTCATTAGTACTTTTGTAGTTTTCTTATCAAAAATGCTATTTCTATTTTCCCTCTTTTCTATTTTTTCAATTTCATGTTCCTTTTGAAATGAATTCACACATTGATTTGGATACTTATGAGTGGCCTTTCTATAACCCTTGTTTAGTACATTTGATACGTTGCTTTTCTGTTGCAGGAAATATGTTTAATGGGATTATGCTCAGAAAGATGGAACCATCTTATAAGACGTTTTCTTTCAGTTACCCATGATAATGTTCCAGTGTTTAAAATGTGGCAGAGTGTTAAATCCTTATCCAATGATGAAGCAATTAAGCCTTTTAGTGAGGGCAAACCCATACATATACAGGTATATTTATAAGATTGGTTTGCTTTTTGGAAGCGTTCTCTCTACGACTAACAATGTTAATGGAGATCAATTTTATCATTTCCGTGGCAATGTGTTTTTCTGGTTGAATAAAGCTGCTAGTTATTATATTTAGTAGGAATAACTTACTCATATGGTAAACCTTTATCACAAGGAAATACGAATGGCTTCAAAAGTGCTTTGGTTGGTGATATAGTGTGTGTAAGCATACTTTATAGGAGACTTTCATTTATTTAAAATTTTTCACTTCTTATTTTCAGCAAGTAGAAATTGAAGAGTATTTGATGCAACTATTGGCTGGAAGGGTTGAGTTGCTATGGAAAATGCCATCAATACTGTTGGCATTCAGTTTGTTAGCAAGGTACATTATTGGTAAACATAGAAGCTGTTGGATTTTTATATTAGATAACAAATAATGATGGTTTGGTGGGGGCACTAATTTAAATTGATACAAGAAATTAGTTAATTTAATTTATGTAAATTTATCTTTAAATTAAATATTGCCTTCATTCATCATCATCCTAGCTTATTTAACCCTATACAGGTCCAAATCTGGAACCATTCACATAGTTGAGCCAAGTAACCCACAAGGGTCTTTTAATTAAAAACATCACTTTTAAGTATTTGCTCAAATTTCAAATTAAGCTTAGCACAAAATTATGCTAAAATCCTTTCATTTATCTTAGTACAAAAATCCCAGTGTGCTAGCAATCATTAATCTTGACTTGCAATGTGACTAATCAATTAAGCAATATTTAAGCAAATACTTGGAAACTAATGAAACACAATTTGTTTACAAAGGGAAATCAATATGAAGGAATAATACAACTTTATTAAAAAGAATAATGAAGAACTTGGAACACAATTTTCTCCGTGCAAATCTTTTGTAGTACACAATAAGCATCATTGGAATTCTGTCACACGAACACCAGAAATCTTCTTGTCTTTAACAAATGCTTTGTTATAGCGAGCTTCTTGCTTACATTGACAAGAAGGGAGACCTTATATACACTTTGATGTTACAGATTTAGGCATTTGAGTAAAGGTCAATGCCCCTAGAGTATCGGAATTGATAAATAGCTATACAACCAAACCAGAGAATCATTAAAATGCAACATAAGCCATTAATGTAGACCCAATGGCAAGGACAACACAATCTCCCCTAAAGATTTGAAGAAATGGTCCTTCTCCATAGATCTCATCTTGCTATAATGGAGTAATCCATGTCTTATTCTCTGGAACTTTTGCCACTGCACTATTGTTGATTTTGTTTTTCTTTCATTTCCTGAATCAATGCATTCCTTTTTTGAGGGCTTTCTAACAGAACTCTTTGGTTTCTTTCAAGTGCAGCGTGATTGCTTTAGTGATTGCCTTGGTTCTTGTAATGCCCCACATTTGTACATGTGAATATTATAGCTTGGTTTTCCATGGCATTGAAAATTCTAATTGCTTAGGGATCTTGTGTCAACAAACTTAACTAATTGATTTTATGAATGGTTTATTCACAAGGAATTGACTTATGGACAGGAATGTTTTGATAAGTAAACACACTTAAAATGTGTTACAAAACATAGTTAATAATTGTTGGTCTTACGTAGAAGACTTAAATCTTCCTTAGCCAAGGCATTTCATACTTTTCATATGACCTTGTTATTGTTGTTTGTAGCTTCTTTCTCAACAATGTAACCTTTTGAATGATTAAATTGGATTAGGCTTATGATTGGCACTTTAGGTGGACCTTTGCTTCTTATCTAAGAAAATGG
Organism: Gnetum montanum; assembly: GCA_015680685.1. Lineage (NCBI taxonomy): Eukaryota > Viridiplantae > Streptophyta > Gnetopsida > Gnetales > Gnetaceae > Gnetum > Gnetum montanum. The sequence goes on from MNCI01028104.1 coordinate 296,146, forward strand.
ATCTTGACTCTTTTCTAAATTAACTTGGTGCCTTTACTTCTTTGGAAAATGATACTCTTAATATCATCTTCAACCTTTGAGTCTACGATGATCTTAAGGTGTTAACTTGCATGAAGTGTTAGTATCTATGCTAACATATTTTTTTTGCTTATTTTTTTGTTCTTTTGTTCCATCATGTTATTTTCTCATACAACACATATTTCTCTATCGTAACCTTTTTTCACAATATTTATTACGTTGAAGGGTTACTACATTTTTGGCTTTACAAATCACAATCATTTGTTATTGATATGAAATTTATGATTGTTCATAATTAACTTACTTGAAGTTAGATGCTTCCCTTCAAGCATTAGTTTCGTAACTTCATTTATCATTTAGTCAAGAAATCAATGAGTGTATTAATGATTACAAGTGTATAATTAGCCTTGTGGTGGCTAGTCACGAAGAATCATATACATGTATAGGAAACTCTCCTTCACTCATGAATTCATAGATAAAATGACAAGTGAGAAACATAAATGTTTAAGGAATTAGTGAACATGGTCATGGATTACATCATGGAGTACCAATCTTAGGAACTACAAGGGTTGCATCCATCTCAACAAAAAGAGAACTGGTAGAAGGAGCTTGAACTTGCTGTTGTGGTGGTGATGGTGGTACTTTAATTGTTGTTGGAGGATCTACCATCATTGGAGATGGTGGTGTAGAACTTGGAGATGGAAGGGGATTTGTGTAAACACCATGATGCACTTTAGAAATCAAAATGTTGGTAGTTGTTTCTGGTTTAGTGATTTGAAGTACTGGTTGTTTCTTGGACATTTGAAGCTTCAATGTTTAACTCTTCTTCTTCAATGCTTCAAGTTCAGATTGCTTTGCCATTGCTTCCCTCTCTTTAGTAATATATTTTTGCGTAAAACCTTTTGTAGTAGCGTTTGCAGCATGTATACAGTCCTTAGCTTCTTGAATATTTGTCTATAAGGCAAGATAATTTGCTACTAGCTCTTGAGTTGCATTACAAAGGGTCGGTCCTAACTTCATCCTTCAATTTTAGGTCCTTCATTTTATCTTGGAACTTATTCTCTAATATAGAAAGATTACCCTTGGCATCCATAGACATTGTTTATTTTAATTAATGAAGAGTGACAATTGTCGTTGAATATGTTCTTTATATTCATTGATTGTTGCTACAAATTTCTTGAAATGTTCTTTAGCCTTCTCATATTTGCAATTCTGAATTTGCAGCACCGATTCCCATCGTTTTTTTTTCTCTTTCAATCAATGAGAGCTTCTTCAAGGCTTTTGTTACCTCTTCCTCCTTTTGCTCCTGCACTTGTCTAAATACCACATAAGGGATCATGGATTTGACATCTTACGAATTCATGTTCATTCAAGATATTGACCTTTCTTGAATTCAACCAATATTTTACACGTTCATAAATGGCTTCTGCTGTGTCGTTTAACCATACCTTCAAAATATTTTTCTAGAAATCTCTGTTTTTCTTCCATTTGTAAGCATAAGGGATATTGATGTTAGGCAAATAATTTTATGCACCTATCATCTTATGAATATCCATAGTTAACGCATCAGTATAGGCTCTAAAATGCAAGTTAACTTGGTCAATTCAAGATCTCTTTGTTGTCCTCTATGCCAAAATAATTAAAAACCTCAATACCAGCAAAATACTCATTAGTTATATCTTCAGTATAAGGAAGGGGTAAGATGAAAAACTTATCTTCCAACCATTCTTAGTAATGTGCAACTTGGACAAATCTGCACATGGATTGTCCTTTTTGTCAACCTTCCAAATCTTCTTCGTTATCAAACTAGCTATTGATGATGATGTTGCCATGCATTTGGGATTACACCTAGGGTTGCCTCTTGTGGTTTGTGTAACTTGATTAGTTACGATAGTTGTAGTTGTGATAATAGATGCATGCTTGGACATAATCACCTCCTTATCTTGTAGATTAGTGACCTCTGTCTTTGACAAGAGAACTCAAATGGACAGATGGGTTGGAAATGTTGAAGGGATGATCGAATTAATGAGGTTCTTGCTAGTGATGGTCAATAAACTTTGGAACCCAAATTTGGTTGTTGTTCCTTCCTTGAATCTTTGTAAAATTATGGACAACAAAGCATGCCCAATTGCATTTCACCTTCCACATGTGGATATAGTATAGTGCCGTTAGAATGCTCCATCAACTTGTTGTTTGGTGGTCAGAACAATCCATCTAGTTGTTCTAGATCTTATACATTAAGCAAGTGGGTTTTACCTGTCATAATGTTTGGGTAATGGCCAAACTTTGTCCTTATTTTCTTTTCATGCTTCAAGTCATGTAGATGTTAGAAGCCTTATGTTAAACATTATGTATTTAAAAAGGCTAAAAAAAAACTTAAAAAAATGCTAGAAACCCTTAGGGAAGCATAGTTTATGCTAAAATACAAAAGAAAAAGGTGAAAAGTAAGTCCCCATGTGGAAGACCCTTTCATAACCCTTTCTCTCAATTTTTCACAAAGTGTTTCAAGAAGAAGGAGGTCCTTTTATGCATCCAAGAGATGCTAAATTTTAGTTTTATTACATGTTTATAAAAAAAAGGATCATTACTTGGAGCCACAATGCTCATCCTATTAAGCAAGGTTCTAGGTTGGTTGGTAAATGAGTGAAAGCCTAACCTCTTCAAGTGGCTGCACTTAGGCTCAAACCCAAGTCTTCGACTTAAGAAATAAGCACCATACCATCATTCTAAATGATGGTCCCTAGTTTTATTACATGTTTATGTTTTATGTAATTGCCCCAATTTTGATCATGAATGTTTTTGATGCAGTGTATGAAGGCTTCAAAGCCCCTTTAATTCTTGAGTTTTGTTTATGTTTTTTTCTCCATCAAGTAGATCTGAATTTGTGGAGGTTTTTTGTAGCAATTTGAGACAATCTATGTTTAAAATTCATGTTGTTTAATCAAGGGCATTTAAGATCCTGTTGAAAACCTTTCTTATTGATGTATTGATCTTGAATTAAGCCTTCAAGTTCAAGTATAGGTTAGCGTATGATGTTTCAAGATATATGATGTACATCTGGACAATTTCATTCATGTTTTCATGCCCATGCATTGATGAATTTTGTCATGTTGCCTGCCCTCTGCATTTGAAGTTATGTTGTATCAATTTGAACGTAGAAGCCTTGAAATTTGCCTTGCATGGCAATGTTTGTGAGCCTCTATTATGGATCTATGTCATCCTCACTTAATTGGGCTTGAAAGTATTCAGATTTATCAAGGATCGTGTTGATTTGTAGACATTTTTTCTGAACATACTAGTATATCAATTTTTATTGCCCCTGGTAATATCAAACAACGTAAACCTGCAACTAAAAATCAAAAACTTGAAGATCATTGTTGGATCTATCAATCTAGTGACTTCCAACGATATATATTTGTAATATCGATTTTTATCGTTGAAATCGATAGGGCATGAGATGCCTTTTTTAAAAGTACGGTAGGAGATATCAATTCTAGTAGATGCTGTGATGATTACAAGTAATACAGAAGAGGTCGATTCCGATTGCCATGAATGATGTTAGGTGATAAGGTCAAAACACAAAGGGATTCTCAACATGTCAATTTTTGTAGATCCAGCGACGTTTAGTGATACAGAAGGATTTCTTAGTTGCCACAAGCTAGCACTCCAACAATATCGAACGATATGTTTGGATCTGATTTTTAAAAGGATTTTCAGACTGATTTGGGGCTGCTCACCACCTTCTGGCAACAACACCCTTCTGTTGTGCATGCTTAGTCACGACAAAGATATTGACATTAACCTAAACACTTGTCCTATTAACCTAGAATTCCTGATCTAATAGAAAGGCTAGAGCAAGAGAATCCCTATTTATGGCATGCATATCTATGAAAGGCAAGTAAACATTCTTGCTGTCGATAACATGTCTAATGACTTCTTTGTTAATGAAATTGTGAATAGAGTTACCTCCATAGAAGATTTGAACCATGCTATCATTGTATGATTTGAAAGTGTTTAACATATCTGCATCTAAAATTAAGTTAGAGGGTGGAATCTTGAACGGTGTATTGCCCTCCATACCTATTGCTGCTAGCTGCTCGTAGGCCTTAAGATCAACCATCAATTCTAGAGAATTTCTGTTGAAGGTCAGGGCTTGCTTGATTTCTAGTTTTCCTCATAGCTGATGAACAGGTGAAGGCTCAAACACTTATTTACTATTTAAGATTGCTTTAAAGTTGTATTTCTTTTCTGGATTCATTGTGACTACAATCACAAATTTGAAAGCATCTTTGTCTACGATGAATTTCCTGTGTGTTGTTCTTCAAATGCAATTTTAACCCTAATTTTGCTTTTGCTTGCTCGTGTTTTTTGAGCTTGATTTGGGAATGTTGTTTATTTTAAATGTGATGCCTCTTTTTGTAAGATTTTTATTATTCGTCGTCTTACGTAATTAAGATTTCATAAAGTTTACTTATTACAAACTTCTTATGAAACATATTCTTCTTTATTTTATCATTGCCTGTAACAAATATAATAATGAATTAAAGTGAGAGTAACTCATTTTAACTCATTATGGTGATAGTCATGGTATGATGAGTTTGGGTTTAGCATTTTAGGGTTATAAGGCTTAGGTTGGGGAAACTTGTTATTCAACCCACTTCTTGAATTCCATGGCTTTTTCAATGGTCTTTGATGTTGATTATGAGGTCTCGTATTGTAGTTGCAATGTTGTTGCTTTTGTTAATTGAAGTTATGTTGCAATGGACCAAATTTGTATTGATCTCTTACATATGGCAAATGGTGTCTAGCTTGTCCTTCATTCTCATTAGGACATACATGATGTACTCTAGGTGATGGTCCAAAAGTGGACATTGTCTTTGATTTACTAATTGATTGTCATTTGATGTAAGATTTTGAAGGGCTTTATCAATTGTAGTTTTTGGGCAGATTAATTACTCATGGACCTTCTCCATCTTTTACAATGTTGCTCTTACACTTGTCATCTTGTCAATGATCTTCTTTCTCATCTTGATCTATTGTACAGGGTTTTCTCTTCTTTTTATATTTTATCCTTTAATGGTTATACTTAGTTAGGTATCGTTGCACTTGTTAACCATTGCTTATCAATGGAATTTCTTGGTTAATCATCATTCAATTTGCTTCTTAATTGTAACTTCTTCTGATCACAACCTGGTTGCTCTAATACCATGTTAGAGTTTGGTTTTATCTTACATTAATAATTCTAATTACTTGGGAGTCTTGTGTCAAAAAACATAATCGATTGATTGTATGAATAGTTTATTTGTATGAAATTGAATTATGGATAGGAATGTTTTGATAAGTACACTCTTAAAGTGTATTATGAAACATAGTTAATAATTGTTGGTCTTACGTCAGAGACTTGAATCTTTCTTATGTCAGAGTTTGGCAATGAAAACACAACCACAATGTTGAGTCAAACTTTTCAACTTAAATGTGATTTGAGATAAAATTGAGATAAACTATTGTAAGAATGAGAGAAAATCACTGTGAGAATTGCTACAAGAATGTGGGAGTGATGAGGCTTATAAAGCTCTAAAGTAATGCAACATATGGATAAAATATGGAGCTCAAAATAAGTAAGAGAAGCTTAAAAAAAACTCATCTTGCATTGCTTCAGTCAGATCTTTTCATCACTCTTGTACTAATGAAGGTAGAGGCTCCTTTTATAGGAGAGAGAGGAGTGGGCAATAATGAGACCACAAATCCCCTACTCCACAATGACTTCAACTACCTTTCATAAAGACTCATAACCACCACTACTATCATGCTTCATATGACCAACAACTATTACCAATGATCATGGCTCTATCACTACTACCATATTAAAATGCATGACTTCACTACTCTTACTAGATGGCACAAGGAGAATACATGAGCATAGCAAAGGTTAGGCACCATGGGATAGGTACACATATACATATCATACATGAACTTGTTTTGAAGCTTATATATGTTTGTAAATCCAAGTAACATGAAGACTTTTGATTGGGTGATTTAAGTAAATTTGCTATTTATTTGTAATTTCTTTCCAATTATTTATTATTTTAAGATAGAAAAATATATTTTCTTATTAATAGATGAGAATGATTAAGTCTAACGTTATTTTAGAATAATACTTTGAAATTAATGAAAATAGGATCCATGGTTTATTATAGCATCTTGTTAAAATTTTTGATTTATTGAATATTTAATTAATAAAAATATGTCTAAAATTCAAAGTTGGTGGTCTAACTTGATTTTATATGTAAAGTAGAGATCTATAATGAGGTCTCAATTTGACTTCTAAATTTTGAGGAAAAAAGAACCTTATGGTCCCATAGTTTCTTTGGTTTGATTAAAGTATTATTTTTTATCTAGGTAACCATGACATGTTTATGCTTGTTTTGACTAGCTTGACATTTGTAAAATGTTAGATGTATAAAAAGTTTAATATTAATTACTTTTGCAAGTGAAAATGTAAGAATTTTGAAAAATAGATAAAAGACCAAAAATAAATTTAAAACTGTTATAACTTTATTAAGTAAAAACAACTTAAAACAAACCAAAAAGGTGGGCCGCAAGAGAAGTTAATGTGAAAAAGTAAGTAGGATGGTGGTGTGTGCTTCATGTTATTTTTTGACATGCTCATGATAACATCTATTTTTAATATGCATATTGTCTACTTCATATTAATGGCTGAAAAAGGACAAATGACTTATTTAATTGGGACATGTGGCTCTCTTGGGTGTTGTTACTCTCACATGTCCACTCCCTCATGGCTTGCTTGTCCAAGTTAAATAGTCATCATGTCATAGATTAAAAAAAAAAAAGATTATTAGAGAATGAGTTATCTAGTCTTTGCCTATTGTATAAACTTTTGTGCACAAATCTTTGCTAAAGCCTTAGGGTCTCCTTCATCCTATAAATAGAAGGGGTTTGCTCTTGTTTTTGCCTTTGCCAAGGGAGAAGAGAATATGCTAGTTTGAGGTGTGAGAAGCGGAAAGAAAGAAAAAGGTGTGTGGCTATTACTTGCTTGTTCTCAGCTTATCTTGTGGACTGTCTTGAGTGGTAGTGTGTGTGTTCTTAGTGGAGGGTTAAAAGGCTAACCTTGTTGCTGTTGTTGGAGGCTATTGTGGCTCATTTTGTGAGATTGTTGGGCTGATTCTAAGTACTGTCTTTCTTTGATTTTCTTAAAGGACTTTGGCTGCACCTTTTACTTACTGCTTTGGGTTAATTCTTGAGGTGGCTGGCTGAACAACTTTTCAAGCGTAAAGTGTGTTCTTCTCATCTTAGATGTATGTATTCCAAACTTTTATTGTACATAAGTTATTGATATATGTTTATTGTTCTGACTTGGACAAGTTAAGGATTATTTTATGAGGACAACTGGGATTTCTTGTGAGTTGTGAGTCATGAATGGGATCTTTCTGAGTCATGAATCTGATTTCTGGTATAAATATATTGGGCTTATAACTTAACATATCCTTTGTCTCATGTACTAGGTATTTCATGTTTTTGTGAACATTATTAATGAATGCCACCCAATCATTCTATTCAAGGTGGGTGGCCTCTTTTGTGGGCTACAAGATGTTGTAGGTTGGAGGAACTTGGTGTTTGATAGTTGGATTTCCAATGAGTATATTGAGTACTCATTAAAATAAAAAGAAATTGTGCATATTGATGATTGTTTGTATCTTTTACATGATAGAAAGTGAAGTTCCAATTCATGGTTAAAAATGGTCCTTTGTTCAAGCTTACATTTTTTTTTTCAATGTGAAAACATGAGAGGTTGTAAAATTTAATAACGAAGATGGCAGAAGTTTGGTACCATGTTAATACATCATGGTGGTCAAGCTTGGTATATTAAAGATTTTAATTGTTTTTCTTTTTTCCCTTGGCATATTGAGTTCACAGAATTTATGTCTGACTGCTCAAAAATCACAATTTAGTTCCTTGATTATGATAGACAGTGCTATTTTTTTCATGGCTGGAATTCTATGGTTCTGTATTACAAATTCTAAACAACAATCCCCATTAAGAAAGCTGTCCTCTGTTCTAGTTTTTATTTAAAAAATACATGAACAGTTGCCTCTAAAACCTGTCCTCTCTTTTATTAAAAGAAAACTGAAAGACTTTATTTTTCATAGTTGTATTCTGGTTTCTATGTTTCATTTCATCTCTAGCAGTACCTATAAATCTATACTCTGTTTAATCGAATTTAGTGCACTAAACTATTTAGGTTATGATGTTTTTCTGCACCTGTAGGGTCTTTGTTAGGTTCAATATGCATGTTAAAAAGAATAAAAAATAAAGTTGGTTTTGAAAGAATAGCTGGTACTTATCTCTTCATGTTTCTGCCTTCGCATTTTAGAGTTGGAAGTGCTTTAGGATGAAATAAATAAGGGCTTATAGCTCTGGGCTGTCGTATGCAGAATTTTATTTTCTTGTGTCGAAGTACCTATTCCCCTTCTTGCTTTAGAGACTATCTTTGTCTCAGTGTTGTTGCTGTTAATAAAAAATAGAATTGGAACCAGTTCATTGTTAAACATGATCTCCAATTTTTAATATTGATACTAGATACTGGTGTCTTTCTTTTCCTCTTGTGTGGATATTTATTGTTTCAGACCTATTTTAGATCCTCATTTCCCCTGCACTCGTATTTTGTTACCCAAGAGAAAAAAAAGATGCCTTAAAACAGAGGAAACATTTGGTAACTTCCATCCCTTCATAAGCTTATGTTAACATTCAGCTATGATTAGTGAGCTGAGACAGTATCAGCCCCTTTCTTTGACAAAAATGGGAAACAATCCCATGTGTTATAAATCTTCTCTTTTTGATGTATCTGCTAGAAAGATCAACCATCCACAACTTATTTGAGATGCACAATTAACTTCTTTCTATTGTAAGTTGTCGATGGTTGATCTTGGAAGCCTGGAAGTCTTTTTTGAGTAAGTCTTTTAAGGCTTAATAAATGGTTTGTAATTTCTTTTATGCAATCAATTTATTATTCATGTATTCTTGTTTTAATATACTAACCCCATTTATTTACCAGTAATTATGTTTTGTTTATTTGAGCAAAGAAAAGAAAAGAAAATGTATGTGATCATGTGTATTTACTTGCTTTCCATGAAATTAACCCACATAAATTATAATTAGAAGCCCTTTGGACTCTAGGATAAGCAATTCACCTAAATTTACAATTAGTAATTAGGTGAATGATGCATTTGGTTGGGGTGCCTTGTGTGAAGCATGTAGTATTTAAAGATCATTAACTAATGAATTTAATAATAATATATATTCATCTTCATACCTTGAATGGATGTGTTTCATTGTTTATTTTTAATATATTTCTTCCCTTGGAAGTGGAGATGAACACCACTATCCAACCCTACCCATACATATGTTTACTTAGGCTTACTATTCTAAGCCATTGGATTTAAGGGGGTTGAGTTGGACAAGACTTGAAGGTTTTGAATGATGCAGACTGATTTGTAAATGTGTACCCAGCTTACATATGATTGCTAGTCAAAAAAATTGTAACCCAGACCTCTGATTGTGTGGCGTTGAGCCAAGTTTTCATTGATGAAGGTGACAAAATCCAGCAAATTTATTATTTCAGTTAATGTTGGATGGCATTTCTTAGGTGTTGGGGTTTCAAATGATTGTAATTTCAAACTTCATTGAGCAGCTACTCTCTGGACTTGCTTCAGCAAAACAAAGGTAGAATGCAGTTTACCTGTTAATGTTGCCATTATTCGTATCCTGATTCAGAGAATAAAGCATTTAACACAGTATTGTTGCAACGACTGGGGACAAGCCTTTTGGTGTTGTAGTTGTTCAGATTTGTAACAGGGAGTAAATGTTCAATGATTAGATACCAAGCCACTATCAGCTCTAGAGCTCCTTATTCATCCCCCACTCCAATGCTTCTTGTTTTGCAACAAATTGTTTTGTTAGAACAAATAGATATGACATGAATTTGAATGTATTTTACTACCCACTGATTTCATGGGATTTCAAGCTAGTGTATACTAAGCAGTTTTGTTTTGCTTTTTTATTTTTATTTCTCTTTTGTTTGGATGCTACAGGTCTAATTTATTCTCTCTCTACTTGAATAAAATTCAAAGTCAAATTTGTTCTGTTGTTCCAGATATTAGGTAAGTTCTATCAAATATATAGCTTTCTGGCATATATATTGTTTCTCGGCTATTTTTTGGAAGTGTTTTGTTGAAATTTTGACATTTGTTAATTTTCATGATCGGAGCCAATCTTGTGTATGCCAGCATCCTCAAATGGATCTACAAGGTATGCTATATTTTAATACGTTTGTTTCCATGTTCGGAACTTTTAACAAATGCACATTCTTCTAGGAACGATCGGTAAGAAATCTATTAGAGTAATATATTAAAATAAATTACACATGGTCATTTCAACCAGTCACACTGATAGGATGTTTTTTCTTTTCCTTGCATCTTTGCATAAATATCTGCTACATATATTCTTAGATGATCAACTGCATAGATAGCTTGAATTGGCCAGGGTTTTGAAAAAAGGAAGATTATTGTCATGTCTGGAGTTCAACGGTTCAAAATAGGAAAATTGTAATACAGTACAGAAAAGTAATACCTTGAAATGCCTTGCGTTATAAACGTTTTGTTTTCTGAAATCTACTTTTTTCTTCAAGGTCTTTCTTCACCAACATGAACCGGTACAATATTTCAAGGTTATATTTATTGTTTTTTATAACCATGTTTTCAAATTTAGGCTGTTAACTATCATTGCAGAGTATTTAATATATGTTCAAAAATATTGTTCTGGATTTAACGAGAACAGTGGAGAAAGAAAATGAAAATGAGAAGCAACTTACAAAAATGTATACGAAAGCCTCTGAATATTTTTGTTTTGGTAGGGGGTGGAGGATGCAGTGCAGAGCTCTTGTATTAGGAAGAAGTAAAGTACAACCTATCTTCCTATGTCACAGGCATGCCATAACTCTTCCTTTATACCCTTTCATAAGTGTTTCCAAATCTCTCTAGGGTCTTCTCACCTCTGGAATCTTTTAGATTCCTCTTCTATAACACTATTTACATTGCAATTTACAAGAAGCATAGTGTTAATAATTTATGCAGAGAAGATTTGGCTTCATTTTAATATCTTCTCTCACTTGAAGTAAATCTAGCAAGCCTTAAAAGGACAAAGAGTTATGTTGCTTTTAATTTATATTCATGTTTGTGTCACACCAAGCTGCTTTTTGTAAATAAATAATTTTTGTTCAAGCATCAACAACGTTCTTGTTGGTATGAATTTCTTGCACATAAATCAGCCCATTCTCTTAACACAATGTTAAAACATCTGTGTGTTTTTTAACTTCTCATGAAAAGCTGAAATTTTTGGCCAAAAAAATTTCGCTCTGGGTATTACAAAACAAATGACATTTTGTCTGTTTGAAACCAAGATATGAAGTCCTACATTTATTCAAAAAGTGTATTTCCTTCCAATGCTTCTGATTATAACTATACAAGATTTATGAGTTATTTATTTATTTACTCAGAAATGGAGGGTAGGGAGATGTGATGGAACCTTAAATTTTTTTCCTATGCAATACACATAACCAACACAATAGTTTTATAGAACTTACCTAGAATATAAAAGTGCCTCAGATGTGAGGCAAACTGGTAGGCTTTTGCCTGCAAATCCTTGTCAGACAATGAGATAATCACTTGAGCAACCTTTTGCCTGTGACTCATGAAATGTCTAGTATGTTCACTATCTATTTATAATATGTAATGATTAAAAGAGAATTACATGGCCAAGTATTTTAGAAACCTGCTTAACATCCTCCCTTCACATTGAGGTATATCAAATATTTTGGGGGTATGTGCAGTTCAGCTTCCTTGTACTGTTCTGACACTGTTATTCTTCCAGTTCGATGTTAGTGGGAAGTTGCATATTTTGTAGAACCCAAAACAGGATTTTAAATTGAATACCCCAAAGCAAAGCTTTTGGATTTACAATATTGTTTGCCTTGGAGCTGCATATAGTTTTGAGTTTCTTGGCAAGTGCTTTAACTGTTTATTTTAAAAAACTTTTCTTTGACTTTTTCCCTTTTTTTTCTAATTTTATAAATATGTGTAAAATTTTTTGTTATATAAAAATAATTTTCCAATCATTAATCTTGCTATGTAGGTGATATTGGCGAAAGGGTATGGTGTCTTTACATTATGCAAGATGCCAGAGAATAGCTAAGAAACCGTAAATTACTTCTTCAAAGTTACTATTTTCTTTTTAAAAAACATTGTAGAGCATGGGAACAGAGGCCTATGCGAAACTCCTACACTTCTACGCTATGGCAGAAGCATTGGTGCTTAACTATCATGCTATTGGGTTGAAGACCAAAGTTACCGTGCAATAAACTCAAAGAATGTCTAATTCGAGCAAGTTATGGAAGGTTAAATTGAATGTAAAAAAGGTAAACTGCCATTTTTGAATGTATTAATCAAAGCTTCCAAGGTGCAAATGGAACCATGCGATGTCATTGGGCTATTCAAATGATGGCTATGTTGGGAACGTGAATCTAAAGCTGAGCTTTTAAGATCTTACGTTAAATTTTCTTCTGATTTTTTTGTGCATCCGCATGTCATGGCACTTTTGAGACAATTATTTCAAATAGAAAGATGGCAAGGGATGGTTCTGTCCTCTTGATAATGACATCAGAAAAAGTTCTTTTTAATTTGTAAACTTCAACTTACTTTTAATTTGTAAACTTCAACTTACTTTTCTATGGGTGGGTGGTGATGAGGTGCAAGTTTCTTCTACATCTAACTATACAAATTATAAGCGTGTATGTGCAATGTGGTTGAATTTCGTGAAATCTTGGGTGACTAGTGCTTTAATTGGGTGCAATATTGCTTATCATTGTCTTCGCAATTGCTCCTTGTTTTAATTCAATTGGGCTACCTGTGTTAATTCAATTGGTATCGTTGAGTGCGATTGAGACATGAAGATGTTTGTATTTTTTGTTATTAATTTTTATCATTAAAAGCATTAAAAGGGTGAAGTGATTGAAATATTGAATTTTAATTAATCAATGAAATTAAAGTTAATCTAAGTTATTTTAAACTTAAAGCATCCTTTTTCACTTTTTGTACACATCTTGAACCTATACTAACATTGTTGGGTTAGCAAGTGTTAGTATTCACCACTTGACATACCAAGCATTCACTTCTTGGATTATCAAGCGTTAGTATATTATCTTCATAGTGGTTGTACTCATATTGCTACAAAATAAAATATTAAATTTCCAAGTGTAGGAAAGTAAAGTGCATGTAACGTAAACCACTTGAAAGTAAATTAAGTGCTAATTCAAGTGTTGCAATGGAAAGTGATGAGAACATCGTTAGGCCATTATGTAATCCTCAATGTATTTTGGATATGTGTGTGTTGTTTGTGTCTTCTTGTGTTGAATTTTGATGATTTTGGGGTGTTTTGGCATGTTTAGGGGTGTTTTTGGTTTATTTTGACGATTCTAGGAGGTTTTGGGGTTAATGGGGATTTGTTTGGAGGTGTTTGGAGGTTCCAAACCTTAAAACAATCATCTTGAAAATTTGGCCTATTTGGAGAGACATCTTCTTTGGGAGCAAGACATCTTCCCAACATGCAACACGTCTTTTGCAAAACGTCTCATCAAAGATGTCTTTCCTAATTTCAAGATGTCTCTTTTGAGATTTAGTTGTTTTGGGAAAGATGTCTAATGAGAGTGGTTACTTTAGCGGTTCTTCTAGCAGTTATTCTAATTATTAAAGCAGTTACTCTAATGGTTTATTCTAATTATTAGAGCAGTTACTTTAGCGGTTTATTCTAATTATTAGAGCAGTTACTTTAGCGGTTTATTCTAATTATTAGAGTAGTTACTCTAGCAGTTTATTCTAATTATTAGAGTGGTTACTTTAATTATTAGGGTAGTTGCTCCCAAGCCTATAAATATAGTGCCCAGGCGCACAATTGAAAAGGAAGTCTTTTAGTAGTTAAGTAGCGAAACCCTTGTAGTCTGTTTGAAAGTTAGAGTATTTTCCAAGTGCATGCAGCAGGAGGTCTAAGTGTGGATAGATCTTTATTTGAGCATTGTGTACCTGAGCACACCTTGTGTACGACAATAAAGACGAGCTCTTTGATTCATCCTTGCAGCATTTGAGATTTGTTTTCTTATGCATTTATTTTATTTTATTTTATTATGCTTTTATTTTATTTTATGCACTTTACATTTCTGTTATTAGCACAAGAAGTCATTTTGATCAATTAAGCAAATTGTTAAATTACACAAGCACGACCATTTCCATTTTGAGCAAGCGTGTAACGTTTGGTAATTGAGTAATGATTAGCGTTTGGTAATCTTAGTAGTGTTGCATTGGTTCAGGATGTGTACGGCAAATGGAAACAAATGCTGGTGTTGAGATTAATTAGAACTTAGTTAATGAGTAGTTAAGTTAAATTAGTCACTTAGTTACCTCTCTCCTTTCCTATTAGCGCAGGACATAAAAACATAAAAGCTATAAAAATCATACGCCTCAAGCTTACTTAGCCATACAATCATGACATACAGGTAAGCTTGGGAAGACAACGATCAACCAACCCATCCTTGTTTCACAAAGGCGCATAAGCACTTAGTTCTTGGAATTCGGCCGGATTGTGCGTGAAACGCTCATATTCATATGGTTGAGTGTAGAGGTACCTCGCCGCTCATCATTGGCACTGTTGTCGGGGACTTAGTTGTTTGTGTGCTAATTAAAACTTAGGAAATCATTCACATCGTTGGAACAAACCTTTAGGGTTGGTTGAGAAAATAATAAACAAGAATACATTGCACACTAAACAGACAAGTATGTCTCCTTCTTCATACAAAAGTGCCTCATCACCTAGGTTTGAAATAGAAAACAGTTGACGGCGTAATACATATAACGTTGATCCGCTAGTCCCTCAACGAGTTCGAGTGGTATATATTCATCGCGATGAGTATATACTAGACTTCATCTTTATCCTTCATCAAGACGAACAACTGCGTTTGTGAGACTTAGAAGGTAACATAGTGTTACCTCCCGATCGTTCAGTCTTGTGCATGCTTCTCATGCTCTCACATGAATTGGCATGCCACACTTACACGCCGAATCAAGAGAATATCGTCCCACAGAGGCACAACATCAAAGAGACTTGCAACAGGAGAGACATCATAAGTCTTTGAAGGGTAAGTGGTCCCAGGATGCTCCACATGTCTTAAGCGAAAAAGTGGGTGGTGAACCTACCTCAGGCAGTCACCCACACAATGATGTTCCTCCCCTTGACTTTGGCCAAGGGGTTGTGTATCAAAACCTTCATTCCACTATTCATAACCCACATTCTGATACCCACGGGCACAAAGGGTTCGAAAAAAGGACATGAACTCATGATAAAGATGGACATTCTGATCGCAATCACGATCAGGGTTGAGACCATAGAAGAGAAGTTAGCAGACACCGTCATGGTGACGGTTTTCCTTCTTCTTTACCTTCATCATCTCCTTCACCCTCTCCTTCAATATTCGGACGCGGTCATAAAGAAAAAGACCATAGGGATAAAGGTAGGCAAAGTGGAAGTCATAGATGAAACAACGAGGAAAGGTGATGAGGGCACCCTAGAGAGTCACGACATAGAAGAAGGGAGAGTAGGGAACAATGTAGGCATCATAGACGCCATGGACAAGACGATCACGATGAACCCCTACTCGCTACTTGAAGTATGTTAGACATAACTAAGGCTTTTAGAATTTCAATAGGCACTATAAAGATAGTAGGATCAAGAGATTAGATATGAACAATATCCCACGATTTGAAGGAGGATATAACGCTGATCCTCATAATCATTTACAAGAATTTCATAATGCGTGTGCCTTACAAAACATAGAGAACGAATGGCAAAAACTTAAGTTGTTCCTATGGACACTAGTTAAAGAAGCGGAAAGCTAGTACTGGTTCTTAGAACCGGAACCTATTCGTAGATGCAGTACTATGTTAGAATTATTCAACGATAAGTACCAAACATACTCCCAAGTGTCTAACTTGGGAAAGCAAATCCAAGGCTAGAAATAAGGAGGACATGAACCCTTGGATGCTGCCATGGGCCGATACTATGCACTGTTACATCGTTGTCCTGGCCATGGTTATTTGCAAAGGGATCAACTATGCCATCTCATGAATGGGCTTAGGCATGAAACGAGAAGAACCCTTGGGACTTATGCCCAAGGAAGACTATCCGAGCTTAGGTTCCATCAAATTCAAAGACTATTGGAGTAAGTTGCTAAGGAAGAAGGTGAGCTACGGAAGAGAGAAAGTGTAGAAGAGTATAACCGAGATCCTTCCGTCTGGAAGAGGGGAGTAAGATTTTGTGAGGATGAAGAAGAGTCACCACTCGAAGAGATGGTGAATAGGAAAACTTTGCCTATCCAAAAGATGACATCAAAAGTTTCGGCAAAGGTAGATCAAATGTGGGATTCCTTAGAAAATAGATTTTAATCTGTTCTTAAAATCGTAGAGGAGTCTAGAGAGCAAGGTAGTGATCGCAAAAAAAGAAAAAAAAAGAGAAGCTGAAGATGCACGTAGTAAGGGTAAGGGCAAAGTTGCCATCATTGAAGAGGTTGTGGATTTGGAAACAGACAATGATAGTGGATGTGAGATATGTTAATATGACCATCCTAAGGGATGTTGCCCTATAATCTCACATCTATAGGAGTTTGGGGTGTATGCACTTAACCCATGATTAAACAAAAGGCAAACACCCCAAAGGTTACCTTATCTTCAAGGTAACCCAAGGCAGTTCCACCAACCCTAAACATATTATCCCAGTGGAACTCCACCAAAATCGATTGAGCAATATCAACAATGGCAGCACCCACAATCATGGGGAATGCCACCACCAAGGCAATAGTATCCTTATCGGTAACCTGACCCATATGGATATTACGTGCAGCAGCCAATCTCCCCACGTAACTCTACTAGTCACGTCACTTCTCAACCTCACTACCAAGCCCACGAGTATTATGAGACTCCCTCTTTTAGAGGTGATATTCTGCAAGCATATCATCCTTCTCATCCGACTGCATCTCTTCCACCAATAGCTCCACTACCACCTGCTCCCGCTATGCAAGGTGAAATCCCTACCCAACCGCAGTAATCTAACACCACGAGGGCTGTTAACTCTCAACCTACTATTGGTTCCAACAACCACATGAAGAAAAAACCTTTCTTTAGAATCAACAATCCAATCAAGCTCTTTAGAATAAATTCTCTGATCTTGGGAGTCCTCTGATATACTTACAAATCGTTGGAAATGCGTCGTGCAAGACTCTTTTGGATTTAGGTTCTGGTGTCAACTTGATTTCTCAAGAAATGTACAAGGCCTGGAACCTACCTCCATTGAAAAAGAGCAACATCCATCTAGAGTTGGCCGACCAATCCATCACTATCCCATTGCGACTAGTGGAAGTGGTCGTACCCAACTGACTTCCTAGTGATTCAGGTAAACAATAGTAAGGGGTACTTCCCAATCATAATGGGAAGAGCATGGCTAAGCATCATCGATGCAAGCCTAGTAATTCGTGATCTTTTCCTAGAAATATCAAAGGAAAATACATTTGAAAAGATTGAGAAAAAGAAAGTTTCGTGCATCACATACAGTGACACAAGGTGTAATTGCGTGAAGAGGTCATGGTTTGTGCAAAGTTTAGCATTACCTGCATCCAATCAGTGTGCACAAGTGATTAACATACAAAGATGCCTGTATGCAGCAACCACACAATAGGAAGACACCCAGTGGCTGATAGCTGATCAAGAAAGTAGTTCACTCATATGCATGGAACCAACTGAGGGTTTAACTTGTGCTTACATCAATAGCATAGACGCATTAGAGCAAGTCCACTGCCAAGTTCCAAGTCTTAACCTTGAAAATATCAACTAGGGGAAGTTGGAAATCCCTGAGAAATTTAAGCAAGAGCCCCTCGAGCTGAAATCATTGCCCACCGGTATAGAATACATGTTCCTTAAAAATGAAAAATTGGTAATTATCAACGCTAAGCTTACTCCCCAATAGAAAGAAGAACTACTAAAGGTAATAAATAAATGGTCAGAAGCCTTCGCTTGGTCTTATCCTAAATTAACTAGAATAGATCCTAGGATATGCCAACATAGAATTTACACTAAGCCCTCCATGAAGCCTTGAAGAAAACCATAGAGATGATTGAACCCTAAGCTGAAGCAAGTAGTTAAGGAAGAAATCGACTAGCTTCTCAAGGCTGGGTTCATATACCCCATTGCTGATAGCGAATGGGTTAGCCCCTTAGTTATTGTGCCTAAAAAGGGAGGCAAATGGAGGGTGTGCATGGATTTTAGGCTACTGAATATGGCAACATTCAAAGATCACTTTCCGTTGCCATTTGTTGACCAAGTCTTAGACACCATCGCAGGGCATCACTGCTACAGTTTTCTGGATGGATACAGCTGATATAATCAAATACAAATAACCCCAGAAGACCAAGCCAAGACTACGCTCACCAGTCCTTGGGGAACGTTCGCATAGAAACAGATATTGTTTGGCTTGTGCAATGTCCTTGCAACATTTCAATGACTAGTTCTAAGCATATTCCACTAGCAGATAGGGAATGGCGTGGAGGTCTTTATGGATGACTTCTCCACTTACGAAGTAAACTTTGATCAAGCCTTGGACCAATTGAAGCAAGTGTTAAAAAGATGTGTAGAAACCAATTTGAAGCTCAACTAACAGAAAAGCCATTTGATGGTCCAAGAGGGTGTAGTACTAGGGCACAAAATCTCACACACAGGGATAGAGGTGGACACCAAGAAAATCAAAATTATCCAAGGAATTACCCGTCAACTAGAAAGTGTCAAAGATATTTGATCATTCCTTGGACATACTGGCTACTATAGGAGATTTATTGAGAACTTTTCAAAGGTTGCCAAACCATTGGTGGAATTAACGAAAAAGAACATACCTTTCTAGTGGACTAGGGAATGCAAATTAGCTTTCCAAAATCTGAAATAGAAGCTAGTAGAAACACCCATTCTACAAGCTCCTGACTGGCCCAAACCATTCCATATCATGACTGACGCATCCAACTATGCTTTAGGAGCCATACTTACATAGTTAGAGGACCAGAAGCGTCCTTATTACATCCACTGTGCAAGTAGAAGTATCGTTGGTGCACAACTTAACTACACTACCACCGAGAAAGAATTAATGGTTGTAGCGTTTGCACTAGAAAAGTTTAGACACTATGTATTGGGATATAAAGTATATATACATATAAATCATAGTGCAATTCGGTTCCTCATGAATAAGCCAATGGTAAGCTCTTGTATCATACAATGGCTTGTAATCTTACAAGAGTTTGATTTAATGATGATTGATCGCAAGGGCACCGAGAATGTAGTTGCTAATCATTTATCTTGGTTGCAATGGGACAACAAAGAGGATGAGTATGCAATTTCTGATCATTTCCTTAATGAATTCCTCTTTGCTGATGTAGTGAATAATCAATCACCCACGGAGACAAACTAGTACAGTAGCATTCTTACCTATCTCGTCACCCAACAAATACCACAAGAGTTAAACCTTAAGAAGAAACAACAGTTTCTTCACTGAGCTAAGTACTTTATGGAAATCAATGGGCAACTTTACAAAGTGTGTCCCAATGGCTTGTTTGATGGTGTGTTCCCGATATAGATCAACTGCGAGTTCTCCAAGACGCTCATGAGGGTCCTTGTGGGGGTTATTATGCTAGGAGATGAACAACCATCAAGATCTTGCTTGCAGGATATTATTGGCCTACGTTGTTTCGGGATGCCCATCAATTTGTCCAATCTTGTAAGCACTGTCAACGTGATGGGGGAATGATTGCTAGAATGAAGGGTCTGCAACAATGGCTTCAATCGTAAGAACCCTTTGACATTTAGGGAATTGATTTTATGGGGCCGATTACACCAATGTCTAATGGAAAAGCTTATATTATTGTTGCTATTGATTACCTAACTAAATGGGCAAAAACAACTGCTGTTAAAGATTCTACATCATTGACAGCTGCACGATTTGTTCAACAACAAATCATAAACAAGTTTGGTGTGCCTCGTGCGCTTATTTCAGACAATGGTACACACTTGATAAGTGCAACTTTTCAGAAATTAATACAACGCTTAGGGGTTGAACACAAACTGACAACACCATACCACCCCCAAGAAAACGGTCAAGCTGAAGTCACCAACAGGGAGATTACAAAGATATTGACAAGAACTATTAGCAAGTTTAGGTGAAACTGGAGCACTAAACTGAACGATGCTCTTTGGGCATATCGCTCCACATGGAAAGTTCCTATAAGCTACTCTCCCTATGAGTTAGTGTATGGTAAATTACCAACGCTTCCCATTCAAACTAAGCTCCGTACACTATCCATGGCATGTGACCTCAACCTTGACCTTGATTTAGCACAGAAACAACGATTAGTAACCCTTAACTTGCTAGATGAAAACCAATTAGCTGCACTGTCATCTAACGAATTGCACAAGGCCTGTAATAAACAATGTCGTGACTTAAGAATTAGGAAAGTTAAATATCAGCCAAGAGATAAAGTTCTCTACTGGAATCCCACACATGTGCCACAATGTACTAAATTTCAAACATTGTAGAAAGGGCCTTATATTATTTATGCAACTTTTCCTTCAAGGGCCATGACAATATACAAACCAAACCTTTCCATGAGCTTCAGATAGCTAATACACAAGCTACCTCTCTTGATGGACAACCCTGCTCACTATTTCGGATCTCCTCCTTCCAACTTAGTTGTGGGGGAGATGGCCACCTATGCTAACCGTTCTAGGCCCTCAGTTCTTTTTGAATTTTTGTTTTACACATTTTTTGTTTCACATTCTTTCAACTTTTCTTATTTTTTTTATACCATTGTTCATGTTTTTACTGTTTCTTTGTTGCTTGATTTACTTTTATTCGTCATCTAATAAGTGCTCATGATGGTGGATTGAATTATATCATATTGATTACTAATGTTTGATTTTTACCTTTGAATTATGATGTTGATATTAAGGTATGGTTCTTTTGGTAAAACAGGCAATGAGTCTACGCCGTCCACTCATCCATACAACTCTATGGTCTCCTTTGGCTTGGAATTGTACAATCCCCTTTTTCTAAGTAAACTTGTTAATGAATTGGTGGCTGGGTATTTTTCAAACCAAGGAAAGACTCAAAGGATGAAAAGGGTGTGACTTCAAGGGGATTCAATGCATTGGTGCTGGCCATTCTCTTAGGTGCTTGGATACTTTTTTTTAAGTTTTCCGCCATTCTGACATTGTTCTAATATCAAAAAGCTGAGTGAATAAAAATAAGTCTTTGCATAGTGTGGTTCTCACACATAAACATCAAAAAAAAAAGAAAGAGAAAACTGTGAGAATTCAAAGCACACCCCTTACACATAATAAAGCAATATGGGCTACAAGCACTGGTTATGGCACTGTAAAGACATGTTACCCATGCCTGAAGGTTCCCTCTAACTAAGGCCCTTTCTCGCTTCCTACTTCTCCATCTCACTCTCCTCGGAATGGTGGTGACTTTTTGTGGAAGCATTCTTGTTGCTTCAAGTGGATGGATTGGCCAAGTGTATTGATGCGAGGTCACTAGATGTGGTTTGTTTAAGTCTGGATTTGGGATGAGTTCTACTCAGTCACATTAACCATGAAATACACAAGGGACTTTACACAACCTTGTTCTTGGGATTCCATTCCATTCTCTCCTCTCCATCTTTTTTCCCATTTTTCCACCTCATTGCCAGTTTTATCATTAGTCTGTTCTAGGTTGATGCATTGTTTTTCTTTAGTGAATTGTTGTGGGTAAGTTTTTAACTCTTACTTCCAAATGACATTCCTAGAGCCTACGGACTCTTTGGTTTGTGGGTTTGTCGAGGCATAAAGGGCATGAGGTTGCTTTGGGGAGGACCTATTGGCATTCCTTTTTGGTGCATTTGTTAAGTTCTTTTCCTTAAAAATTTTCTGCAATTAATCATCTCTTGTTTCATCCCCATCCATGACATCCATTTTATTGGCATTGCTGCTGTTATTTTTTTCCCATCTTTCTTGTTCATCATATTTTTCCATCTTATAGCTACCAGAGGTTCGCTCTTAATCATGGGGGCCCTGGCACAAATTTTTCAATTTTCTCCATTTAACTATTCGCCTAACCTCTACACCCTGGGTAGTCACTTGTGATAAATCTCCAAACTAGTTTTTGCCATAACCACAACTCAGCCAATGTGCTTCATATCAAGGCAAGGTATCAATTGCATTGTGGATTATCTATCCTTACTCATTTGTGACTGTGTTGTGTGTGCAGATGACGATCATACAAACAATGGACTAGGCTTGGAGGAAGAACTTAGGATGGATCAGAATTGAAGCATTTATGAAAGGAGCAAGTCTGGTGGCATGGCTATGGATAAACAACGAAACGCACAATCTCAGCATTGGCGGCAACACGCTTCATCTGTTAAGTTATGTGGTGATTGATCCAACAACCAGTTAGCAGCAGTGAGTAATAGTTAGCAGTAGTGAGCAATAGTTAGCAGTAGTGAGCAATAGTTAGTAGTAGTTACTGGTTCCAGCAGTTAGTGGTTCTAGTCCAGTTTCCGTTCTCTTCCGTAACGGCCCAAAAACGTTCCTGTAACCATAATTGTATCTGGCAAAAATTATTTAATAACAATTATCATGCATTTCCAGTGGTGTGCTTGCTTAAACGCCACAGAAAGCTGTGTGTGTTGTTTGTGTTTTCTTTTTCTTTGGTTCTTTATCTATTCTTGAATCTAACATCATCTTCTTTCTCTCTCTTTCTCTTCAAGCTGCCAAATAAAGGCCTGGATGTCATTTATGTACGAGTGTTCACCACAATGATAATTGTAATGTTGTAATATGCTTATTGATCCGTTCACTGGGCATGTTGAGTCTGTCATCCCATTCCACCGTTAGTTGTCAGTTAGTCAATAATCCCATACCTTCCCAATATTTTGTAAGGAACTCGAGGATGAGTTTTCATTCAGTCGTGGGGGTATGATAAGAGTAGTTACTTTAGCAATTTATTCTAATTATTAGAGTGGTTACTCTAATTATTAGAGTAGTTGCTCCAAGCATATAAATACAGTGCCTAAGCGCACAATTGAAAAGGAAGTCTTTTAGCAGTCAAGTAGCGAAACTCTTGTAGTCTATTTGAAAGTTAGAGTATTTTCCAAGTGCTCACAACAAGAGGTCTAAGTGTGGACAGATCTTTATTTGAGCATTGTGTACCTGAGCACACCTTATGTACGGTAATAAAATGAGCTCTTTGATTCATCCTTGCAGCACTTGAGATTTGTTTTCTTACGCATTTCTTTTATTTTGTTTTCTTATGCATTTATTTTATTTTATGCACTTTACATTTTTGTTATTAGCACAACAATTCATTTTGATCAATTAAGAAAATCGTTAAATTACACAAGCATGACCACTTCGAGCATGCGTGTAACGCTTGGTAACCGAGTAACGATTAGTGTTTGGTAATCCTAGCAGTGTTGCACTGGTTCAAGATGTGTACGGCAAGTGGGAACGGATGCTGGTGTTAGGATTAGTTAGAACTTAGTCAATGAGTAGTTAAGTTAAATTAGTCACTTAGTTACCTCTTTCCTTCCCTACTAGCGCAGGACATAAAAACATAAAAGCTATAAAAATCATATGCCTCAAGCTTACTTAACTATATAATTGTGACATATAAGTAAGCTTGGGAAGACAATGATCAACCAACCCATCCTTGTTCCACAAGGGCGCATAAGCACTTAGTCCTTGGAATTTGATCGGATTGTGCGTGAAACACTCGTATTCGTATGGTTGAGCGTAGGGGTACCTCGCTGCTCATCAATGTCTTTTGTTTTTTCAAGATGTCTTGTACAGATTTTAATAGATATCAAATTGAATGGCAAATTGGAGGGAGAGATGAAAGGTCACACCAAGAAGTTATAAATTAGAGTTCAAGGCTTGAGTTTGGGTAAGAGTGAGAGAAGAGAGATTTGAAAAGACTATTGAGAGCTTGTGCAATAAGAGTTTGAGTGAGAGGCAAGGGAGAGCACTTGAGAGAGGTTGAGATAATCTTTTATAAGTATCTTATCTTGAGCTTTAGCTCCATTGTGAGCAATTGAGGATTGAAAAGGGATGTGTGTGGCCCTTTAAGATCCTTGAGAGAGTTGTGAGTTAAGCTTGGCTCCTCATCTTTGATGTAATTCTCTACATTTTGAGAGTTTTCTTATAAAAAGGGGAATTTTCTCCAATTCATTGTTTTGTTCTTACTTTTAAGTTGAATTTTGCTCAAGAAGCTTATGGAATGGGTCCTTTTGGGGTCTATTGATGTAGGCTCCATATTAGAAAGAAGGAATCTTAATTTTATTGTCATCATGTAGAAGTGTCCAAGTATATATTGCACTCAAATAAAACTTTGTACAATCAGTTTGATCTACATTGTGGGTACTCAAAGGGAAATTTGGCTAAGTCCTATGGAAAGAAACTATAAGAGCTTTGCTACGCTATTGACTGAATTGTGCCTAAATGTAGATGGTACACACATTTATATAACTTTTGGGTGATAGAGTGTCAACGCATATGCACCAACGCATCTAAGGATGCGTTGACGAGGCTCAAGTGAGTAACTCATTGTTTAACAAGAATTTACAGGTAAGAGGTTACCAGTTTAAGTCATAGTTAAAGCATTGTTATATACTTCTTAAATTATTCTAAAATTAACAAGAAGGTGTTAGCTTATTAGTAAAATACTTGATTTGGAAGCTTTTGGTCATGGATTTGATTTTGATGGGCAATGCTGAGCTATATAAATTTTTAAGTAGAATATATATCTTAGGGTGTACCTATGTTTCACTTATTTGGGGTTCCAACACCCCCCTAAATTTATCATGGTTGCTATATGTCATGGGATGTGCTTATAATCAAATTGTTTTGAGTTTTAACATTACCTTAAATTCATTAAGTCACATATTTAAATTGTTCGCATAATGCTTGTATATTTTAATGATGGCCTATTATAGCAAGGTGGGGTAAGATGGTGGTAGAACCTAAAAGAATGACTATAAGTACACCCCAAGACATATAGCCAATAGGATGCATTACAAAAATCATAGAGAAATATAATGATGCCTCAAGTATGACTTGAACTAACAACCTCTTACCGAAGAAAAGAATGAGCTAACTACTAGAGCCACCTATCATAGTCACAGATTTAATTTTAATGAGTAATGCTAAGTTATAAAGTTTTAATTTAACCATGTGACAATTATTTTGGGGTTCCAACACCCCGCCCCCATATAACCAACATGACACCATGTAAAATTAATTAAATGTCCCAAAATACACACTTTTGTTGATAAATAAGTTTGAACTTCAAACCTTTAAGTATTAGGTAAGTCTTTTACCACAAGAGGTTTTACATACAAAAATACAATAAATAATACCATGTTCCATGTTCACGGAGAGGGTCTTTGGATATAATAAAATCTTCATTTTAGTTTCTTAAAAAATTAAAAGATTTTTTATTTTTTATGTTTATTATGTTCAGATTTTTTTCTATGGTCGTGAGTGTCCGACGTTTGGGTGGAGGTGGCGGGATTGATTGCCAAAGTAGTGGCTCCACGGAAAAAAAAAACATTGGGGGTCTCTCGTTCGCAAAAAAGGATCCATGACCAAAACCCTAGCCTAGATAATAATGGGTTCCGAGAGCCCTTAATGAATTCCATTCCGCTGTGCCTATAAAGGAACACGCGTGGATCCGAAGAAGAGGCAACGGTTGAGGTTAAATTTGTTGTGGCGTTGTTGCTCTAGTTGTTGTGGCTACTGTGCGTTCGTTTCTCAGCCAGACAGCGTCTGAGGAGTTATTTCCGTCGACAGGTTTTTCTTCTTGGCCGATTTTGCTTCGTTTTTTCGTGTTTGGTATGTATCTATCTTCATCATATTCCTACTAGGATTTCCCGGTTTCGTTGCTCGTTGCCTTTTTCGTTAGGGTTTTATCGTGATGCGTGTTATGCGATTTTTCTTAAGAACTTTTTTTTATCCCGAGGCTTGCCTTCTACTAACCTAGATCTTGCACCAAACATGCCCAAATTTTTTTTCGTAGCGATGTGTTTTGTTTTGTGTTTTTTTTTTTCCGGTATGCTTGTAAGGTTTTTGTTGTTGCAAGCAGACTCTAGCTCGATGTGTTGACTAAGCGGAAATTCTAATCGGTATCTCTCGTTTTCGGTAACAGAATGTGTCTTTGTTCACTCGGTTGAGCGGAAACTGCCGGATTAGATTTGTTGTAATAGCTGTTGCATCTATGTCTGAGATTTTATTTCTATATTTCTAGCAACTTTTGCTTTTGACGCTTCTGTGCCTGCGGTTTTATATTGTACATTTGTAGCAGCTTCAGCGTTTGCTTTAGATTTTTTTTTGTCTCTCTTGCTGTATGTTTTTTCAGAGATTCAAAATTGCGTTTTGGATTTGCAGTGGCTAGGATATTTTGAAGGGGTTAGGTGTAGCGGATAAAATGGACTCTTCTCATTCTCTTGGAAAGAGAACATTTTCGCAGACGGGGGTTAATGGTGGTGATTCTGCTGAGAAAAGGAGGTCGAAGCCGCCTCCTGTACCTGGACCTGATAGCACTGTGTACCGTATTCTTTGCCCTGCGGGTTTTCTGAAAAATGTTATTGGCAAAGGAGGTAAGGTTGTGAATGCCATGAGGACGGAGACCCATGCCAAGATTATTGTACCGAGCGGAATCACAGAAGGGGATGAGCGTGTGATAATTATTTTCAGTACTCCAAGGGAAAACAAGGAGAAAGATGCTGCTAAAACTGAAGGGGAATTTGTATGTCCTGCTCAGGATGCCCTTGTTAGGGTTCACAATGTCATTGCTTCCGAACATGCAAACAGTGGATTTGAGGACAAGAAAAGACAAGTTTCTGCAAGGCTTCTGGTGCTCAACAGTCAGACTGGAAGCCTTATTGGAAAAGGAGGTAACAATGTTCAGCGAATGAGGGCTGAGTCTGGGGCACACATTCAAGTTCAGCGGAAGGAACAGTTGCCACCGTGTGCGTTGAAAATCGACGAATTGGTTGTGGTAAGAATTTTCTTTTTGTTTCACAGTACTCTGTCCGTAATTGGAATTCTTTTTTTATTGCGGCCTTGTTTGTTTTGACGGCAACAATTTGGCTCTGGTTACAGATTTCTGGAGATGCGAATTCTGTGAAGAAGGGATTAATGTTGGTTTCTGAATTTCTGCACAAAAATCCTCCCAAGGATACTGTTCCCTGGGCAGATATCATCAACGAGGCCACTCAACAGCATCCTGATTCATCAATTCCGTCGTTGTTACCTCCAGGTCTTCTTACTCAAGGAGGATCATTGTTGGGTCAGCATAGTCTTGGAGCTTCGTTCCTTGGCCTCGGTTCTCATCTATCGGGTTTATCAACATATGGAAGCGATGCCACCAATCCTTGGAGTTTAAATTCTTCTAGTTTTCCTCTTACATCGAGCCTCTTAAATTCTGCCTCTGCAACCATGGAGCCTGAAGATTTTAGTTTAAAAATTCTTTGTTCAAAAGATAAAATTGGTGGAGTTATCGGTAAAGGAGGTAATACTATTAAAACCATGAGGCAGGATTCTGGGGCAGAAATTAAAGTGGAAGAACCCCGAGTTGATGCAGATGAGCGTGTAATTTTAGTTTCTGCAAAGGAGGTACTGTTGAGTTTGATGAAGTTTTCAACGTATTAGTTAGACAGTGTTTCATATGATAACACTTATTTCAATGTTTTGTATAGGTGGCCGATGCTCGCGTGTCCCCTGTTCTAGAAGCAGTTCTGTTACTTCAAGGGAAAGTCAGTGCTTCTGGTGACAAGGAAGGTTCAATTGTTACAAGGCTTTTTGTCCCTTCAAAGCAGATTGGCTGCCTTCTCGGGAAGGGGGGCAATGTCATAGCAGAAATGCGGAAGAAGACTCGAGCACACATCAAAATATACTCAAAAGATGAACGCCCTAGTTTTGTCCCGGAGAATGAAGAACTTGTACAGGTATGTTGATTGTGTGTAACATTTTTGGAAACTGAATCTACAGATTTGTTATGAACGAGAACCCAAAAGGATCCTTTTTTTTTTTTTGGTTTTTAATGTCTTGATTTTAGTTTATATCACTAATTTCAGGTTACTGGAGATCCTAGTGTGGTTAGGGAAGCTCTGATAGAAATAGTCACCAGGTTGAGGGACAACATATTCAAGGATAAAGAGAGAGATCTTTCTTCCACTGCTACTGCAACCCCTAATCTATCTAATTCCTCGCTGTCTGCGGGCATTCCTTTAACTTCAAGCTATGCTCCAAGGCTTGATATGGGTTCTGGACTTGAACGATCAACACTAGGCTTAGGCGGTATTGGAGGGGTTCAGGTATTTTGGAGAGAACCGGCTTTTCTCTTTTGTGTTTATGGTATTTATTTGTTTAGCTTCAATTAATTTTTTGTTAAATTTTTGTTAAGAGTGGCATTGGTAATTATTCATCGCTATCGTCATACCCTCCAACTCAATCATCATATGGTAGCAGGTGATTCATTTCTCTTATTTCTTCACAAAATTGATGTTTTATCTTTGTTTGTTTGTTTGTTTGTTTTTTGGCTAACATTTGCTAATTTCATTCGATGATTATTGTGCTTGAACCATAGTTTTCTTACTGCTGGTGCCCATGCACCAACTGAGGTGACTGTTCCGGCAAACGCTGTGAGTTCTGTTCTTGGAAGAGGGGGTAGCAATATTGCTAAAATTCGTCAGGTAGGGTAGTCCTGCATAATTGCTTGTTTGCATAATTGCTTGTTTGCTTTGCTTTATGTTTTTGGAGATATATAGCAATGATCTTTGTTTTCTCTAGCTGTCAGGGGCTAATCTGAAGGTCCATGAACCTGTTCCTGGCTCCTTGGATCGCATTATAGAAATATCAGGTAACCCAGAACAGATGAACTCTGCGTACAACTATGTTCAAGCATTTATTTTGACAGGACAAGCACAGCAGGCAACTCTGACAGGCAGAGGCTATTAGTTACCTGGTGGTAATGATTTGAGTGTTTTAAGATTTACATTTCTGGTAAATAGGAATTATTGAATTTGTCTTTCGTTAACAGCTTTTCAAAATCTTTCTTATCCTTTTTTCTCACATGACCTTTCTATCCTTAATTTCCACAGCTGCAACCTCAGATAAAAATTGAAGTTATGCAGAAGCTATCATTCCAGAAGTTCTTATACTATCTTTTTGGACGTATTGTTTGGAAAAGGATTAAACTCTTTTGGTCTTCAAAGTCCTTCCTATCTTGGTCTCTCTACCTGTTACATACTGCTCAAATCTAGACTTCTTTTTAACTGAATTATGGAGGTGCATTTTAATAGTTATGTGATGTACAGAAACTTCTTCATCATCTCTGGAGACTTGAATTTTGGGAATGATTCATCCACTGGAACTTGATCTGATTTTTTCTGCTCATTTTAGAATTTATTTGGAATATATCCCTGTTTAAATGGTAGTAGATAGGCTTTGAAACATCTTGGAACTTGCAACTTTTGTGTAGCAAGTAATGCGAATCTTTTTTATGCTAGTATGTTAATGTATTTCATCACCTATCTTATCTTTATTTGTTACTGATCTATGAAACGGTGTTCTGTAACTTTACAGTTAATTTTATCTCAATTCCTCCATCTTGACTGTTATATGACCAGTGGAATTCAAGAAATTCAGAGATTTCTAAATCTAATAGCTCTCTGAATAGCACCTACAGTTTTGAACTTATACGTCCTTGCATTTGCATGAATCAATGGTTCAGGACTTCATATTTCTCTTTTCTATGTTGCGATCCATTATAGAGCTTCTTTTAGTGAGCTGTTTCTTATTAATTTCAATGTCTTCTTAGCCAAGCTCCACTAGCTTTCAATGCAGCCGGCTCCTGAAGAACTTAAATGCTTGATTTGTTTCGACATTTCATATCTGAATGGAAATAGTCGTTTTTATATGTGGCCTATGTTGCGAGCACATAGGCTGGTGCAGCATCTTGTCAAAATTTTCCCAATAGTTTGTATTTAACGGTATTCTGTAGCTTGAATTGCTTGAGTGCAGCGTATATGCTTTCACCTTTCACACTTTATAAGAAATTAAAGAATTTCTAATAAGGCATGTTCAAAATTCTGTAATCACTGAATCACTGGCCTGATTTACATAAATCCCTGGTTGTGGAGTTTAGCGTAGTAAGTCATAGTTTTAATCATATTTGAGGCATATTTGTGGATCGTTACCGCTAACTTTCAGGGTTTTTATAGGGCAGTATTCATATTGAAATATTCTTGAAAATATTGCAAGTGATGATCTGGAATCCGTGACATGTTAAAAATGCTTTAATCTCTGACAGTTTCCCATTACAGATTACGGAAGCCCCTGGTCATAAGTCTAGTGTATCCTGTCAGGCATAGTTCTTTTACCTTTTCACATTTGATGGGCCTTTTTTAAATGTGCACGGCCCAGCATTACTTGGAAAAAAAGTATCTGAATTCTTGAAAATATTGATACTGGTTTGGAAGGCATATTAGGAATGCTTTAATCTGTGACAGAGGTCACGTTATACAACCTCTGGACACGGAGTTTAGTGTATCCTGTAAATCATAGTCTTAATCCTAGGTTCATGTTGATAGGGTGCTTATAGGGTGTCTGCCGGATTGTGGGGGGAGGGGTGTCGGACCCGAAAAGAAGTTTTATTGAAATTAAAGGTGCATCAATTACAACAACTTGAATAACTGATAGGGTTAAGGGGAAGGGAAAACTGAGAGCATTGTGAATGATACTCAGGAAACACCTTAGAAATAAAGAGTATTAAAGGAGGAAACCCAAGTTGGGGCACAACCAAATGTCCACGCATACTGGCTTGTTACAAAATAGAATCTAATAGAATTAGATGAGGCAAAGAGCTCTCAATTAAGGATAGAGAGTTCCAATGGTGACTCCACATAATGAAAAGGGAAATCTTCCTTGCAGAGATTACTGATGCTAAGTGTAACTGTGTCTGGAACACAGGTCCGCCATAATGTAGTGCAACTGTGCCGTTAGTTTCAGTGTATTTGTTCTGGCGTGGTCCGCCATAATGTAGTGCAACTGTGCCGTTAGTTTCAGTGTATTTGTTCTGGCGTGGTCCGCCATAATGTAGTGCAACTGTGCCGTTAGTTTCAGTGTATTTGTTGTAGTAATGTAGTGCAACTGTGCCGTTAGTTTCAGTGTATTTGTTGTGTGGCTAGTATTTGTAAAATGGTTAAAATTCCTTTTCCATTTTAGAAATGTTAAAAATGCCAATATGATTATCAAGATATCACGTATTAACTCTTTCGAAGAAACAAAATTATTATTAAAAATATTTTCCATTTACATGATATATTTGTTATGGAGTTAATAATATATGCCACAAATTTGAAAGCGACATCAACTCTTAGAAAAGCCCCCTCAGTAGTTTGACATTTGACATTTACAGGGTTACTTCCTGTTATGAACCTGCGGATTTCATTTTTTATATTAAAGAAGTTTGGTTGTGTGGTTTTTGGTGGGCGAGTTGGTCGAGTATTGCATTTTATCTTTCTTTCCAGATTTAATGGGTTCATGAATATTTCAATTTAACGCCTGAACTGAAACAAGCACCCAGGGATCTGCTTGGGTATGTTTGGTTACGAGAATCCTTGGCCATCCAAAGATATTCAAGAAATTGGTTAGATTACACTTCGGGAGTGTGATCCGAAAGGAATGAAAAAGACTAAGCAATAGAATTGGGTACCCTGCTTGACACGATAACCAGAGCACTCCCACGAAAGACAGGAACACTTAACACAAGCTAAACATGCCTTTTAATTAGAGTCATCGATTCCAATACAATTAGAGTCATCGATTCCAATACAATTAAACATGATGCCTCTGATTGGGATCCAGGGTGGTAGCCACACGAACAATAATATCAAGATATTTACGTCGAACGCTTTAATTTATATGAAATTTCTTCAGTGGATACTATTACCAATGTCAATGCTTCTGCGTTAAGATTTGGATGACTTGGATGATGTGAATATTTTCGGTCGGCATCTGAATATTTTCGGTGATGTTTACGTGTATCACAAGTGTCTTGGGTGATGATTGTGCGCATTTCTCCATAACATATTTTCTTTGTTTAGGTGTCGATATGCATCGCAGGTTTCTGCTTGGACTTTTTCAAAATTGCCGTTGAATTTGAAATCTCTTTAATGACAAGTTTAGTATTTACCAAAAACTATAGTTGATTGGATTACTTCTAAAATGTCTTGGTTACTGATTTTAAGCATTGATGAGCTAGGTTACTGTATCATCTGGTCCTTAACAAGGAACTAGATGCAACTTCTCTCCATGATTAGCATTGTATAAGAATTCTCTAACAATTATACAGTTTTTTTGTAAAATTTGATTGCAAAGTATGGAAATCAGAGATACATCATCAGATGTTAAATGGTGGCGGCTTTCTTATCTGTAAAGCTGTGCAATTCCTGTTATTAACACAGGTGCAATACCCGTTATTTGTATGTGAAAAATATTCACATTGAGACATCTTTTATTAACAGAGGCACAACACTTGCACGGGTGGGAAATACCTCCCTTAGACATTTATTTATACAAAATGTATTTTTATATTCAATTGATTACATTATAATGGATACAGAATCTTTTTGCATCAGAGGGAAGCTTAAATTACCATGTATTATTTTCAAAATTTTTTAACAAATTACTCAATTTAATTTTGAATAAAAGTTTTATGCCATTCAATTTTAATGCTTTTATTTTTACGTCTTTATCTCTATTCTTACTGAGGACAGTATACTTTGTTGTGGAAGCTTGAAGGGAAATTTAAAAGCATGTATCAAACAAAATTAAAGTGTTGGTAAAAGGAAGCCATGCTTTTAAAAAAAGAACTGTTGTGAATGTATCTTTTTCAAAGGACAAAAAATATGTTTTGCCAAAAGAAGACCACAACGGTCTGGTTGCTACATGAAAAATTTGCAACTTCAATACCATTATAAGCATGAATGAATGAATTCATGGTATATGTGATGACAGTAGTTTGGACCATCGTGAGCATGGACCATTGTGAGCATGAATGAATGAATCCAATTTTTGATCAATCCAATTTTTGATCACGAAGTGTTATCACAACTACGGTTTGTGAAGCAAAATTTAGAAGTGGTTTGTTTACATGTGTTTTTTTGAAGTTGCAACTCGGCATTTTTAAGACAATTTTTCAAATTTAAACACTTAAAAGGCTGAAATAGTTGGTGGTGTTGAAAGTTATTCAGCATCACCTAGGATGAGGTAGTACGGTCATATGGTTAAGAATTGAGTACGGTCATATGGTTAAGAATTGATTTAACTACAGTTAAAGTTAATGATGCAGCCTTCTCAGCATCGGTATTTTATAGTATAGTTTATGAAGTTGTTTTAAAGGCATTGTTAGATGAAGTTTATCATATCATCTTATAGTAATTGTAAATGTGGAGTTGCTCCCAATTTTTGTCGTTACTAAGATATTAAGACTATAATGTTTAAGACTATAATGTAATATGTTTGGTTGGGCCTACAAGAACATAACTTGTAATATGTTTGGTTGGGCTTACAAGAACATAACTTGTGGGAAATTTCTGAATGCAAAGCTGTTTATTTGAGGGTCTTTTGGAATCGTTGAATGTGTATCCACCTACCTAAGAATGCAAGGAAATTCCAAGAATGGGTGTTTCGTTTGGACACATGGAAAGCGTTGAATTAATGGCACCTCCCCTCCGAAAATTAGTTTCTCAAAGTCTCCAAGGTGCAATGAGTTATGTTGAGAAGTGGATGGTTTTGAATTCTAATGACATGATAATGACCAATTTGATTAGGATTTTCTTGATTGAATGTCTTGACATTTTAAAGGTGGTTTGAGAATAATTGGTTATGGATGCCAAGTGTTGTTTGACCACCGGACAGATGGGATGCTGATTTTATAATTTGGTGACATATATCTACTGGTCAAATGTCCTGTCATTCTTTTGTGCACTGAAAATTTTGCCATCTTGAATGCATGATTGCATCCCATCAACTCATACCTATGGATAATTGCATAATTGTATTTTTAAGAAAGCATTATATTTATCATGAATTGACCTAGCAAAGATGAGCAGGATATGATTCACGATTTGGTTTCGTTATACTTGAACAGTCTTTAGCACATTTTACGAATGGCATTTTAGTTGGTTTCGTTATACTTGATCAGTCTTTAGCACATTTCACGAATGGCATTTTAGTACATTTCACGAATGGCATTTTAGTTGGTAGCCCATCTGCCTAACAAAGTTTGCATGACAAGTTATACGTGCTAGCCTAAAATTTGCTTCTCGTGACATGTTTTCGATTAAAAGGGACTATGTTTTTACCTTATTTGCCATTATTTCAAGTTAGCAAGCTACCATTTGAAACTCATGATTGACCAGAATTGAGATTGAAAATTTGCCATTATTTCAAGGTATCATGAGTTCAGTTAGCCATTATTTCAAGTTACCAAGTTATCACTTAAAACTTGTGATTGACAACAAGAATACAACTTTGAAGAAGATGTATCAGGGAAAATATTTATGTTTGAAAAATGTTTATCTAAGAATTAAACATTTACATAAAATTACAAGAAAATATATTAGGAAAAATATTTATATGAGAATTGGAATAGTTACATAACATTACAAGTTACATGAAAGTTGTCCCTTTCTTATAGACATGAAAATGTTCCATAATTGATGGAGGGTTAGAATGGGTTTCACATATACCTTTTTAGTCAATCTATAAACAAGATCATATACCTTTTCATTCAATCTAGAAACAAGATTGCACAGAATCAGGAAATCTTGATTGTCTCCATTTCTATGAAACTGTTCTTCAAGTAAGGCAATTGACAAGTCATCGAAGGATTTGTGTAACTATTGCTATGGGTAGGGCTACACGTTCATAGTAGGTTAAAAGAGTATAAAAAACAAAAATGGAAGAGAGGGTAGCAAAATGAAATAATATGGAAAGCCTATGAAAGTTGTCTCTTTGGGAATGAAAATGTTCCACGATGGATTAAGTTTTCAGTTAATCTAGAAACAAGATAGCATACCTTTGCATTCAGTCTGGAAACAAGATTGAACAGAATGAGGGAATCCTGATTGTATTCAGTCTGGAAACAAGATTGAACAGAATGAGGGAATCCTGAACAGAATGAGGGAATCCTGATTGTAGTATCCATTTTTATGAAACTATTTCTCAAGTAAGGCACTTCACAAGTCACCGAAAGATTTGTGTGAATACTGTTATAGGTAGGGGTGCTACGCATTCACACTTGGTCAAAGAAGTTTATAAAAAACGAAATTGATGGAGGGTAGTAAAATGAAACGACATGGAAACCCGTGAGCAGTATTTCATATCAACATCAGCATACAATATGTGAAAAGATGTCATAATAGTGTGTGCAATGTCGAAGCCAGTGCGGTACGTTGACAAGTTTGGTAAAAGCTAGAAGAAGGCTCATGAATTTGGCTGCATTCCTCTCGGTCGTAGCAGAAATAATAAAAAGCACTAGCCTAGTGTATACATGTGTATCAACACCACCATTTTTTTGTGGCTGTGGCCAGACGCCGCCCGTGCAGAATCTTTGTTCACACAGCCCAAAAAGACGCGGAGCCAGCGAGATGGAATTCAGAATTTAAAAGCTGCACAGCAGTGTTGAAACAGCAAGCCTAATCATTTGACTCATCATGGTGGTGATCATAATGATGGTGGTGCATAATGCATGTGCCACACGCAAAAGCAGCAGTATCTAACTGCAATCCTGCTGCTTTCTTTCTTTCTGGGACGAAGAATTGGTCCGGAAAAGAAATTTATGGGTTCCCTTTCAGCGGGTGGAATTATTCACTTCACTGACTAGATCTCTTGTTCAAGTCCAAAATAACCTATTCTATAGAAATTTAGTATATAGAAAAAGCATCTGATTTGTTTATTACTAGCTTTTAGTAAGGAGATATAGCTCCAGTATATAGAAAAAGCATCTGATTTGTTTATTACTAGCTTTTAGTAAGGAGATATAGCTCCGTTGGTAGAGCAGCCGAGCTACGCTCTTCTAATTGGGTTGTGATTATGGGTTAAACGTATGATTGTTGACCACTTGTAGTTGGGGTAAATGTCTGATTGTTGACCATTAGTTGACAATTAGTAGTAGCAATGCATGCTAGTAGGCATGCATAATGCATAATGTAAAGATATTAGCAAACTGAAATGAAATTTTATATAGCTCAGTTGGTAAGGCTCTGTTCTTACAATTAGGTTGTTGTCATTATGAGTTAGATGTTTGATAGTTGAAGTGGGAATGATGTCAGCGACTCTTGAGGTGAGGCATAATGGAAGGCTGTTAACTAATTGAAATTGAAATGCTTACTTATGTCTAATTTAGTTTCTGAATTTTTTTAAAGATTAGTAATTCAGTGCTATCCATTAGAATTTAATCTATGACCTAAGGTTATCATTAGTGCTTCAAGGTGCTGATTTTTTTGTTGTCAAAAGACTTGGGTTTGAACTTGCACACAACTTCTGTTAATATATTATTGATTTTTTGAACTTGCACACAACTTCTGTTAATATATTGATTTTTTACTGACCATAGACCCCACTGGGCCTTAATGAAATGAGTAGTAATCTATGGATCTACCTAAAACTCTGGATTTTGGTCCTTAAACTTCTCTGAAATGACCCACGCTAATCCAGCCAACTTAGTACCACGATATACCCATCCTCCTTAGCCGTGCCTCATTGACCCAGAACCTGCCCGGATGAAATGAGCAGTGAGTCTCCATTTGTAATGAATGTAATGTATGCATGTGTGGGTCTTGTGTGGGCTTTTATGACTATAATGTGTCTATGCGTCTTCTTTGATTTTTGAACGCTGTTTCCGCCGAAGCAACATTGCTCTCCCGCGTCCTCACATGTTCCCCCTCGCAAGAATAACCAAGCAAAGCATTAAACAAATACACACTGAACCGAAACCAGAACAAAAACATAAACGAAAAGGAATAGAAAACAGAGAGTTATGCTTGGACTTGGACTATGCTCCATTTCTCACGCCTAACGCCAAAACAAAGCTGCGCTGCGCTCTCAATTATTATTTTATCGTCACACATTTGGCAACGCAGACGCAATCGCCAAATATGGCCGCTTGCACGCACTGATTGTGTGGCGTCCGTGCACGGCAATCCTTCCATGAGAGGGAGACGGCGAGCTTGAATCAAATTTGAAGGGTGATTTCTTACGCGTTCTTAAATTATGATGGGCAAATATATTTCTGGCGTTCAAAGTATTTATTTTAGTGAATATATAATTAATTTAAAAGTTTCAAAGATATTTAACATTAATATAAAACAAGATTTAAAGACATATCTCTACGTGGCTTCTGTCTTTATTATCATCAACATCATCTTAGTTTTGTTCCAACAAAATAAGGTTAGTGGCTTCTCTCTTTATTATCATCAACATCATCTTAGTTTTGTTCCAACAAAATAAGGTTAGCTACATTCCAACAAGATAAGGTTAGCTACATGAGTTCCTTTTTGCTATTTGCCTCTATGTTTGTTTGTAGTTTTTTCAAATCATTTTGGATTGTTTTTCCGTGTCTTCTTTGGTCTTCCTTTACGTGGCCTTTACGTGGCTGTAGTAACTTTTGTTTTTAGGCTCATTGTGGTATCTACTTTGGGCAGGTTGGAGCCATCTAAGCTACCATTCTTTATAACTTAATAAAAACAGAAACCACTCCAAGTCTTTCTATATGGTATAGTTTATATTCTCCATTGAAGCACTTCTTATTTGTTCTTCATGGCTCTTTTGTGTATGACCTCCTCTTTATAAGCTCAGTATTAATTTTAATACGTTTGTTTCATTTTAATAATAAAACAACTAAGCGAAGATGAGTATTAAGGCAATGAAGTTTGCAAATTTGGTCCCGGCGCACGGCCACTAGTAGTGCAGCCATAATTTGTGCTTGTGGGTTACGTTACTTTATTGGTGGGGAGTATGACCTGACGTGGAAGTGCAAAGTGGCAAAGTGAGGTGGTGGGAGCCAATCACGTGCGCGCAAACTCGACACGTCAGCGATGGCGGTGGTGCGGGGGTGGGCCCGGCAACTGGGTAACACGTGCCCGTTTGACCTTGTTCAGCAGCAGAAGCGACGGTGTACGACTGTGCGTGGGTCATGCATGCATGCACTCATTCCATTCAATGCATAGCATGCCGCCACAGCCACAGCCAGCACAAGGTCAGCATGAGCATCATCAATTCATCATCATCATCAACGATTTTCTTCTGCTTTTTATTTCCTTCCATCAATCTTTTCGCTTTTTGGGTCTTCCTCTGCTTTCTTCCCTTCCTTTGCCTCCTCTCTGATCTCCTCCTCTTTTCAGGGTTCGCGCCCTGTTCCCACTCTTTTTGAGCTTCGTTTCTTCTCTGAAGAAGAAGAAGAAGAAGAACAAAGTGGTTGAAGTATCTTTTCTTACCTTTGCAGACACGCACTGTACTCGAATAAATCACAGCTATTAAATTGCGATTGCAGACTAAGGTTTGAGGAAGAAGAGATCGATAGAACTCAGAGAAGGAAGGAAGGAAGGCAGGGATAATCGGCAGCATGAGCGGACGCTTCACGACTAGTGCCAGTGTGATCGTAGTGGGTGCAGGAATTGCAGGTGCGTTGCTGCTGCTGCTTCTGTTTCTGAAACTGATGTTGGATATGGATCTGGGTCGGTTGCCTTGCAGAAGAAGAAGGAAGGGATGTTATGGCATTTTGATTTTGGTATTTCGGATTTGGATTATGGTTTTGTTGCAGGGATTGCAGCAGGAAAAGTTCTGGCGGAGAATGGCGTGACGGATTTCGTGATTCTGGAAGCCTGCAACCGCATCGGGGGAAGGCTCCTGAAGCAGGAGTTCGAGGGAGTGACGGTGGAGGCCGGCGCAGGATGGATTACGGGCGTCGGAGGTGCCGACCTCAATCCCATGTGGGAACTCGCCCTCCGCCATGGCCTCCGCACTTGCTTTTCCGATTACTCCGGCGCTCCCCTCAACATCTACGACCCCGCGAACCAGTCAGTGCCGTAGAAAACCAGACAAGAAGCTAATCTCTGCCTTTAGTTTTTGCAAATTGAAGAACACCTGGGAGTTTTTGCTTGAATTAAATGTTGCGTTGTTTATGCTGTGTTATTTGGTTTTGTTTCAGCCAAGGTCGCGTACCCAGATCCGTGGCGAAGGCTGCCTATGATTTGGCAGTGGAATCCGCCAACACAGAGCTGGAAATCGAGGCCACTTCCATGGTCATGGCCATGGGCCAACACCAATTGCAGCAGCAGCAACAGCGGCAGTCCTGCATTGACAAAGAAGCGCAAGCTTGTGCGAATAAGTATGCAGCGGATTAAATTTAGGATCATTTACCTTATCTTTCTGGCTCTGGCTCTGGTTCTGGTTCTGACGCTCTGTATTTGGGTTGGGCTAATTCTTTTGACCTGAGCTTTGTGTGGCTGGCTCCAACATGTATTGCAGAGTGGCATCTTCGCCGGTGGAGTTAGCGCTGGATTATATGCTGCATGACTTCGAGATGGCAGGTACATGATTTTTAATTGCCATTATTTTGTCATGTCCATGTGTTGGTATTATTTGCGGAACTGGAGCAGGTCCGGAGAGACCCGACCAGACATATAATTCAATTCAATTCCATTCGAATTGATGAATCTCTGTTGCAACGAGTAGTACGTAATGAATGAATGAATGAATGTGTGATGGTTGAGGCAGAGGTAGAGCCGATTCCCACGTATACAGATTACGGGGCCAAGGAATTCATGGTGGCAGACGACAGAGGATTCGAGTATGTGCTCCACAAAATCGCGCAGGAATATCTGCTCTACGACGGCATTAAGCCCGTCGACCCGCGCCTGAAACTCCAAAAGGTTGGCCTGCGTTTGCTGTTGCTTGCTTTAATTTGCTTGACCGTATGTGCAGTTTTGGGGAAATTAAAGCAGACTGACCTTTGAATTACATTTCCCTGCACACCTTCTTCTGGTTTGTTTGCCAATCCTCATCATTCCATCCTTAGTCTAACAAAATGGACTTTGCTACTTAAGTTCTCTTTTCACTGTTTGGGGGCTCTCAATGTTTTGTTTGTTTGCAATTTCTTGGAATGTTCAATTGTTTTTAACTGTATCCTTTTTGTCTTTCTTTCGCTAGCTTTCCCAAACAGTAAATCATGAAAACGAAATTGCAGGTTGTTAGAGAAATTGAATACACGAACGAGAGAGTAAGAATAGAGACGGAGGACGGCTCGGTCTATTCGGCCAAGTACGCCATTGTGACAGCCAGTCTGGGCGTACTGCGAAGCGACCTGATCAACTTCATCCCTGAATTGCCGGTACCTCTTCATCTCATCTCATCTTACCGCAATCTGATGGAGCCTTCCACCGGCCTTCTATTTTATTATTATTTACTTCTTTATCATGTAAAAACAAATAACCTGCTGGCTTAGCTTAACTTAGCTTAGTCAAAGCCCTGACACTGACCGACGATGCTGCGGCTGCTCCATGTTTGTGTGTAATGGCAACATCTAACAACGACGACGACGTTTTGCAGAGATGGAAGAAAGAGAGCTTCCACAGATGCGAGTATCGGATTTACACCAAAATCTTCCTCAAATTTCCCACCGTCTTCTGGCCCACCGGCGACGCCACCGAATTCTTCCTCTACGCACACTCCAGGCGCGGCTACTACACCTTCTGGCAGGTACCTACCCACTCATCCACCCGCGATCGATTCATGACATGAAATTCGATTCAAAACTGCAGTTTAAATCTCCCCGTAAGTCTCCATGCCCATTCCGCCAAGCCGGGTCCTGAGGCTCCATGCTCCATGCTCATCTCCATGCTCATTCCGCCAAGCCGGGTCCTGAGGCTCCATGCTCATCTTGCTAAGCCAGGGTCCCAAAAGAAGTTCCATGCTCATTTTGCTAAGGGACTCCGGCCCAGCTTCCCAAAAGAAGAAGCTCAACGCTCATTTCCAAGGGGAGGTCTTGGGCCCGGCTTCCCAAAAGAAGAGGATCAATGCTCATTTCACCAAGTGAGGGGTGGTCTTGGGCCTAGCTTCCCAAAAAGAGAGGCTCAATGCTCATTCCACCGAGAAGAGAGGCTCAATGATCATTCCACCAAGTGAGGGGTGGACTTGGGCCTAGCTTCCCAAAAGGAGAGGCTCAATGCTCATTCTACCAAGTGAGGGGTCGTGGCCCGGCTTTTGAGGCTCATGCTCATTCCGCCAAGTGAGGGTCTTGGGCCTGGCTTCCTAAGAGAGGGGAGAGGCTCCATGCTCATTTGACCCAGCCAGTTCTAAGAAGGCCGCCAGTCAAATCAAAAGCATCTCTTTTCCAATGACTGCACCCAACCTTGAACCCAAGCCTTTGAGAAACAAACACCTTATAAGCCTCTTACTTATTCTTATTGTTGATGGAAAAATGCAGCACATGGAGAATGCGTATCCGGGGTCAAACATGTTGGTGGTAACGGTGACGGACGAGGAGTCCAAGAGGATTGAGTTGCAGGAGGACGAGCAAACACGGGCAGAAGCCATGGCGGTTTTACGGAGCATGTTCGGCGACCACATTCCAGAGGCGGAGCGTATCCTGGTTCCACGATGGTGGTGTGATCGATTCCAGCGCGGCAGCTACACCAATTACCCCGTTCTTACCGACCCACAACACTTTCGTGACATTCAGGTACCATACCATACCATACCAGTCCAAATAAATAAAACAAAACAATAGTTAACAACACAAAAACTCCTTCCATCACCAATCTTAAATCAAGTCGCCACGATTTT
Organism: Gnetum montanum; assembly: GCA_015680685.1. Classification (NCBI taxonomy): domain Eukaryota; kingdom Viridiplantae; phylum Streptophyta; class Gnetopsida; order Gnetales; family Gnetaceae; genus Gnetum; species Gnetum montanum. The sequence goes on from MNCI01028104.1 coordinate 338,259, forward strand.
TGTATTCACGCGAACATCAAGGGACGACTTTTGCATTTACAGGTACCAGACACCAATGAAAGCGTCTCTGCCGCACTCAAATCAAGGATTCCATTAGAAGCCAGGCGACTTTTGCATTTACAAACACAAACCAACAATTAAAAATCTCAATCAAATTAAGAATTCCATTTACACGACCACAGGGGGCGACTTTTGCATCTAGACACACCAAACCAGTGAAATCATATCCGCCTTTGCGCCATGATAATGTCAGTCGAATGAATGCAAACCTGGGGCTGAACCAGGGACCGTTTTTGCGGAATTCCGGAGTTAGTACGTTGAAAAGCACGATAATCGAAGTAATCATTTTGTTTTGTTTGTTTTTGCGTCTGCAGGCGCCGGTGGGTGCGCTGTTCTTTTCGGGAGAGCACACGAGCGAGAGATTCAACGGCTACGTCCACGGCGGCTACCATTCCGGTAAGAACAACCTCCGATACAATAAATTTCTGTTCATAATAAACAGCAGCAACCTTTGAAGTGCTAAGGTTAGGAATTAATTCTCGAACGCGTGGCAGGCCTGGATACGGCGAGAAGGGTGATGAAGCAGTTGCGAAAGACGGAGACGTCGCCGCCGCGGTTTTGCAACTGCAACTGCGGAGCCACCGCGGCGGTTCCACGGTCTTGTTCTTGCCACCACATGCTGCGCTCACCCGGAGACGTCGTTTCTTCCTGCTAATAATTGTTACAGCAACACCAGCAACAATAATAACGAGAATAATAATAATGGTAATGATGATGATGATGATAGATGATAGATGTTGTATTCATGCTCGCTCAGCTCTTACTCGAATCGAATTCGAACCCCAATCCCTGAACCTTAGATTCATTCATCAGTCAATTCAATTGTTCTTCCTGCAGAATCTTTCTTTAGCTTTTTTGTGATGATGTGATGGGCTGGGCTGATGCTGCTGCTGCTGCTTCTTCTTCTTCTGTGCCTCCTCCTGCGGCTTCAATGGCTGCCGTACTTGTATGTATTATGTGTATTGTGCGTCTTCTTGTTGTTGGTATTGTTGTAGTCATGGCGATGCTAACGACAGAGATTATATTCTCTCCTCCTCCTCTTCTTCTTCTGGGGCTCTGTCTTCTGGGGCTCTGTATTCTGGGGAAATTGCAGCAGAAGAAGAAGAAGATGAAGCTCGCTCGCTCGCTCGCCCGGCTCTTATGTTCCATCATCGCCTGCTGCGAATTAGCCAGGCATTCGCTGGCTGACACAGACATCTCATAACCTGCACACTCACTGATTCACATTTACTTGCTTACTCCCCGCCATTAAAATTTTCATTTTTCGTCCTCTGCTGCTGCTTCTGCTGCCTCTCCAGGCCACATCCAAGCCAGAGCCACAGGAATGGAGAGAAGGGGAGGCCCTTTTCGCTGGCCATGCAATGATTACGCCGGATTGGGCAAATCTGGTACTGGATTGGAATTTTCCGGATCGAAAATGGACGGTTCAAATTTTCGTCTGTGTTCTGGAATATAATGCAACTGCTACTGCCGCTGCTGCTCATTCAATTATTGGTACTCGTGTGTCTCCCCATCCCCTGCCTGCTTCTCCTGCTTTTATCCTCAGACTCACTCACGGGAGTTTGGATCGGGGCGGTTCTTCAGCGCCCCACTCCCCGCCCCCAAAGTTCATTTTTGTAGCTTTGTCGCTTCTGAGAATTCTTATTTATTTGGGTAATACTCGGGAAAACTTTATCTGATCTACCCCAATTTTAAATGTCGCAATGAGTCGTTGTTGTACATCCAGCAGCATCCACTTTACTGGGCCGTGATTCATCATGACTGCGATTGAAAATCAACTTAAATGGGTTCCCCCATCACTGTTCTCAGCGCGTTCATTTTGTCAACGCAGCCGTTTCGTTTTGGTCTGCTCCGCCATGATAGATAAATAAGCATATCCGTTACTGTTTTGCGGATTGACAATAAGAAACGAATTGGTGTGATATTTAAGCACCTTGGAATGGTAATTTAATCAGAAAAATAGTGCCGTGACGCCGTTGATTTCTGGGATTCCGATAATTGTTTTGTGGGTCACAACTCACGAATGACAGCTTCCTCGCAAACTTCCAAATTGTTTCGCTGTAGGACTCCCAAATTAACATGTAAAATGTAATTTTCAAGGGTCCACATCATCCGTGTCATGATCTCTTATCGAGGACAGATATTCGAATTACAGAAACTATTACTCCCACCAAATTTGTATCAGGGGGGTACGGCATCAGCAATGATGAAGATCAGAATAATATCATATCAAAATTTATAAAGTTGCTTGCTTTTAACCCAAGGGTGGTCTTGGACCATGAAATAACCGTAAAAGGAATCACATCGCCAGGTGATCTCGAATGGCACCATTCATCATCATCTTCAATGATTTGGTATGAAAATTATGTTTGCTTTGGGATGCTGACAATGCTACACTCGAATGGAAAAAATAGAATTTAAAGGACAATGATCTGGCCTTAAAACAATCAATAGTTATTTTATTCCTGCAACAGGTCGTATCATGACTCTTATCCAAAAGGAAACGGACCTGAGAAGCAATGCCTCTCTGGGTTCTCTTGAGCCAAAGACACAACTTGTTAATCCAGGCCAAGTTGACTTTATTAGGAATTAATTGTCTTCATTATTTCAAATAATTGCTCCAATGTATTGGATTTTGTCGTTACAACATGCATTGACATAGTCAACCAGGTTTTGAAGGTCGTCTTTTGGATAAAGGGAGCATAATATGTCTCTTTTTGGATTCAACATGTAACTGACCTCCATAGCACCAATGTCTCTATCTGCACCAGCATCCATCACGAGTCTTCTATAGACTAATAAAGCATCTTCATGAGAATCCCTTGATTCAAAAATTTGCAACAACATGTCACGAAGAGATTGCGATCTCTTCTCTGTTTTAGCTACATATTTCGCAATATATTTTATGACAACATATCATGACATTACTGGCTGAAAATCTGTATTTGTTCTCTATGTCTAAAGCATCATTTTGTAATGAACATTCAACCTTGAATCGTTTCTTCGAAAAACATAAGTAATCTCATTATTATTTTTTGGATCTCTTTGAATAGTTGATTTTAAAGATAACGACCAAGGACCATTGTACCTAGAATTGAAAGAGACGAAAGTTGAATATCTATATATTTTGATTACTTGCTAATAAAAATGAATGTAATGGTGAGGAAATATTAATGATACAACATTTTGATTAGAAAGTGGCACTTGCAAACTTTTTTGCCATTACGTTTTCNTCCCTAGCGGTTTCTTTAGCAGTTATTCTAATTATTAGAGTAGTTACTTTAATTATTA
>MNCI01028104.1:341614-359897 GCA_015680685.1 Gnetum montanum
TTTCCCTAGCGGTTTCTTTAGCAATTATTCTAATTATTAGAGTAGTTACTTTAATTATTAGAGTAGTTGCTCCCAAGCCTATAAATACAATGCCTAGATGCACAATTGGGAAAATGAGTTTGGTAGCAGTCAAGTAGCGAAACTCTTGTAGCCTGTTTGAAGATTAGAGTATTTTCCAAGTGCCCGCGGTAAGAGGTTGAAGTGTGGATGGATCTTTATTCGAGCATTGTGTACATGAGCACACCTTGTGTACGGTAATAAAGGTGAGCTCTTTGATTCATCCTTGCAGCATTTGAGATTTGTTTTCTTACACATTTATTTTATTTTATTTTCTTATGCATTTATTTTATTTTATTTTATTTTATGCACTTTACATTTCTGTTATTATCACAACAATTCATTTTGATGAATTAAGTAAATCGTTAAATTACACTCAGTACAATCGCTTCGAGTATGTGTGTAACGCTTGGTAACTCAGTAACGATTAGCGTTTGGTAATCCCAGTAGTGTTGCACTGGTTCAAGATGTGTACAGCAAGTGAGAACGGATACTGGTATTAGGATTAGTTAAAGCCTAGTTAATCAGTAGTTAAGTTAAATTAGTCACTTAGTTATCTCTCTCTTCTCCCTTATTAGCAGTAGGTCATAAAAACATAAAAGCTATAAAAATCATATACTTCAAGCTTACTTAACCATACAATTGTGACATATAGGTAAGCTTGGGAAGACAATGATCAACTAACCTATCCTTGTTTCACAAAGGCGCATAGGTACTTAGTCCTTGGAATTCAATTGGATCGTGTGTGAAACGCTCCTATTCGTATGGTTGAGCGTAGGGGTACCTCGCTGCTCATCATTGGTGCTATTACCAGGGACTTAGTTGTTTGTGCGCTAATTAGAACTTAGGAAATCATTCACATCGTTGGAACTAACCTTTAGGGTTGGTTGAGAAAATAATAAACAAGAATACATTGCACACTGAACAGACAAGTATGTCTCTTTCTTCGTATGAAAGCGTCTCATCGCCTAGGTCTGAAACAGGAAACAGTCGACGACGTAATACACATGACGTTGATTTGCCAGTCCCTTAACAAGTTCGAGTGGTATATATTCATCCCGATGAGTATATACTAGACTTCACCTTTATCCTCCATCAAGATTGATGGGACGCGATATCGCATACGCGATATCGCGGTGCACCATCATATCTATAAATAAGAGGTGGCTCTCCCTTGTTTCTCATCCTAGGCTTAGACCGTAGTGAAAGACACCCAGTGGCTAATAGCTGATCAAGAAAGCAGTTCACTCATATGCATGGAACCAACTAAGGGTTTGTCTTGTGCTTACATCGATAGCATAGACGCATTAGAGCAAGTCCACCGCCAACTTCCAAGTCTTAACCTTGAAGATATCAATTGGTAGAAGTTGGAAATCCTTGAGAAATTTAAGCAAGAGCACCTCGAGCTGAAACCATTGCCCACCGGTATGGAATACATGTTCCTTAAAGACGAAAAATCGGTAATTATCAATGCTAAGCTTGCACCTTAATAGAAAGAAGAACTATTGAAGGTAATAAATAAATGGTCAGAAGCCTTTGCTTGATCATATCCTAAATTAACTGGAATAGATCCTAGGATATGCCAACATAGAATTTACATTGACCCCTCCATGAAGCCTCGAAGACAACTGCAAAGGCGATTGAACCCTAAGCGGAAGCAAGTAGTTAAGGAAGAAATCGAACAGCTTCTCAAGGCTGGGTTCATATATCCCATTACTGATAGCGAATGGGTTAGCCTCTTAGTTATTGTGCCTAAAAAGGGTGGCAAATGGAGGGTGTGCATAGATTTCAGGCTACTAAATATGACAACATTGAAAGATCACTTTCCATTGCCATTTGTCGACCAAGTCTTAGACAGCATCGTAGGGCATCGCTATTACAATTTTTTGGATGGATATAGCAGATATAACCAAATAAAAATATCCCCAGAAGACCAAGCCAAGAATACGTTCACCAGTCCTTGGGGAACATTCGCATACAAACAAAAGTCGTTTGGCTTGTGCAATGCCCTTGCAACATTTCAATGACTAGTTTTAAGCATATTCCAACAGCAGATAGGGAATGGCATGAAGGTCTTTATGGACGACTTCTCCACTTATGGAGAAAACTTTGATCAAACCTTGGACTGATTGGAGCAAGTGTTAAAAATATGTGTAGAAACCAATTTGAGGCTCAATTGGCAAAAAAGCCATTTGATGGTCTAAGAAGGCGTAGTACCAGGGCACAAAATCTCACACACAGGGATCGAGGTAGACCTCGAGAAAATCAAAATTATCCAAAGAATTACTCGTCAACTGGAAACTATCAAAGATATTCAGTCATTCCTTGGACATACTAGCTACTATAGGAGATTTATTGAGAACTTTTCAAAGGTTTTCAAATTGGTGGAATGAACGAAAAAGGACATACCTTTTGAGTGGACCAGGGAATGTGAATTAGCTTTCAAAACTCTGAAACAAAAGCTAGTAGAAACACCCATTCTATAAGCTCTTGACTAGTCCAAACCATTCCATATCATGATTGATGCATCCAACTATGCTTTAGGAGCTGTACTTACATAGTTAGATGACCAGAAGCATCCTTATTACATCCACTGTGCAAGTAGAAGTATCATTGGTGCACAACTTAACTACATTACCACAGAGAAAGAATTAATGGTTATAGTGTTTGCACTAGAAAAATTTAGACACTATGCATTGGGATATAAAGTATATATACATACAGATCATAGTGCAATTCGGTTCTTCATGAATAAGCCAATGGTAAGCTCTCGTATCATACAATGGCTTGTAATCCTACAAGAGTTTGATTTAATGATGATTGATCACAAGGGCACCGAGAATGTAGTTTATGATCATTTATCTCAGTTGCAATGGGCCAACAAAGAGGATGAGTATCCAATTTTTGATCATTTCCCTGATGAATTCCTCTTTGTTGGTGTAGTGAATAATCAATCACCCATAGAGATAAACTGGTACAGTAGCATTCTTACCTATCTCCTCACCTAACAAACACCACAAGAGTTAAACCTTAAGAAGAAACAACAGTTTCTTCACCGAGCTAGGTACTTTATGGAGATCAATGGGAAACTTTACAAAGTGTGTCCCGATGGCTTGGTTCGATGGTGTGTTCCCGATATAGATCAATTGCGAGTTCTCCAAGACACTCATGAGGGTCCTTGTGGTGGTCATTATGCTGGGAGATGAACGACCATCAAGATCCTGCTTGCAGGATATTATTGGCCTACATTATTTTGGGATGCCCATCATTTCATCCAATCTTGTAAGCGTTGTCAATGTGATGGGGGAATGACTGCTAGAATGGAGGGTCCGCAACAATGCATTCAATTGTTAGAACCCTTCGACATTTGGAGAATTGATTTTATGGGGCTGATTACACCAATGTCCAATGGAAAAGCTTATATTATTTTTGCCATTGATTACCTAACAAAATGGGCCAAAGCAGTTGCTATTAAAGATTGTACATCATCTACAGCTGCACGATTTGTTCAACAATAAATCATAAACAGGTTTGGTGTGCCGCATGCACTTATTTTAGATAATGGTACACACTTCATAGGTGCAACTTTTCAGAGATTAATGCAACACTTAGGGGTTGAGCATAACTTGACTACACCATACCAGCCCCAAGCGAATGGTCAAGCAGAAGTCACCAACAGGGAGATTACGAAGATATTGACAAGAACCATTAGGAAGTTTAGGCGAGACTAGAGCACTAAACTAATCGATGCGCTTTGGGCATATTGCTCCACATGGAAACTCCCTACAGGCTACTCTCCCTATGAGTTAGTGTACGGTAAATTACCAACACTTTCCATTCAAACTGAGCTCCGTACACTATCCATGACATGTGACCTTAACCTTGACCTTGATCTAGCATAGAAACAATGGTTAGTAACCCTTAACTTGCTAGATGAAAACTAATTAGTTGCCCTATCATCTAATGAATTGCATAAGGCCTTCAATAAACAATGTCATGACCTAAAAATTAGGAAAGTTAAATATTAGCCAGGAGATAAGGTTCTCTATTGGAATCCCACACATGTGCCACAGTGTACTAAATTTCAAACACTGTGGGAAGGACCTTATATTATTTATGCAACTTTTTCTTCAGGGGCCATGACAATATACAAACCTGAGAGCTCGGATAAGAAAATTTTGATCAATGTGCAATAAACCAAACCTTTCCAGGAGCTTAGGACAGCCTCTACACATGGTACCTCTCTTGATGGACAACCCTGCTCACTATTTTGGATCTCCTCCTTTCAACTTAGTCATGGGGTAGATGGAAACCTATGTTAACCATTCTAGCCCCTCAGTTCTTTTTGAATTTTTGTTTCACATTTTTTGTTTTACACATTCTTTCAACTTTTCTTATTTTTGTTTTACACTATCATTCATGTTTTTATTGTTTCTTTGTTTGCTTGAATTACTTTTATTTGTCATCTAATAAGTGCTCATGATGGTGGATTGAATTATATCATATTGATTGCTAATATTTGGTTTTTACCTTTGAGTTATGATGCTGATATTAAGGTATGGTTCTTTTGGTAAAACAGGCAATGAGTCCATGCCGTCCACTCATCCATACAACTCTATGGTCTCCTTTGGCTTAGAACTGTATAGTCCCCTTTTTCTAAGTAAACTTGTTAATGAATTGGTGGTTGGGTATTTTTCAAATCAAGGAAATACTCAAAGGATGAAAAGGGTGTGACTTGAAGGGGATTCGATGCATTTGTGCTAGTCATTCTCTTAGGTGCTTGGATACTTTTTCTTGGGTTTTCTGCCATTCTGACATTGTTCAAAAATCAGGAAGCTGAGTGAATAAAAATATATCTTTGCATGGTGTGGTTCTCATGCAAAAAAGAAAGAAAGAAAGTGAGAATTCAAAGCACACCCCTTAGACATAATAAAGTAATATGGGTTACAAGCGTTGGTTATTGCACTGAAAAGACATGTTACCCATGCCTGAAGGTTCCCTCTAACTAAGGCTTTTTCTCACTTCCTGCTTCTCCATCTCACTCTCCTCAGAATGGTGGTGACTTTCTGTGGAAACATTCTTGTTGCTTTAAGTGGATGGATTGGCCAAGTGTATTAATGCAAGGTCACTGAATGTGGTTGGTTTAAGTTTGGATTTGGGATGAGTTCTACTCAGTTATCTTAACCATGAAATACACAAGGGGCTTTACACAACCTTGTTCTTGGAATTCCATTCCATTCTCTCCTCTCCATCTTTCTTCCCATTTTCCACCTCATTGTCGATTTTATCATTAGTCCATTCTGGGTTGATGCATTGTTTTAGTTTGGTGAATTCTTGTGGGTAAGTTTTTAATTCTTGTTTCCAAATGACATTCCTAGAGCCTACAAACTCTTTGGTTTGTGGGTTTGTCAGGGCATAAAGGGCATGAGCCTGCTTTGGGGAGGACCCACTGACATTTCTTTTTGGTGTAATTGTTAACTTCTTTTCCTTAAACATTTTCTGCAATCAATCATTTCTTGTTTCATCCCCATCCATGACATCCATTTTATTGGCGTTGCCGTTGGTATTTTGCATCTTTCTTGTTGCTCATGTTTTTCCATCTTATACCTACTGAAGGTTTGCTCTTAGTCATGGGGACCTTGGCACAATTTTTTTGAATTTTCTCTATTTTACTATTCGCCTAACCCCTAGACCTTGGGTAGTCGCCTGTGATAAATCTCCGAAACAGTTTCTGTCATAACCACAACTCAGCCAATGCGCTTCATATCGAGGCAAGGTATCAACTACATTGTGGTTTATCTATCCTTGCTCATTTGTGACTGTGTTATGTGTGTAGATGGCGATCATATAAACAATGGACTAGGCTTAGAGGAAGCACTCAGGATGGACCAGAACTGGAGCATTTACGAAAGAAGTAAGTCTGGTGGTGTGGCTATGGATAAATAATGGAAGGCGCAATCTTAGCATTGGTGGCAACACGCTTCATCTTCTTTCTCTCTCTTTCTCTTCAAGCTGCCAAAATAAGGCTTGGATGTCATTTATGTACAAGTGTTCACCACAATGGTCATGAACACTACTTTTGTAATATGCTTATTAATTTGTTCACTGTGCATGTTGAGTTTGTCATCCCATTCCACTATCAGTTGTCAGTTAGTTAATAATCCCATACCTTCACAATATTTTGTAAGGAACTCGAGGACGAGTTTTCATTCAGTCATGGGGATATGATGAGAGCGGTTACTCTAGTAGTTATTCTAATTATTAGAGTGGTTACTCTAGTGGTTTCTTTAGCAGTTATTCTAATTATTAGAGTGGTTACTCTAGTAGTTTCTGTAGCAGTTATTCTAATTATTAAAGTGGTTACTCTAGCGGTTTCTTTAGCAGTTATTCTAATTATTAGAGTGTTTACTCTAGTAGTTTCTGTAGTAGTTATTCTAATTATTAGAGTGGTTACTCTAGCGGTTTCTTTAGTAGTTATTCTAATTATTAGAGCAGATACTCTAATTATTAGAGTAGTTGCTCCCAAGCCTATAAATACAATGCCCAGGCGCACAATTGGGAAAAGGAGTCTCGTAGCAGTCAAGTAGCGAAACTCTTGTAGTCTGTTTAAAGGTTAGAGTATTTTCCAAGTGCCCACAGTAGGAGGTCAAAGTGTATGGAAAAATAGTTTAAAAATTATAATAAAAAAATAAATTAACATCAATATAAACTAGTGCATGGGACTTCTAAGCATTGACATAAGCATTAATCACCAAAAATTTTAACCAAGTTCAAAGTTCCAAACATTATGTCACAAGTTCAAGTCCCCTAAAAATGTAAATGAAATTGAAATTGAAACCAAAATTTTATTACATTCATAGACCCTTTAGATTTATTGGATAGTAGAAATATAATTGTTATGAGTTTTTAAAACATTATTGAGAAAATTAGCAAGTATTCTTAGTAGCATTTGAAATAGATCAATCAAATTTGTAACTATGTGATGAATCGTGGTTTTCATCATAAGATTTGATATTGGAGCAGTCGCGATATCAGGTACACGATATTGCAGCCCAAGATATGATATCGAGCATTCGATATCGCAGGATTACTCCTAGGCCTATAAATATAGCCCTTGGACACATGATTCAAGGGTAGTTTTAGAAGTCAAGTAGCAAAACTCTTGTAGTTTGTTCATTTGAGAGTTAGAATATTTTCCAAGTGCCCACAGTAGGAGGTCTAAGTGTGATTGGATTTTTATTCAAGTATTGATATGCCTAAGCACACAATTGTGTTGGCAATAAAGATGAACTTTTTGATTCATCCTTGTAGCACTGGAGACTTTCTTTCTTTATGCATTTACATATCGTGATCTTATGCAGTTTACATTAATGTTATTCATTCAACAATTAATTTTGATTAATTAAGAAATTGATTAAAATACACAAGCATGACCCCTTTGAACATACATGTGACACTTGGTAGCTTAGAAATGGTTAGCGTTTGACAACACAACAGTGTTTACATGAAGTTTAGGATGTGTCCAGAAAGTGAGGATGGTTACTTGTGTCAGGCTAGATTAGATAATAGTTCACTTGGCACTTAATTACTCTCAATTTTATTCTTGTCTTAGGTGATTAATTGATAAAAAAAAAATCTTATGCCTCAGTTGCACTTAACCATACACTTGCATTTCACAAGTGAGATTGGGAAGACAATGAACAGACAACACGAACTCATTGTTTAGTCCTAGTGTACTTGATAATTAAAGTCCGCGAAATTCGACTAGCGCATGTGAATGCCTGTGATTCGTATGGTTGGGCATAGGGGTACCTCATTGGTCATCATTGGCACCGTTTCCATGGACTTTAGTTCTACGTGTGCNGTCATCATTGGCACCGTTTCCATGGACTTTAGTTCTACGTGTGCTATCTAAACTTGGTGAAATTTAGTAACCTCGTTGTTCAAACCTTAAGAGTCAAATATTATAAAAAAAATTTATTATTACAATTAAATTAAATCTTAACCACACATTGCATATAAATTCATTAACATAAAATGTCTTCTTCTCATAGGAGCCTATCACTGCCCAAGGCAAACTAGGTGCCCCAACAATACTAGGTGGTATATGCTGTGGTGGCGCAACATGGAAGGCAACATTATGTTGCCATTGAATCAATCTGTTCTAGCTATGCTCCAACTAATGCTTACATGACATGGACTTCAACATCTTCATGGGGAGTATGAGATGCGAGATCCTGATTCAAGGGATTACCATTCCACTGAAGCACAAAAGTTAAGGGATCGTTAGTTGGAGCACCAACACGAGCATGTGAAGGGCAAGGGGTCGAACACCTTTCCACCTCTGCTTGGTCCATTGGATGAAGGTGAATACTTCTTTAGGGGCTTTTTTTCATTGATACTCCTCTCTTTGACTTTGGTCAAGGGGCCCTCAACCAAAACATGCAATCCACAATTCATAATCTAGGTTCTGGTCAGAATGGATCCAATGACAAAAATGGATCCAGAGAAGTAAGTCATGATAAGGGGGCAAATGGAGATCACGATCGCAATCGTGGTCATGATCATTGAAGAAAGGATGATAGGCATTAATACGATGTAAGTTCTCCTTCCTCTTCCCCTTCATCATCATCTTCTTCTTCATCTAGCTCATATTATGGCCGTAAAGGGCATGAACGTGATGGAGGTGACCGATGGGACCAAAAAAATAGAAGGGATTCTCGAGATAGTCGTGATTGAAGGCATGGACAATCTAGGGAGACCCACTACCATGAAATAAGGGTTAGTAGAGAACATCATAGACACCACCACCATGGCCTTGATGAACCTCTACTTGCCACACGGAGCATGTTAAACATTGCAGAGGCCATGAAAATTCCAACAAGGCATGTAAAGGATAGCAGAATAAAGAGGTTGGACATGAACAACATCCCTCGGTTTGAGGGAGGTTACGATGCTGATCCACAAAATCATCTCCAAGCCTTCCAAGATGCATGTGCCTTGGAAAATATTGAGAATGATTGGTAGAAGTTGAAATTATTCCTAAGGATACTTATTAAGGAAGTAGAAAATGGATACTGGTCCTTAGAGCCAGAAACAATCTGACGGTGGAGTATGATGTTAGAATTATTCAATGAAAAATATCAAAATTACTCCTGAGTATCCAATCTAAGGAAGCAGATCCAAGGGTGGAAACAAGAAAACTATAAGCACTTGGATGCTGCTATTGGCCAATACTACTCTCTGTTGCATAGGTGTCCTAGCTGTGGATACTCTCAGCTTGATCAACTTCGCCATATCATAGATGGATTGTGATCTAAAACAAGGAAAACCGTTGGCATCTATGCTCAAGGGAGATTAAAAGAGTTAAGCATCTATCGAATCCAAAAGTTAGTTGAGTAGGTAGCCAGAGAGGAGGGAGAATTGAGAAAACAAGAAAGTGTAAAGGAATACAACAGGGATCCTTCTATTCAAAAAAGGGAGGTTCAATTTTGTGACAGTGAGGATGGGTTAATCAGAGATGAGGTGGCTATTCAGAAAACCTTGCCACTCTAAAAATTGTAATTCGAAATCATGGGTAAGGTTGATTAATTATGGGACTCCATGAATAATAAGTTTCAAGCTATCTTAAAAATTACTAAAGAGTCCAAGGAGCAAAGTGGTAAGCATGAGTGTTGAAGATGTAAGGAAGATGAACGTGCCATATCTAAGGGTAAGGGTAAAATGGATGTGATAGAGATGGTTGTAGATAGCAACTCAGATGATGATGTTGGGTGTGACGTTTATCAATATGAACATCCCAAGGGATGTCGCCCAATTATGTCACACTTGCAGGAATTTGGGGTGTATGCCTTACATCCACGACTTGCACAAAGGCAAACACCCAAAAGATTGCCTTATCCATAAGGAAACTCTCGATAGTTCCACCAACCACAATAGTATTATCTAAGTCGAATTCCACCGTAATCCTATGAATTGTACCAACAGTGGCAGCAACCACAATCGTAAGCGTTGGTGCCTCCAAGACAACAGTACCCTTACCGGCAACTAGATCCCTATGGTTATTATGTATAGCAACCTTCATCTCCACGGGACTTCTTTGGTCATGTTGCTACTTACCAACCTTACCACTACCCTTTTGAAGCACACCAAATGCCATATCCAAGAAGGGATGCCACCTACTATTCTCACGCTCCTCCTGTTCCTGCACTTACTCCTCCATCTCCTGCACAGCTACCACCTACTCCATTCATGTAGGGTGAATTGCTTGCCCAACCATAACAAAGAAATGCTACAAGGGTGGTTAATCTATAATTGGTTAACCAACCAAGTGTGTTGGAAACATGATCAAAGAAAAGATCATTCTTTTGACCTTGTAGTCCACTAAATCCCTCAGACACATTAGTGGTTGGTAGCCCTACTCCTCTAGCTTCCTCTGTATCACCTTTATTTGAGTCCCCTTCAAATCAAAATCCCTCTTGAATCCATACTGTTATGTTAACCCACACTGTATCTAATGGGATTCGAGCTGGTAACCTGCTTAGGAAGTTAGCTAATCCTGGGAGTCCCTTAGTGTATTTGCAGATTGCTGGGAATGAGCCTTGTAAAGCTCTTCTTGACTCTGGTTCCGGTGTTAATCTAATCTCACATGAGATGTACACGATGTGGAACCTTCCTCCCTTGAAGAAGAGCAACATTAGGTTGGAGCTGGCAGACCAGTTCATCACTGTTCCATTGAGACTAGTAGAAGACATTGTGACCATTGTTTGTGGGTGATCATATCTTGCTGACTTCCTAGTAATCAAGGTGGTGAACTATAAGGGGGACTTTCCAATTATTATGGGAAGGGCATGGTTAAGCACTTTTGATGCCAAAATAGACATTAGAGATCTTTCCTTGGAGATATCTAAAGAAAATAAATTTGGAAAGATCGAGAAGAAGAGGGTTTTATGTATTGCGTATAGCGATTTAGGGTGCCATTATGTGCAGAAGTTTTAGTCAGTAAAGCGAACATCTATCTTTGCATGTAAGCAGTGTGCACTAGAAGCTAAAGTCCAAAGATGTATGTACGCGGCAACCACAAAATAAGAAGATGCCCAGTGGCTGACAGCTGATTCTAGTAGCTGTACATTGTGCATGGAACCTACTGAGGGCCTAATGTATGAATATGTTGCAAGTATGGATGAACTCGAGCAAGTTCATCACTAGGTCTCTGAGGGAGTAAATGATGATATCAATTGGGGAGAGTTAGAGATTCCTGACAATTTCAAACAAGAACCCCTTGAATTAAAAACATTATCGATTAGAACGAGTATGTGTTCTTGAAAAATGGAAGGCCGATCATTATTAATGCCAAGCTTGTTATAGGACAAAAGAAGATGTTGATGAATGTTGTGGAAAAATGGTCAACAGCCTTTTCTTGGTCATATTCCTAGCTCACTAGAATAGATCCAAGAATATGCTAGCACTAGATATACACTGACGCTACCGTTAAGCTAAAACAATAGCCATAGTGGTGTTTAAATTCCAAATTAAAGTAGATTGTCAAAGAGGAGATTGAACAACTCCTAAAGGTAGGATTCATCTACCTTGTTGCAGATAGTGAGTGGGTTAGTCCACTCATGATCGTTCCCAACAAAGGAGGCAAATGGCAGGTCTGCATTGACTTCTGGCTGCTTAACATGGAAACTTTCAAAGATCATTTTCCGTTGCCTTTTATCGACCAATTGTTGGACACCATTTCTAGGCACAACTATTACAGCTTTATAAAAGGTTATAGTTGCTATAACCAAATTTGGATTGCACCAAAGAACTAGGTGAAGATGACTTTCATAAGTCCTTGGGGCACTTTTGCTTATTGTCAAATGCCATTCAGTCTATGTAATGCCCTAGCTACATTCCAAAGATTAGTCCTCAACATTTTCTAACAACAAATTGGTAGTGAGGCAGAAGTCTTCATGGATGACTTTTCTACCTATGGAGTTATGTTTGAGCAAGCCTTGGACCTTCTTAAGTAGGTGTTGAGGAGATGTGTCAAAAAAAAAACCTTTGACTCAATTGGCAAAAGAGCCATCTTATGATCCAAGAAGGCATAGTCTTAGGGCATCGTATCTCAAAAGTAGGAATCGAGGTGGAACCTGAAAAGATAAGATTCATCCAAGGAATAACCCATCAACTAGAAATAGTTAAAGAAGTGTGGTCATTCCTTAGTCATACTAGCTACTATTGGCACTTCATCAAGAACTTTTCCAAAATCGCCAAGTCGTTGGTCGAATTAACAAAGAAAGATGCATCATTTATCTAGATCCCTACATGTGAAACAACATTTTAACAATTGAAGTAGAATCTTGCTGAAACCCTAATTCTACAAGCACCTGATTGGTTTAGGTCATTTCATGTGATGACTAATGCATCAAATTATGCTTTGGGGGCAATGCTTATGCATTTGGATGATTAGAAACGTCCATATTACATTCACTCTGCATGTCGAAGTATTGCAGCTGCATAGCTGAACTACACCATTACAGAAAAGGAGTTGATGGTGGTGGTGTTTGCATTGGAAAAGTTCAAGCACTATGTGCTTGGCTACAAAGTGTTCATGCACACAGATCATAGTGCCTTCTGATTTTTAATGAATAAATCAATGATGAGCCCTTGTGTCATATGGTCACTCATGATTTTGCAAGAGTTCGATCTGACAATGATAGATCAAAAGGATGTGGAAAATGTGGTTGCTAACCACTTATCATGACTAAGATGGGATGAAAAGGAGAAAGAAAGCCCCTTATCTGATCAATTTCCTAACGAATCTCTCCTTGCAGGGACTATTAATGCACAAATGTCTAATGAACCAAAATAGTATGACACCATTCTCACTTATCTACTCAAGCAAGAACTACCGCAAGGGCTGGACACCCATAAGAAATAATAGTTTTTTCACCAAGTTAAGCATTTCATGGAAATGAATGGGAATCTTTACAAAGTATGTTTTGATGGCTTGATACGTTGGTGTGTCCCTAACATGAATCAACTACGCGTTCTCCAGGATGCTCATGAAGGCCCTTGTGGGGGCCATTACATTGGGAGACCCATGGCCATCAAAATCCTCATGGTAGGATATTACCAGCCAACAATATTCAGGGATGCACACCAATTCGTTTGCGCTTGTGATTGTTGTCAAGGGGATGGTGGAATGATAGCTTGAATCGAGAGGCCACAACAATGGATTTAACTTGAGCCATTTGATATTTGGGGCATTGACTTTATGGATCCCATCACACCCTTGTCAAATGGAAACGTGTATATAATAGTCGCAGTTGACTATTGCACTAAGTGGGTAGAAGCGGTAGCCATCATCAATTGTACATCCACTATTGCTGCTTGGTTTGTACAATAAAATATCATAAATAGGTTTGGTGTACCTCATGCGTCAATTTTTGACAATGAAACTCATTTCATAGGTACCACTTTCTGAAAATATGTAGCGTTTGACAGTTGAGCACCAACTCACAACACCTTATCACCCTCAAGCCAATGATCAAACTAAGGTCACTAATTGAGAGATTACAAAAATTCTAATGTGCACTATTAGCAAATATCGAAGGGACTGAAGTACCAAATTAAACGATGCCCTTTGGGCCTATCTCCACATGGAAGCTTCCCATATGTTATTCTTCCTATGAGCTCGTGTATGAAAAACTACCAACATTGCCAATCCAATCCAAGCTTCTTACACTCGCTACAACCTATGACCTTGACCTGGATCTAAGTCTAGCACAAAAAGAATGATTAATGAACCTCAACTTGCTAGATGAAAATTGGTTAATGGCCCTATCATACGATGAAATGCATAAGGCATTCAACAAGAAACATCATGACCTCAAAATAGGAAAAGTTAAGTTTCAACCAATAGACAAGGTTCTCTACTAGAATCTTGCACACGTACCTCAAAAAACCAAATTTCAAATGTTGTGGGAGGGACCTTACATTATTGATGAGATTTTTCCATCTAGGGCCATGATTATCTATAAACTTGACAACCCAGATAAGAAGTAATTAGGCAACATTTAACAACTGAAACTTCTCCATGAGCCCAAGCCAACCAACTCAACAAACACCTCACCAGATGGATAACCATGCTCAATCTTTCAGATCTCCCCCTTCCAACTTAGTCATGGGGGAGATGGCCATGCATACTAACACTTTACATGGCTCCTTAGTGTTGGCGACTGTTTGGGACGCGACCGCCAACGAGTGTCCTCGAACAGGATTTAGGTGCTTGCTGGTCTTTGGCAACACCAAGGCTCAGATACCTCTAAATAAACTCAGTAGTTAATGTGAGTATGTGTGTGTGCTGTTGTGTGTGAACTACAAATGACTTACTTTAAAGAGATTCAGCCAACTTTGCCAAGTACTATGAGTTGTTGAAAATTTCCTATTTTGTTCAACTGCCTAGTCTACGCGGTCCTTGTAATACCTACTTGTAGAAAATAAAATTTTGCAAAAACATTTGAGCACAACTCCGCAATCTACTCCTAATTTTCCCCAGAGAAAGAGATAGTTCCACAAGAAAACTAGAAATAGAGCAAGATTCGATGGAAATAAGCAGAAAAGAAAAGAAAGCAGATTTGTGTAGACCTCAAATATTTAAACAAGGTAAAATGACACGAGTAAACACTTCGCAATAAAGCTATCCCAAATTCAATATCTACGAATTGTTCAAACTTCCAAGGCTCAAACAAGCAATATCTTCAAGACAATCCTATTATGCTACCAAAAATTGCTGCGTAAACTACCACGTACGAGACTCCATTTTGACTAGATAATAGATGTCAACGATTGCATTCAAACAGAACCTTTAAAAGACTTGACAATTTCTGATTGAAATACCACGAGAATTCACTTTAAAGATAAAAAGAAGCTATTCTGGTCCCATCAAAATACCAAAGATTTTCTGAACCCTCTCGACTACTGAATTGTTCAACGGCGTGACTACAAACAGAGGCTCTCTTACAACAATCCCAATAGCAGTTCCCACACGTTGCACAATAACGAAATTTACTACTAAAATGCTCTTAAGGCTTTTAAACACAAGCGCTTCTATGGCAAAATTTTAATAGAAATTTCTATCGGGCAACAAGAACAATAAGAGCAATCTAAAAATCCCAAAATTACTTGCCAAGGATGATACTATCTAAACCACTAGCTAAACAATTTAAACAAAACAAAAAATGAAATGCATAACTCACAGGACCATGACAAAGAGGCTGAAATCTTTACTCTAGCAAGCCATCTTGCAAGCAATCGTTCACAATTTCTTCTTTACAAAGCTCTTCTCAAGACCTCAAGTGTGTCTCCAAGTGAGAGCCCAAGTGCTAACTAGTAGCCTTCCAAAGTGTGATCTCCAAAAGTGTGATGTATGAGACCCCAATTGTGATATGTGAAGTGATGATGATCCTTGTCCCCTGAAGTCTTTTTATAGGGTTCAAAGGTAGGTAGGGAAGTTACAATTTTCAAAAATATCCCAAAAATATCTCAAAAATATCTCACCTAACTTTTCTCCCAAGTAATTGGACTATCGAATCAGAAAATTACTTGCCCAACAAGCTAGGAGGTTACTTGTCCAACAAGTTAGGTAAGTTACAACAATTTTGGGTGGTTGCAACCACCAAAGAGATAAAAAGGCTACAATTTAGTTATAAATGTTATAGTTATAAATAAAAGGGATAATAGCCAAATATCTCCTTTTATAGGATGTTACACAAATATCCCATCATTGTCCTTTCCTTTTTAATTCCCTTGTAGTGATAGAGATAGTAACCATGGATTTGATGCATGGGTTGATATGTAAATATACGTATATGTATATAACCGAATGCATAAGTGGAGTTGTAATTTCACATTTTAATTTGTGGCACCCCTAATGTAATTCCAGGGCCGATTCTACCTTTATCTTCTCTGCACTTTATTTTATTTCTGAACCCATGTATTGGTAATTGCTCTTCGGATAATAACGGTTTCAAGAACGATGGGAATAATCAGCTGGTTCGTTTCCTCCTCTGCACGAAACCCGTAGAAACAAACACATATGCAAACTACCACTGTGAGAGGAGGTTCTGCCGCAACCGATGGTTTTAGTGGAGGGTTTTGGAGCTGCTGAGAACGTGAGGAACGTGCTGGGCCCTTCTTCTTTCTGCCTTTTGTTGCCCATCCGTCTTTCTCAGGTGCGTAGTCTTCCCCTACTGATTCTGCAGCATCCTCAGGCGCCCGCGCTGATGGTCCCGGCTCAACAGCTAGCACTCAAGGCGGTGCTCCGGCTGGCGTGCAAGACAATGGCAACGACAGAGGCCAAAACAACTCCTGTAACAGCGCTCGCGGCAGTAGTAGTGGCGGCAAAGGGATGATTTTCGATGCAAGTGCTCTTCAGCAGCAACAAGGGTTTCAGTGTGAACAGGCTAGACCGACCAGAGCCTCCCAACGATCACTTTGAAGGTCACGTCCACCGAGAATATCAACGACGTTGGCAGCGATGAAGAAATAGACCCGCTGGCTGCATTCACGATAGGGAGAAAGAAAAAAAACAAACGAATGCCTTGAAATGCTGGACACTGCCACCAAGACCGTCGACGCCGTTCAGAGCCATTTAGGGCCATTGCAAGAACGACTGGTAATAATCCAGTTATGCCCGATATTTGCAGATTTGAGAAGAACACTTCTATTGCCATGCCCTGACTATTTTTGAAAATGACGCTTTTTGGCAGAGTATTTTTGGTCTTGCAAGATAGGGCCAAAAACTTGAACTAAATAATGATTAATCAAGGATTTTATTATTTTGCATTTCTAATTCTAGTTTCCTTCTTTTATTCTTTGTCAATACCCAAATGATCAAATCCTGAACATATCTCTGGCAATGAGAAATTCCTTGCTTGTCAATTTATTCATTATTGACACATTATCTCTTGCAATCTTTATTCCTTGTCTTTCATATGTGCATCATTTTTTTTCACCAATAATTTTATGGTCTCCCTTAGATCTCATACCAATGGTATGAAATGGCACACTTACACTCTCCCATAATAATAATAATATCACAATGAGTCTTACTATTCCATGAAATGGCCAAATGTGCCAACATTTTTGCCCCCTTAAAATCTTAAAGAAACTTGTGTAATTCTACTTCAAAACTAAAACATCCTGAAATTTTCATTGCATTTTTACATTTCAAGAAGAAATATTTTTTGAGGAAAATTCCCATTTAACATAAGGTGTGATGAGACGAAAACCTCATTCCTAAGAAAAAAAAATAATAAATTGTACATCATCAAGTCCTTCATGGACTATTCTTGGGATGGAAACTGAATTGTGAGGGTTACCCTAGTGGGAATCCTCATCTCTCTCACCTTTTCATAGGAGATTTCTGATGTGATGAAGGCGGTCTTGTTGTTCTCTTGCTTGGTAGAGCTCTCACCTTGATCTACTAGAGCTTTCTCTTCAACATTTTCCTCATTTTCTTTTTGGGAAGAGCTCTTTTGTCCTTCTCCATTGAATCCTTCATTTTCCTCTTGAGAGGCCAAAGCTTCTCCCCATCCCCATGATGACTCTCCATAAGTTGGTGGCTCTTCTTCTTTTTCTTCTTCTTTGGAGAAATCTTGATATCGCCCCCAAACATTGGACTCTATATCCAAACCCCTAGTGAGAAAAGAAAATTCATCGGATAGCCAAGCCATAAAAGGGCATTCCTTTGGAGCTCCACAAGATCTAGCTTTTAGATAAGCCTTCAATACATGCTCAGGGCAACATCCCATCACATATGGAATAAAAGGCTTTCTCATTGCTCTCTCAAACTCCATTAGCTCTCCCTAACCTTCACTACCAAATTTGAATTGAAAGATGATGAAATCTTAAGCAATCTAACCCTCCTTTTATAGGTGCTAAGAATTTTAACTTCCATCCAAGTGTCTTCAACCAAGCTTCCTTCTTTCTAGGCATTCAAACCATTTGTCACAATACTCACTAAGTGGTGGATGAGTCACCCTCCCCACTTGTCAAACTTGTAGAATTCCACTTGTTTCACTTGTAGGCTTCCACTTGCCCCATGTGAAGGAAAGATAATGTTTTAAATATAAATAAAGCATAATTGAATATAATAATGGACACTATACTCCTAGTAATATTTATGTAAATATATTATTTTGTGTAATAACACCTTCAAGTTGTATGCAATTGT
>MNCI01028105.1:3722-17758 GCA_015680685.1 Gnetum montanum
CCCATGATACATCGCGGCACATGATACAACGCAACCCATGATACAACGTGGGTGCCTTAACGTGGGTGCCTTATCGTGGGTGCCTTAAGGCGACTGCCAGCACTATGAGCAATTCAGGTCTCATCAGAGGTCAAAACTAGAACTTGCAGTCCATGTTTCACAATCTTGGTTCTGGTAAGAATGGATCCAATAACAAAGAAGGATCCAAAGAGGCAAGTTAAGGTAGGGATGCAGAAAAGAAACAAGATTGTGATCATGGTTGTGATCATCAAAGAGGTGGTAGTAGGCATCATGATGGTGCTAGTCCTCCTTCCTCTTCACCTTCATCATTGTCATCTTCTTCTTTTGGCTTTGATCAGTATTGTAGGGGATGAGACCATGATGGAGGTGATCGACGAGACCAAAATAATCAAAGGAACTATTGAGAAAGGCAAGACCAAGGGTATGGGAATTCAAGAGAAAAAGGACACAATGAACGATGGGGTAGTAAAGGGCATTGGAGGCATCATAATCATGGCCTCAATGAGCCTTTACTTGCTACCTAAAGTATGCTAAACATTACAGAGGCAGTACAAATTCCAACAAGGTATGTAAAGGATAGTCAGAACAAGAGGCTAGATATGAACAATATCCCTCAGTTTGAAGGGGGATATAACTCAGATTCATAGAACCATCTCCAAGCTTTTCAAGATGCATGTGCCTTGCAAAATATATAGAATAAGTGGCAAAAACTTAAGTTGTTCCCAAAGACATTCATTAAAGAAGCAGAAAACTAGTATCAGTTCTTAGAACCAGAATCTATTTGACAATGGAGTATAATGCTTGAATTGTTTAATGAAAATATCAAACATACTCTAGAGTGTCCAACTTAAGAAGATAGATCCAAGGATGGAAACAAGGAATACACAAACACTTGGATGCTGGTATCGGCTGATACTATTCCTTAATGCACATATGTCTTGGCCATGGTTATTCTCATTTGGATTAACTTCACCACATTGTAGATGGGTTGCAATCTAAAACAAGGGGAACCTTTGGCATCTATGTCCAATGTTAATTGTTAGAATTAAGTGCCTATCAGATCCAAAGATTGATTAAATAGGTAGCTAAAGAAGAAGGTGAATTGGAAAAATGAGAAAGTATAGAAGAGTATAATTGTGATTCTTCCATTTACAAGAGGGAGGTTTGATTTTGTGATAATGAGAAAGAATCAACACTTGATGAGGTGGTGAATAGAAAAGCCTTGCCACTTCAAAAATTTTAATCTAAAATTATGACTAAGGTTGATCAATTATGGGACTCCATGAATAGCAAATTCCAAGCTATCTTAAAAATTACTAAAGAGTCTAAAGAACAAAGTAGTGATCGTGAGCATAGGAGGTGCAAGAAAGTTGAATGTGCCTATCAAAGAGGTAAGGGAAAGATTAATACAATAGAAGAAGTTGTAGTAAGTGAATTAGATGACGATGGTGGGTGTGATATCTACTAGTATGAACATCCTAAGGGATGTTGCCCCATAGTGTCACACGTATAGGAGTCTAGGGTGTACTCTTTGAATCCATGACTAGCACAAAGTTAAACATCTAGATGATTATCTTACCCTTAAGGTAAACCTATATAGTTCCACTAGCAACAAAAATATTATCCAAGTGGAACTCCACCACAACCATATGAGCAATATCAATAGTGGTAGCAACCACAATCATAGACGTTGGCACCACCAAGGCAGAAATACCCTTACTGACAACCTAATTGCTATGGGTATTGTGTCTAGCAACCCTTTTCTTCACATGACTCCTCCAATTATGTTTCTACTTTCCAGTCTCACTACCATCCTTCTGATTATTATCAAACTCATTCTCCACATGCAAGCAGGGATACCACCTCTTACCCTTATCTTCCTTCTATTCCTACACATCTTCTTCTTTCATCCACACAGCTACCACCTGCTCCACCTATGTAGGGTGAACTCCCAGTTCAACCACAACAATGCAACACTACTAGGGTCATTAATCTACAATCGATTCATCAACCAAGTGGTTCAAATACTTGATCAAGCAAAAGACCTTTCTTCTAACCATGTAGTTTGCCTAAGCCCTCACATACACATGTGGTTAACAACCTTGTTCCTCACTCTTCCTCTATATCAAATTCTTTTGAGTCCCCTTCAAAACAAAAATTGCCTAGGATACATACTATAATGCTTACTCATGCCATATATAATTAGATCAGTGCTAGAAACCTTCCTAGGAAGTTAGTAGATCCTAGAAGTCCTTTGATTTATTTGTAGATTATTAGGAATAAACCATGTAAGGCTCTTCTTGATTCTGGTTCTGGTGTAAACCTAATCTCTCATGAGATGTATACTGCATGGAACTTTCCTTCTTTAAAGAATAGCAATATTAGATTAGAATTGGTAAACTAGTCCATCACTGTTTCCATTGGGATTGATAGAATACATTGCAACCACTATCTATGGGTGGTCTTATCCTACTAATTTCCTAATGATCAAGGTGGAGAACTACAAAGGAGACTTTCCAACCATCATGGAAAGGACATGACTAAGCATTGTTGATGCAAGAATGGGCATCAAAGATCTTTTCCTAGAAATATCCAAAGAAAATGTATTCAAAAAGATCAAGAAAAAGTGAGTTCTATGCATCGCGTATAGTGATATAGGATGCAATTGTGTGTAGAAACTCTAGGTAGTGAAATGAGAATCCATTTTTGCATGTAAGCAGTGTGCACTAGAAGCAGAAATTCAAAGGTATCTGTACGTAGTAGACACAAAACATGAGGGCACCCAGTGGCTAACCACTGATTTTGAGAGTAGCACACTTTGCATGAAACCCAGTGGTCTATGTAATGCCCTTGCTACATTCCAATGTCTAGTCCTAAGAATTTTTCAACAGCAAATTGGTAGTGGTGTGGAAGTCTTCATGGATGACTTCTCCACCTATGAAGCTATATTTGAGCAAGCCCTAGACCACCTTGAGAAAGTATTGAAATGATGTGTTGAAATAAACCTATAGCTCAATTGGCAAAAGAGTTACCTAATGGTCTAGGAAGAAATTACATTTGGGCATAGAATATCACAAGCAGGAATTAAGGTCAACCTTGGGAAAA
Source organism: Gnetum montanum (assembly GCA_015680685.1). Lineage (NCBI taxonomy): Eukaryota > Viridiplantae > Streptophyta > Gnetopsida > Gnetales > Gnetaceae > Gnetum > Gnetum montanum. The sequence continues at coordinate 6,849 of MNCI01028105.1, forward strand.
TAAGGATCATCCCAGGAATAACCCACCAATTAGAAACTATCAAAGATGTTCAGCTATTCCTTGGACATATTGGCTACTACTAGTGATTCATAGAGAATTTCTGTAAGATCACAAAACTATTAGTGGAGTTAACAAAGAAAGATGCTCCATTTTTTTAGACAGTGGAATGTGAACAAGCATTTCAATAGTTGAAAGAGAAACTTGTAGAAACTCCAATCCTACAAGCACTTGACTGGTCTAGACCATTTCATGTTATGATGCGTGCATCAAATTATGCCTTGGGAGATGTGCTTACATAAATGGATGACAAGAAATCTCCATATTACATCCATTGTATTAGTCGAAGCATTGTGGATGCACAATTGAACTACACCACTGCAGAAAAAGAATTAATGGTAGTGGTGTTTGCTTTAGAAAATTTTAAGCATTATGTGCTTTGATACAAAGTGTTTATGCACATAGATTATAGTGCCATTTGCTTCCTAAGGAACAAGCCAATGGTGAGCCCTCGTGTCATATGGTGGCTGGTGATCTTACAGGAATTCGATCTCACAATGGTAGATCAAAAAGGCACTGAGAATGTGATCGTTGATCACTTGTCTTGATTATGATGGGACAATAAAGAGGGGGAGAACCCACTATATGATATTTTTCCTGACAAACTCCTCTTTGTTGGGACTACAAATAAATAATTACCTAATGAGCCTAAATGGTATGAAGGCATTCTCAACTATCTTCTCATCCAAGAGATGCCACAAGGGCTAGACCATTGGAAGAAACAACAATTTCTTCACTAGCTAAAATGCTTCATGGAGATCAACAGACACCTTTACAAGGTGTGCACCGATGGCCTAGGTTGTTGTTGTGTCCCTAATTTTGATCAACTGTGCATTTCCCAAGATGCTGATGAAGGTCCTTGCAAAAGCCACTATGCTAGGAGATGCACAAAAATTAAAATCTTGATGGTAGGGTACTATTAGCCAACACTCTTTAGGGATGCTCATCAATATGTCCACTCTTGTGAGCACTTCCAATGATATGGTGGAATGACTACTCGAATGGAGGAACATCAACAATGGATTCAACCACTAGAACCCTTCGACATATGGGGGGGCATTGATTTCATGAGTTCCATCACACCTATGTCAAATGGAAAGGTGTACATCATAGTCATTGTTGACTATTGTATGAAATGGGTAGAAGTAGTAGTCATCACCAACTATACATCTTTTATTGTTGCTTGGTTTGTACAAAAAAATGTTATAAACAAGTTTGGTATGCCATGTGCATTAATTTTTGATAATGGAACTCACTTTATAGGCACTATTTTTCAGAAGCTTATGCAACACTTGGGGGTTGAACATAAACTCACAACACCCTACTAGCCCTAGGCCAATGGTCAAGCTGAGGTTACCAATAGGGAAATCACAAGGATTCTAACAAGAACTATCAACAAATATAGGAAATATTGGAGCATGAAACTCAACGATGCCCTTTGGGCCTACTGCTCAACATGAAAACTTTCTATAGGCTATTCTGCCTATAAGCTTATGTATGAAAAATCACCAACACTTCCTATTCAATTCCACCTCCGTACAATTTCAACAACCTGTGACCTCAACCTTGACTTGAGTCTAGCACAAAAAGAAAGATTGATGAATCTCAACTTGCTAGATAAAAATTGATTGTTGGCCCTATCATTTAATGAGTTACACAAGGCATTCAACAAAAAGTGCTATGACCTTAAAATTAGAAAAGTCAAATTTCAACTAGGAGATAAGGTTCTCTATTGAAATCCCACACATGTACCTCAATGAACTAAATTCTAGATATTATGGGAAGGACCTTAGATAATTTATGAAACTTTTCTTTTTGAGACCATGATGGTCTAAAAACTTATGAGCCTAGGCAAGAAATAGTTAGTCAACATACAACAAGTCAAACCTTTTTGATGAATTGCATTTATGTCTTCTCTGATGTTGGGTACTCAACGTCACATGCACGATGTTGGGGTCTAGATGTGACATCATGTATGTGACATTGGAGTGTATACTCTAGGCCTATAAATACCATGCCTAGGCCCAAGTTTTCACAATTAGTTTTTGGGCCATTCTTAGTTAGAGTAGAAAAGCTTTTACCATTTCTTTTCCTCAGAGTTAGCATATTTTCTGAGTGTCCGTAGAAGGAGTCTAAGTGTGTACGATTCTTTGTTTGAGCATTGATGTACTTGAGTATAGCAATGTGATGGGAATAAAATGAACTCTTTTGATAATCCTTGTATCACTAAGAATAGATTAATATTTTCTTTAATGCATTTTACCTTCTTGCCCTTTACTTTAATGCATTTGAATTAAGCAATTTGTTTTTAGTTGTTAATGAACACGAGCATGACCACTTTGAGCATTTATATAGTACTTGGTAACCTAGCAAAGCTTAACATTTGGTAGCCTAGTAGTGCTATATGTATTCAGGATGTGTTTGGGAAAGTGGGACGGTTACTTGTGTTAGGCTAGATAGATAATAACAAATTAGATTTTAAATTACTTTACTCTTCATTCTTGTTGTAGGTGACCAAATCCATAAAATATAAAGTAAGAAAAAACATATACCTCAATTACACTTAAACCATACCATTGAACCTCACAAGTATAATTGGGAAGACAACGAATGTTCTTAACACCCATTTCACTTCTTAGAAGAGCTAGTGCATTAAATAACTATAGGTCCATAAAATTCAACTGGATCATGCATACTGCCTTAGTGATTCATATAGTTAGACATAGGGGTACCTCACTACTCATCATTGGCACCATTGTTGGGGATCTTTTGGTTATTTTGTGTGCTATCTAGGATCCAATGAAACTATTTAAATCATTGGAACAAACCTTAGAGTCATATCTTATTTTACCATTACTACAACAATTGTCAGAGCAAAATGTGATTTTTATTTGCTAACTAAAAATGTCTTCTTCTCACAGGAGTGCTTCTCCACCCAAGACTGATAAATTTTATTTGCTAAAGCATTAATAGTATCGAATTATATATACTCATCCTAATAAGTATGTGTCTAACTTCACCATCATCCTACACAAAGATGAACATTTGTGAGAATGTGACATGGAGGGAAACATTGTGTTGCCACCCGATCATGCTACTTCTGCAATGCTTTATCAAATGCTTGCATGATGTGGTCTTCAAGACCACCATGGGGAGTATATTGTGAACAATGCTAACACTAGGGATTATCATCCCATCGAAGCACAACATCTACGAGATTGGTAGCTAGAGTAGCACTATGAACTTTCAAAGGGAAAAGGGCTAAACAATTCTCTATTCTTGTTGTACCAACAAGCTAGTGGGAAACCCTTCTCTATGGGTTTTCCATTCAATGAAACTCCTCTCTTTGACTTCAGTGATGGAGGTCAAAACTAGAATCTACACTCCATAGTTCACAATCCTAATTCTGGTAACAAGGGATCCAATGACAAAGAAGGATCCAGAGGGGCAAGTCAAGATAGGGATGTAGACAATAAGGAAGATTGTGATCATGATTGTGCTTGCCAAAGAGGTGATAGTAGGCACCATGATGATGTTGGTTCTACTTCCTCTTTCCCTTCATCATCTTCTTCTTCTTTTGGCTTTTATTGTGACCACACAAGGCAAGATCATGATGGATGTGATCAAAATAAAAAAAAAATGATTGATGAGACCAAAATTACCAAAGGGACCATTAGGATAGACAAGATCAAGGGTGTGGACTTTTAAGAGAGGCACATCGCCATGAATGAAGGGTTAGTAGAGGGCATTGTAGGCACCATGATCAAGGCCTCAATGAGCCTCTATTTACTACCTAATGTATGCTTAACATCACAAAGGTAGTTAGAATTCCAACAAGGCATGTGAAAGAGAGTCGGATCAAACGGTTAGACATGAACAATATTCCTCAATTTGAAGAAGGATATAACTCTAATCCACAAAATCATCTTCATGCTTTCCAAGATGCATGTTCCTTGTAGAACATAGAGAAGTAGTGGCAAAAATTGAAGTTTTTCCTCAGGAAACTCATCAAGGAAGTAGAAAATTGGTACCAGTCCTTAGAGCTGAAATCTACTAGACAATGGAGTACCATGCTTGAGTTGTTCAATGATAAGTATCAAACATACTCTAGAGTGTCCATCTTAAGGAATCAAATTCAAGGGTGGAAGCAATGAATACATGAACCCTTGGATGTTGCCATTAATTGATACTANTTTGTAAGTTTAGATTGGAATTATTGGAGTGGAAAGGTTTTCTTATGCACCCCCTCATCAAATATGGACTGATCCTCACTATCACAAAATTGAACCTCCCTCTTGAAAATGGAAGGATCACGATTGTACTATTCTGCACTTTCTCTTTTTCTTAGTTCACCCTCCTCCTTAGCTACCTACTCTATTAATCTTTGTATCTATCAGGAACTTAGTTTTAAAAATCACCCTTGGGCATAGACACTAAGGGTTTTTCTCATTTCATTACGAAGCCTGTCTAAAATGTGGCAAAGTTGAACCAATTGAGAATAACCATGGGTAGGACATTTGTGCATTAAGGCNTCCCATTGTTTCACATCTATAGAAGTTTGAGGTGTATGCCTTACATCCATGACTTACACAAAGGTAAACATCTAGAAGGTTACCTTTTCCTCAAGGTAATCTCAAGCAGTTCCACTAGAAACAACTATATTATCCAAGTGGAGCTCCACTGTAATTGTATGAATAGTATCAATAGTGGCAGTAACCACAATCATGGGCATTGGCACTGTCAAGGCAATAATACCCTCATCAGTAGCCTGATCCATATGGTTACCATATTTAGCAACCCATGTCTCTATGTGACTCTTCTAGTCACGTTTCTAATTTCTAGCCTTACTACCACCCTTCAGATTATTACCAAGATCATTCACCACATGAAAGAAGGGATACCACCTCTTACCCTTGACCTCCTTTTGTCCCTGCACATACTCCTCCTCCATTTGCACAACTACCACCTGCTCCACCTACTGTTAATCTACAACCAAATCATAAATTAGAAGGGTTGAATGCTTGATTAAAGAAAAGACCTTTCTTTCGACACCGTAGTCCACCTAAGCCCTTTCATATACCCACGGTTGACAACCATGCTCCTACCTCTTTCTCTATATCAAATTCTTTTAGGCCTCCTTCAAAGAAAAATCTACTAAGGATCCATACCATAATGGCTACTCACACTAAAATTAGTTGATCTTAGAAGTCCTCTAATTTACTTGCAAATTTTTGGGAATGAACCATGTAAAGCTTTCCTTGATTTAGGTTTCGGTGTTAATTTGATTTCTCATGAGATGTACACTACTTGGAACTTGCCTCATCTCAAGAAGAGCAACATAAGATTAGAATTGGCAGACCAGTTCATCACTATTCCATTGGGATTGGTAGTAGACATTGTGACCACTATCTATGGGTGGTCTTATCCTAGTGATTTCATAGTAATCAAAGTGGAGAACTACAAAGGGGATTTCCTAATCATCATGGGAAGGGCATGGCTAAGCACCGTTGATGCAAGAATAGGCATTAGAGATCTTTCCCTAGAGATATTTAAAGAAAAGACATTTGGAAAGATCAAGAAGAAGAGAGTTCTATGCATCAATATTAGATGAAATTGTGTGTAGAAAATTTGGACCATTAAGTAAGCATCTATCTCTACATGGAAACAATATGCATTAGAAGCAAAAATTCAAAGGTTTCTGTACATAGCAACCACACAATAGGAGGGCATGTAGTGGCTAATTGCTAATTTTGAAAGTACCACACTTTGCATGGAACCAACTGAGAGCCTGAAATGTGCATATGTCACAGTCATCGATGAACTAGAGCAAGTTCATCACCAAATCTCTAATGATAAAAATGATGATACTCATTGGGGAGAGTTGGAAATTCTTGACAAATTCAAATAAGAGCCACTTGAGCTGAAAATGTTACCAGTTGAAATGGAATATGTAATTTTGAAAAATGGGAAGCCATTTATAATCAATGCAAAACTTGCTCTAGAGTAGAAAAAGATGCTATTGAAAGTAGTTGAGAGATGGTTAGTAGCTTTTTTTTGGTCATATCCTAAACTCACAGGGATTGATCCCAGGATATGCCAGCATTGCATCTACATCGACTCAACCATAAAGCCAAAATGATAGCCATAGAGGCAATTGAACCCCAAAATGATGGAGATCATCAAGGAGGAAATCGAGAAACTCCTCAAGGCGAGGTTCATTTATCTCATTACAGATAGTGAGTGGGTTAGTCCACTCATGATTATGCTAAAGAAAGGTGGCAAGTGATGGGTCTACATCAATTTTAGGTTGCTGAACATGGTAACATTCAAGGATCATTTTTTGTTGCCATTTGTTGACCAGGTGCTCAACACCATATCTGGGCATTACTACTATAGTTTTCTAGATGGTTATAGTGGCTATAACCAAATTCAAATTTCACCATAAGACTAAGCAAAGATAATGTTCACAAGTCTCTGGGGGACTTTTGCATATCGTAAGATGTTGTTTGGTTTATGTAATGCTCCTACCACATTCCAATGTTTGGTCTTGAGCATTTTTCAATAGCAGATCAGTAGTGGTATAGAGGTCTTCATGGATGACTTCTCCACTTATGGAGTGACATTTGAGCAAGCCCTAGATCACCTTGAGCAAATGCTAAGATGATATGTCAAAACCAACTTGTGGTTCAATTAGCAGAAAAGTCACCTCATGGTCTAGGAGGGCATTGTACTAGGGCATAGAATATCACAAGCAGAAGTTGAGGTAGACCTTGAAAAAATAAGGCTCATCCAAGGAATAACTCACTAGCTAGAAATAGTCAAAGATGTTTGATCATTCAGACATATTGGCTACTACCGATGATTCATAGAGAATTCCTTTAAGATCACAAAACCATTGGTGGAGCTAACAAAGAAAGATGCTCCCTTTGTCTAGATCACAAAATGTGAGAAAGCATTCTAGCAACTGAAAGAGAAGCTTGTAGAAACTCCAACCCTACAAGCACTTAATTGGTCCAGACCATTTTATATAATGATGGATGTATCAAATTATCCCTTGGAAGTAGTGCTGATGTAATTAGATGACAAGAAACATCTATATTACATCCACTGTGCTAGCTGAAGCATTGTGGATGCACAACTAAACTACACCACTATGGAAAAAGAATTGATGGTGGTGGTGTTTTCTCAAGAGAAGTTCAGGCATTATGTGCTTGGATATAAGGTGTTTGTGCACATAGATCATAGTGCCATTTGCTTCCTAATGAACAAGAAAATATTAAGCCCCCATGTCATATGGTGGTTGGTGATCTTGTAGGAATTCAATCTCACAATGGTAGATTAAAAAAGCACTGAGAATGTGGTCATCAATCAATTTTCTCAGTTGTGATGGGATGCCAAAGAGGAAGAAAGGCCACTCTTTGATATGCTTCCTAATGAACTCCTCTTTGCTAGGGCTATAACTAAATAAATGCCTAATGAGCCAAAATGGTATGATGGAATTCTTACCTATCTTCTCACTCAAGAGATGCCATAAGGGTTGGACCACCGGAAGAAATAATAGTTTCTTCACCAGGTAAAGCACTTCATGGAGATCAACGAACACCTCTACAAGGTGTGTGTTGGTGGAATGGTTTGTTGGTGTGTCCTTGATGCTGATCAATTGCATGTTCTCTAAGATGTTCATGAAGGTTCTTGTGGAGGAAACTATTCTAGGAGATTTATGGCCATTAAAATCTTGATGGTAAAGTATTATTGGCCAACACTCTTCAAGGATGCTCACCATTACATCCACTCTTGTAAACGATGCCAATGAGATGGTGGAATGACTACTCAAATGAATGGGTTCAACCATTAGAACCATTCAACATCTAGGGCATTGACTTCATGGGTTTCATCATGCCCATGTCAAATGGAAAAGTGTACATCATAGTCGTGATTGACTATTATTTGAAATGGGTAGAAGTAGTAGCCATCATTGACTATACATCCTCTACTACTACTTGGTTTGTACAACAAAATGTTGTAAATAGGTTTGGTGTGCCACATGCATTAATTTCTAACAATGGAACTCACTTTACAGGCACTACTTTTTAGAAGCTTATGTAATGTTTTGGGGTTGAACATAAATTCACAACACCCTACCACCCTCAAGCTAACGATCAAGCTAAGGTTATCAATAAAAAAATCACAAGGATACCAATAAGAACTATTAACAAGTATAGGAAGGACTAGAGCACAAAACTCAATGATGCCATTTGGGCCTACCACTCAACTTGGAAACTTCCTATAGGCTATTCTCCCTATGAGCTTGTGTATGGAAAATTACCAACACTTCCTATTCAATTTGAACTACATACACTTTCAACAGCTTGTGACCTTCACCTTGACCTTGACTTGAGTTTAGCCCAAAAAGAATGAATGATGAATCTCAATCTGCTAAACAAAAATTGATTAGTAGCCTTATCATTTAATGAGTTGCACAAGGCCTATAACTAAAAGTGTCATTACCTAAAAATCAGAAAAGTCAAATTTCAACTAGGAGATAAGGTTCTCTATTGGAACCCCACACACATACCTCAATGAACTAAGTTTCAAATGTTGGGGAAGGACCTTACATTATTTACGAGAATTTTTCTTTTAGGGCCATGATGATCTATAAACCTAAGAGCCCAAACAAAAAATGGTTGGTAAACATCCAACAAATTAAACCTTTCCATGAGTATACACTAGCCAACACAACAAGCACCTCATTAGATGGATAAACATGCTCCATATTTCATATATCCTCCATTTAACTTAGTCATAGAGGAGATGGCCATCCTTGTTAACCATACAAGTGGCTTCTTAATTTTTCAACATTTTTTGTTTTACACATTTTTTGTTTTACAACTTTTTATTTTACACATTCTTTATTTTACATCTTTTTGTTTTTATGTTATTAATCTTTTCTAATTTTTGTTTTACACCATCATTAGTACATTTTCTATTTCTTGAATATTTTATACTTTCTTTTATATTTTCTCTTATTTGGTGTGGTTTTCTAAATTTTTGTTAATAAGTGCCAGGTACATTGGTAATGCGTTACTTGATGGTGGTATGTACTATTTTTGCTATTTGATTGTTGGTGTGTAGTTTCTAGCTTTGAATTTTATTACAGATAATTAGGACATGGTTTCTTCATGCAATAGGTAGTGAGTCCATAGCATCCACCCATTCACAAGCTCTATGGTTTTCCTTGTTTTGGAAGCGTGCAATTCATTTTTCATTAATAAAATTTTAATAAATTTGTGAGTTTGGTCATTTTTAGAATTGGAAAGGATTCAAAGGTTTGAATAGGGTGTGGCTTCAAGGGGATTTGATATTCTTTATGCTTTTCTATTTGCCTCGGTGCATGTGTGTTTTCATGGACTTCTTACGATTCCATGTCATCTAATAACAGGATGTTGAATAAGTCCTTGCATGGTGTGGTTCTTATCAGAAAGAAAAAATAATGAGAATTCAAAGCACACCCCTTGGACAAAATAAATGCATGTCTTTGCATGGTATGGTTTCCATTTCAAAAAAAAAAGAGAGAAAAAAAATTTAAAAAAATAATGGAAATTCAAAGCACACCCCTTAAATAGAATAAATGGGTTACAAGCATTGGTTATGGGACTAGAAGGACATGTTACCCATGCTTCAAGGTCCCCTCTAACTAAGGCCCTTCTTCACTTCCTACTTTTTTCTTCTCTAATAAGGAATGGTGGTTATTCTATGGAAGCACTCTTGTGTCTTAGGGAGATTGACTAGTCTTAGAATGGCAATGTGAAGTCAATGAACATGGTTGGTTTTGGTCTAGACTAAGGATGGATCTTATCAAGTCATTTAACCATAAAATTCATAAGGGAGTTCACGTGACCTTAATCAGGAACTCTATTCCACTCTCTCTCTCATCCATCTATGCATTCCATGTATCACCTCACTACTAGTTTCATGTTCTTATTTGGTGTCCTGGTTTGGTGTGTCAAAATTCTTAGGTAGTTTCTTCCAGGTTTTTGTACTTAAACTTTTGTAACCATTAATCATCCATGAGGTCCATGGACTCCTTAGTTTGAAGTTATGCAAGGGAAATACAAGGCCTATGCTTGTTTTGGGGAGGATCCACTTGCATATCTTTTGGCTGGGTTAGTTAAGTTCTTTATCCTTAACCACTCTTACAATCAAATCCTATTTTTTTACCTCATCAATGACACCCAATTATGTGCATCTTCATAACATTTTTCAATGAAACCTTTTATAGTTACTTTTGTAAATTCTTAAACACTCTTCAAGCATCTCCTCACATTTGAACTTTTTCAAATGTAATGGATCACTCATCCATTTTACCTTATTTGTCAATCTTCCCACTAACACTACTAAAGGAATCAATCTACCACAATCACAACCTAGCTGAGTGTAACCATTGATGAGACAAGGTACTTAACAGTCATGTGTTACATATTACATACTAATTTGTAATTCTATTGTGATTGCAATGGGATGTGTGAATGGAACATGCAAACTAGATGCATGATTGTCCTCACAAAGAAAGTAACAGTGGTAGTACCACTTGATGAGGACACTTCATGATCATTTGATGAGTGGCGAGGTACCCCTACACTAAACCATACGAAACGAGCGTAGCACATGCGATCCGGTCGAACTCTGTAGACTAAATGCCTAAACGCCGCAAGGAACACTTGGGGTTAATTAATTGTTGTCTTCCCAGACTTACTTGTTGTTGTCACGATGTATGGTTAAGTAAGTCCGAGGTATATGATTTTTTTGATCTTTTCAGGTTTATCTCCTATGCTAAAGGGTGAAGGGTTGAGAGA
>MNCI01028105.1:26682-90078 GCA_015680685.1 Gnetum montanum
AAGACAAGGAATGATTAACCTTAAGTGTTCCATAAGGCGTGTAGGCACTTAGTCTGTGGAGTTCGACCAGATCGTGCGTGTAACGCTCGTATTCGTATGGTTGAGTGTAGGGGTACCTCGCCACTCATCATTGGTGCCGTTGCTAGGGACTAAGTCTTTGTGCACTAAGTAGAACATAGGAAATTATCCACATCGTTGGGAGCTTAAATTAACCTTAGGGTTAATTAAACAAAAAATTTATATAACGGTTAATCAACACACCGAATTAAACTAAGATGTCTTCTTCTCATAAGAGCACTTCACTAGCTAGGGATCATACAAGAAATAGTCGGCAGTCTAAAACACATAACCAAAATCCACCAGTTCCTAAATAGTATCAGGTGGTATATACTCATCCCAATGAGTATCTACCTAATTTTACTTTTATCCTCCATCTGGATGAACAATTGTGCTGGAGAGATTTGCAAGGTAACATAGTGTTACCTCTAGATCGGGTAGTCCCTAACATGCTTATTCGTGCTCTTGCATAGATAGGCATGACAAAACTCTATATTGAATACGTTATAGGTGATTTTGACACAAGGGATTATCATCCCACAGAAGCATAATGTCTAAGGGACTCAAGGTAGGAGAGCCATCATACATTGTTGAAGGGTAAAGGGGTCCCGCACGTCCTAAGTGAAATTGGAGATGGTGAACCACTTATAACGGGTTCTCCATCAAATGATGTTCCCCCTCCTAACAATAGTGAGGAGGTGGGGTTTTGATCCCCGTGAACACAAACTGTTCACTAAGGGAACAAAAATACATTACAAGGATGGGCACTCGAATCATCATCATGATTGGGGCCGTAGCCATAGAAGAGAAGGTGAGAAACATCGTCATGGTGATGGTTCTCCTTCTTCTTCCTTTTCATCACATCATTCACCCTCTCCTTCCACATCTGGACATAGTCATAAAGAGCATAACAGTGAGGATAAGGGTAAGCGAAATGAGAGACCTCGACGAGAGAGTCGAGAGCGAGGAAAAGGGCATGAAAGAAGGGAAAGTAGGAAACAACGTAGACATCATAGACATCATGAAAGAGATGATCATGAAGAACCTCTACTTGCAACCCAGAGTATGTTAGATATCACAGAGGCAGTGAGAATATCAACAAGGCATCAAAAAGATAGTTGGATCAAAAGACTTGACATGAACAACATCCCACACTTTGAAGGGGGATATAATGCTAATTCGCTGAATCATTTACAGGAATTCCAAGATGCCTGTGCCTTGCAAAACATAGAAAACGAGTGGCAGAAACTAAAGTTATTTTCTAGGATACTCATAAAGGAAGCAGAGAGTTGGTATTGGTCCTTAGAACTAGAAACCATTAAGAGATGGAGTACTATGTTAGAATTGTTCAACAATAAATACCAAACGTACTCTAGAGTGTCTAATTTGCGTAAAAAGATCCAAGGATGGAAGTAGGGTAATCATGAACCCTTGGATGTTGCCATGGACCAGTACTACACATTGCTACATTGTTTCCTAGGCCATGGTTAAGCATAATGGGATCAACTACGCCACCTCGTAGATGGGCTAAGGTATTAAACTAGCAGAATCCTTGGGACATATGACCAAGGGAAACTATTTGAACTTAGATCCCATGAAATTCATCGATTTTTGGAGCAAGTAGACAAAGAAGAAGGGGAGCTACATAAAAGAGAAAGTGTGGAAGAATATAACCATGATCCTTCCCTCCAGAAGAGGGAAGTGAGATTCTGCGATGAAGAGGATGAGTCACCACTCGAAGAGTTGGTGAATAGAAAAACCTTTCTACTTCAAAATCTAACAACGAAAGTGGTGGCTAAGGTAGATTAGATACGAGACTCCTTGGATAGTAGATTTGAACTTATCTTGAAAATCATAGAGGAGTCTAAGTAGGAACGAAGTAGTGACAATGGTAAGAAAAAGCGAAGAGATTTAGGCCATGCATGTGACAAGGATAAGGGAAAAATGAATATCTCCAATGAGGTTGTGGATTCGGACACAGAAAATGATGATGGATGTGAGATCTACCAATATGACCATCCTAAGGGATGTTGTCCAATCATATCACATCTACAAGAGTCTGGGGTGTATGCACTCAACCCAAGACTTAACAGATGGTAGACACCCTGAAGGTTACCTTATCTTCAAGGTAACCTAAGGAAGTTCCACCAACCATTAATGTACTATCCAAGTGGAACTCCGCCACAACCTATCGAGCAACATCAGTAGTGGCAATACCCACAGTCATGGGGGATGCCACCACCTAGGCAACAATACCCTTACTGGCAACTTGATCCGTCTGGTTATTACATGTAGTAGCCAGTTTCTCCAAGTGACTCTATGGGTCACACAACCCCCCAACATCACTACCAAGTTCAGGAGTACTTTAAAAGGACTCCTTCTCCTCCAGGAGACATACCATAGACTTATCATCCTCTGAATCCATTCACCACTCTTCCGTCAGAAGTTCCCATACCACCTGCTCCAATAATGCAAGGGGAACTCCCCACTCAACCATAGCAACGTAATGCTATGAGAGCTGTAAACATTCAACCTGCTGCTGATTCTAACAATTGCAAGAAGAGAAGACATTTCTTTAGAACCAGAAGCCCAGACAAGCTCTCATAACCACAAGCGGTTGAGTCCATGCATGCTCCTCCAACATACAAGGCTTCGGAGCTCCCTTCAAACCAATACCAGAGCTCAATGCATACGGTTATGTTAACGCATACTGTTACCAACTGGATGAAGATAGGCCACCTTCTCAGGAAACTATCTGATCCTAGAAGTCCCTTAATCTATCTCCAAGTCACTAGGAACAAACCACATAAGGCTCTTCTTGACTCAGGTTCTGGAGTCAACTTAATTTCACAAGAAATGTATCAAGGCTGGAACCTACCCCAACTTAAGAAGAGAAATATTCAACTAGAGATGGATAACCAGTCCATCACCATTCCCTTGGAATTGGTGGAGGACATCATTACCATTGTGTGTGGTTGGTTATATCCAGTTGATTTCCTGGTGATAGAAGTCAACAACAACAACGGGGACTTCTCAATTATAATGGGAAGAGCATGGCTAAGCACAATAGATGCATGCCTAGGAATCCATGATCTTTTCTTGGAAATATCTAAGATAAACATTTATGGAAAGATTGAGAAGAAGAAAGTTCCATGCATCGCATACAGTGACTCATCAGGTGATGACATGGAGGAATGCTCAACATCTTCTACATGTAACTGGTGTTCCCTAGAAACTCTGAGAAAAAGGTGCCTGTATGTAGTAACCACACAACAAGTAGACACCCCATGGTTGATAGCTAAATAGAAGAGCAACTGACCAACATGCATGGAACAAGCTGGGGGAACAACTCATGCCCATAACGAAAGCATAGATACATTGGAATATGAGTGTCGCCGACTTTCACCCCTTAATCTCAGAACATCAATTGGGAGAAGTTGGACACTTCTAAGAAATTCAAATAGGCTTTCATTATTTCGGATCTCTTCCTTTCCATTGAGTCATGGGGGAGATGGCCACCTATGCTGATCATTCGGGGCCCTCAGTTCTTTTTAAGTTTTTGCTTTACATGTTTTTGTTTTACAAAATTTTGTTTTACATGTTTTTGTTTTACACATTTTTATTTTACACATTTTGGTTTTACACATTTTTTCTTACACATTTTTGTTTTACACGTTTTTGTTTTACCCATTTTTGTTTTACATATTTCTTTAACTCTTCTTATTTTTTTTACAACATCATTATACTTTTTCATTGTGTGTGTGTGTGTGTGTGTGTGTTATCCATCTTGTAAGTTTATCATCCAATAAGTGTTCTTCATGATGGTATGAACTATTTTTATATTGATTGCTAATGTTCGATTTTTACCTTTAAGTCATGATGTTGATACTAAAGTATGGTTCTTTTGATATAGCAGGCAATGAGTTCACTTCATCCATCTATCTACAAGTTTCTATGGTCTCTCTTGGCTTGGAAATGTATAGTCCCTTTCTAAATAAGAACTATAACGAATCGGTGATTGGGGATTTCTCAAACTAAGGAAGGACTCAAGGATTGAAAAGGGTGAAACTTCAAGGGAACTTGATGCATTTGTGTTGGTCATTCTCTTAGGTGCTTGGATGTTTTCTTCATGAGTTTTCTTACCGTTTCGATGTTACTCAATCATAGGGAAGCTGAGCAAATAAAAATAACAAAGTCTTTGCATGGTGTGGTTATCATGCATAAACATATAAAATAAAATAAAATAAAACAATAGTGGGAATTCAAAGCACACCCCTTAGACGAAATAATAATTTGGGCTACAAGAACTGGTTATGAAACTAAAATAAAAATGTTCCCTCTAACTAAGGCCCTTCTCGCTTCCCATTCTCTCCTCCTTGTTTCGTCGGAATGGTGGTGGCTCTTGGGTGAAGGCATTCTCGTTACTTCAAGTGGATGGCTTAGCCGAATGCATTAATGCGAAGTCACTGGATGTGGTTTTTTTGAGGCCGGACTTGGAATGGGATCTGCTAAGTCACATTAACCATGAAATACACAAGGGGCTGTACACCACCTTGTTCTTGGGATTCCATTCCATTCTCTTCTCTCCATCCTTCTCTCCATTGTTCACCTCATTGCTGGTTGTATCATTAGTGTATATTTTGGTTGACTCATTATTTTCTTTTTGGTAAATTCTTGCGGTTAAGACTTTAACTCTTGTTTCCAAATGACATTCCTAGAGCCTACGGACTCTTTGCATGTGGGTTTGTCAGGGCATTAAGGGCATGAGCCTACTTTGGGAAGGACCCACTGGCATTCCTATTTGGTGCACCAGTTAAATTATTTCCCTTAACATTTTTTGCAATCCATTTTATTTTGTTCATTTCCATATTGACATCCATCTCATTGACGTTATAGTTGTCTCTTTTTCTCCATCTTTCTTGTTCTTTATTCTTTCTCCATTCTATCACTACTGAAGGTTCACTCTTAGTCATGGGGGTCTGGACCCAAATTTTTTTGATTTTCTCCTAACCCCTACACCTTCGATAGCCATTATTATATCTCCAGACCCATATCAGCCATATCACAACTCAACCAATGGACCTTTCATCGAAGCAAGGTATCAACTGCATTAAAATTCATTTACCCTTGCTAATATAAAGACTATGTTGTGTGTGTAGATGGCAATAATATAACAATGGATTGGATCTAGAGGGAACATTTGAAATGGAGCAGTGCTAAAATAGCTATGCAAGGAGCAAGATCGATGGTGCGCTTATGGATGGATAACAAAAGGTTGAATCTTGGCATTGGCAATAGCAAAACTTCTTTCTCTCTTTCTCTTTCTCAGCTACCAAATAAAGCCTGATGTCAAATGTATAAAGTGTTCACTCTTGTTGTCGTGAACACTAGTTTTGTCTTGTCTTGTAATGATGATTCGTTCACATGTCATCCCATTAGTTCCATTTAGTCAATAATTCCATACCTTCCCAATATTTTGTAAGGAACTTGAGGATGAGTTTTTATTTAGTCATGGGGGTATGATGGGACGCAATATCATGTTTGCTATGATATCACATCCCCGGTGATATCATGTACATGATATCGCATCTTCCCCTGCGATATTGCGTACGCGATGTCGCAGTGTGCCATCAAATCTATAAGTAAGAGGCGGCTCTTCCTTGTTTCTCATTCTAGGCCTAGACCGTAGCAAAAATTTGGTAGTTTTACCTCTCCAGAGATAGAATAATTCCCATGTGCCCACAGTAGGAGCTCCAAAGTGAACAGATCTTTATTTGATCAAATATTGTACCTGAACATAAGTTTGTGTACTGCAATAAAGATGAACTTCTTGGATAAACCTTGTAGTGCATAGAATATGCTAAATAGGATTTTATTTACTATTATTTATTGTTTATCATTTAAATGCTTTATTAGTTGATTAATTCTCTCTCAACCCTTCTCTCCTAGTTAAGTGCATTCAGTATGACCGCTTCGAGCACGTGTGTTACGCTTGGTGATCCCAGCAATGATTAGCATTTGGTAACCAAGGTTGCATCGGTTCAGGGTGTGAATGGTAAGTGGGAATAGATACTGATGCTAGGTTAATTAAGGCTTAGTTACTTAGTTAAAGTTAGTTAATTAATCTCTTCACCCTTCACTTCATCAGCATAGGAGATAAAATCGAAAAGATATAAAATCATATACCTTAGACTTACTTAACCATACAATCGTGACAAATACAAGTAAGTCTGGGAAGACAACGAATGGTTAACCTTAAGTGTTCCATAAGGCATGTAGGCACTAAGTCTGTAGAGTTCAATCGGATCGCCTGTGTAATGCTCGTATTCGTATGGTTGAGTGTAGGGGTACCTCACCACTCATCAGTTACAAAACCCACTAGTTAATTATATATTTTCATTACACACACTTAGGAGACCAAGATAGAAAATATAAAAGAAAAGCATAAAAATCATAAACCTCAAGTTTACTTAACCATATAATTGTGCCTTACAAGAAAGCTTGGGAAGACAACAACTACATAACCCATCCTTGTTTTGCGTAGGTGCATAAGCACTTAATCCTTGGAGTTTGACTGGATTGTGTGCGAACACTCGTATTCATATGGTTGGGTGTAGGGGTACCTTGCTGCTCATCACTGGCACCGTTGCCAGGGATTTTGTTGTTTGTGCATTGATTAGAACTTAGGATATCCTTCCATCATTGGAATGAACCCTTAAGGTCAGCCATCTTACAATTATTAAAAAGGGGTATCGCACACTAAATAATTAATCATGTCTCCTTCTTTTTATGAGAGTGCTTCATCGACTAGGTCCGACACCATGAACAATCGGAGGTGGGGTGCACATGATAATCCACCAGTGCCCCAATAGTTTCACATGGTATATGCTCATCTTGATGAGTATGTACCAAACTTTACCTTTATCCTCTACTAGGATGAATAGCTATCATGACATGATTTAGAAGGTAACATAGTGTTACCTCCCGATCACTCAATCCCAAGCATGCTTCTTCGTATTCTCACACGAATTGGTATGTAGCACTTACAGTTAGAGTATGTTGTGCATGAATAAGACTCAAGAGAGTATCAACCCACTAAGGAAAAATGCTAGAGGGATCTACAATAGGAGAGACATTACAAATCTATGAAGGAGAAGTCATCTCAAGATGTCCTGTATGTCCTAAGTGAAAATGACGGTGGTGAACCTATCTTGGGAGGTTTTCCACAAAATGATATTCCTCTCTTTGACTTCAGTCAAGGATTTGGGTACCAGAATCTTCACTTAACTCTTCATAATCCAAGGTTTGGTACCAACAAGCACAAAGGATTTGAAAAAGGAACACGAACACATGACAATGATGGACATTTCGATGGTAACCACGACTAAGGCCGTGACCACCAAAGAGAAGGTAACAGGTGCAGTCATGGTGCTAGTCCTTCTTCCTCTTCACCTTCATAATCTTCTTCCCCCTCTCCTTTAGGATCTGAATGTAATTGCAAAGGATGAAATGATGAGGATAAGGGTAGGTGAGATAGAAGTCATCAACAAAACAATAAAGAAAAGGGACGAGTGCATTCCAAAGAGACACATCACGAAAGAAGGGAGAGTAGGGAATAGCATAGGAATCATAGATGCCATAGAAAACATGATCACGATGAAACCCTACTTGTCACTTGAGGTACGTTAGATATAAAATAGATCTTTAGGATTCTAACAAGGCACTAGAAAGATAGTAGGATCAAAAGACTAGACATGAATAACATCCCACGATTTGAAGTGGGATACAATGCTGATCCTCAAAACCATCTACAAGCATTCCATGATGCATGTGCCTTGAAAAATATAGAAAATGAGTGGAAAAAGCTAAAGTTGTTTCCATAGACACTAATTAAGGAAGTAGAAAGTTGGTATCGGTCCTTAGAATCGAAATCCATTCATCGATGGAGTACCATGTTGGAGCTATTCAATGATGAGTATTAGAAGTACCCTTGAGTGTCCAACCTATGTAAGAAAATCTAGGATGGAAACAAGGAGGACACAAACCCTTGGATGCTACCATGGGCTAATATTATTCATTATTACATCATTGTCTTGGCCATGGTTACTCGTAAAAGGAACAACTACGCCATCTTGTAGATG
Source organism: Gnetum montanum (assembly GCA_015680685.1). Lineage (NCBI taxonomy): Eukaryota > Viridiplantae > Streptophyta > Gnetopsida > Gnetales > Gnetaceae > Gnetum > Gnetum montanum. Next base: position 34,881 of record MNCI01028105.1, read on the forward strand.
GGCTTAGGTATGAAACGTGAAGAACCCTTGGGACTTATGCCCAAGGAAGGCTAGCTGAGCTTAAAGCCCACCAAATATAAAGATTGTTAGAGCAAGTTTCCAAGGAGGAAGATGAGTTGAGAAAAAGAGAAAGTGCAGAGGAATACAACAAAGATCATTCCCTCTAAAATAAGAAAATTAGATTTTGTGAAGATTAGGAAGAGTCACCACTTGAAGAGATGGTGAATAGAAAGAATTTTTCCATTCAAAAATTTGCATTAGAAATATAAGCAAAGGTGGATCAAATATGAAATTCCCTAGATGAAAAATTCCAAACCATCTTAAAAATAGTAGAGGAGTTTAGAGAACAAAGTAGTGATTGAGAGAGAAGGAAAAAGCAAGAAGCTGAGTATGCATGTACCAAGGGTAAGGGCAAGGTTGCCGTCATTGAAGAGGTTGTGGATTTAGACACGGATGATGATGGTGGATGTGAGATTTGCCAATATGACCATCCTAAGGAATGTTGCCCAGTGGCGTCACATCTGCAAGAGTCTAGGGTGTATGCACTAAACCCATGATGAAACAGACAGTAAGAACCTAGAAGGTTATCTTATCCTCAAGGTAACCCAAGGTAGTTCCACCAACCCTTGACATATTACCTGAGTGGAGCTCCACCACAATCGAATGAACAATATCAATAGTGGAAAAACCCACAATCATGGGGAATGCCACCACCACGTCAACAATACCCTTACCATCAATCTAACCCATACGAGTATTACATTCAACAGTTGATCTCTCCATGTGACTCTACTAGTCATGTTACTCTTCAGCCTCACTACTAGAAACATGAGTACTATAAAACTTCTTTTAGGGGTGATGCTCCACATACGTACTATCCTTGTCATCTGTTTGCATCTCTTCCACCCTCAGCTTCACTACCACCTACTCCAACTATGTAGGGTGAGCTTCTTGCCTAGCGGCAACAATGTAATGCTACAAGGATTGTCAATCCTCAACCTACTATTGGTTTGGACAATTGATCAAAGAAGCGACCTTTCTTTAGAACCAACAGTCCAACCAAGTCCTTACAACCACAAGCAACTAATTGTCCAAATGCCTCACCATCGTTCAAATCTTCAGAGCTTGCTTTCAACCAAAAACTGCACTCAACGCACACTGTTATGTTAACCCATGCCATCATTGATTGGATTAAAGCTGACCATCTTTCTAGGAAATTCTTTGATCCCAGAAGTCCTCTTATATATTTGCAAATCACTAGAAATGAGCGCTATAAAGCTCTTTTGGATTTAGGTTTTGGTGTTAATTTAATCTCCCAGGAAATGTATAAAGCCTAGAGCCTGCCTCTGCTAAAGAAGAGTAACATCTTTTTAGAGTTGGTGAACCAATCCATCACTGTTCCATTAGGACTAGTGGAGGACATTTTCACCACTGTTTGTGGGTGGTCGTATCTAGTCAATTTCCTAGTGATCCAAGTCAACAATTGTAAGGGGGACTTCTCAATCATAATGGTAAGATCATGGCTAAGTACGATTGATGTGTACCTAGGAATATGTGATCTTTCCCTAGAGATATCAAAAGAAAATGTGTTTGGAAAGATTGAGAAAAAGAAAGTTCCATACATCACATTTAGTAACACAGGGTGCAATTATGTGCAGAAGTCCTGGTTTGTACAATGCTTAACATTACCTGCATGCAACCAGTGTGCACAAGTAACTAACATACAAAGATGCCTGTATGCAGTAGCCATAAGATAGGAAGGCACCTAGTGACTAACAGCTGACCTAGAGAGTAATTCAACTTTATACATGGAACCAACTNTCAACTTCCAAGTACTGACATTGAAAATATCAACTAGGGGAAGTTGGAAATCCCTGATNCAATTAGAGCAAGTCCATTGTCAACTTCCAAGTACTGACACTGAAAATATCAACTAGGGGAAGTTGGAAATCCCTGATGAGTTTAAGCAAGAGCCCCTTGAATTAAAATCGTTGCCAATTGGTATGGAGTATGCATTTCTTAAGAATGGAAAATTGGTAGTTATTAATGCTAAGCTTGCTTCTCAACAAAAATAAAGACTATTGAAGATGGTAAAAAAATGGTCAAAAGCCTTTGCTTGGTCATATCCCAAATTAATTGGAATAGATCCTAGGATATGCCAACATAGAATTTACATTGACCCCTCTATAAAGCCTTGACGACAACCGCAAAGATGGCTGAACCTAAAGTCTAAGCAAGTAGTTAAGGAAGAAATTGAAAAACTTTTGAAGGCTGGGTTCATCTACTCCATTGCTGATAGTGAATGGGTTAGTCCATTAGTCATCGTGCCTAAAAAAGATGCTAAATGGAGGTTGTGTATAGACTTTAGGCTATTAAACATAGCAACATTTAAAGATCATTTCCCATTGCCATTCGTTAACCAAGTTTTAGATACCATTACAAGACATTGTTACTATAGCTTTCTATATGGTTACAGTGGGTACAATCAAATCTAGATAGCACCAGAAGACCAAGCCAAAACTATATTCACGAGTCCTTGGGGAACATTTGCATATAGGTAGATGCCGTTTGGCTTGTACAATGCTTTAGCAACATTTCAATGTTTGGTTCTTAGTATATTTTATCAGTAAATAGGAAATGGTGTGAAGGTTTTTATGGATGATTTCTCCACATATGGAGTGAAATTTGAACAAGCATTGGACCGATTAGAGAAAGTACTAAAATGATGTGTTGAAACCAACCTAAGGCTTAGTTGGTAGAAAAGCCATTTAATAGTCCAAGAGGGCATTATATTAGGGCATAAAATTTCAAAAATAGGGATAGAGGTAGATCGTAAAAAAATTAAAGTCATCCAAGGGATCACTTGTCAACCTGAAACTATAAAATATGTTTGATCATTCCTTGGACATAATAGCTATTATAGACGCTTCATCAAGAACTTTTCAAAGATTGCAAAACTGTTGGTACAATTAACAAAGAAGGACATACTCTTTGAATGGACCAAGGAATGTGAGATAGCTTTCCAAACCTTGAAGTAGAAGCTCATAGCAACACCCATTCTACAAGCTCCTAACTAGTCCAGCCATTCCATATAATGATTGATGTGTTCAATTTTGCTTTAGGAGCCGTACTTACATAGTTAGATGACCAAAAATTTCCATATTACATTCATTGTGCAAGTTGGAGTATTGCTGGTACACAACTCAACTATACCATAATAGAAAAATAGTTAATGGCTATGGTGTTTGCACTAGAAAAATTTAGACACTATGTATTAGGCTATAAGGTATTTTTACACATAAATCATAGTGCGAATTGGTTCCTTATAAATAAACCAACGATGAGTCCTCACATCATACTATGGCTTGTGATCTTGCAAGAGTTGGATCTCACGATAGTCGATCGTAAGGGCACCAAGAATGTTATTGTTGATCATTTATCTTGGTTGCGATGGGACAACAAAAAGGACGAATATATAATTTTTGATCACTTCCCTAATGAACTCCTCTTTGTAGGTGTAATAAACAATCAATCACCTATAGATACAAATTGGTATAGTAGCATTCTTACTTATTTTCTCACACAAGAAACACCACAAGGGCTGGACGTTAAAAAGAAACAACAGTTTCTCCACTGAGTAAAAAATTTCATGGAAATCAATAGACACCTTTACAAGGTGTGTTTTGATGGCTTGGTCCGATGGTGTGTTCCCGACATAGATCAATTGTGAATTCTCCAAGATGCTCATGAGGGCCCTTGTGGGGTCATTACATTGAGAGATAAACAACTATTAAAATCTTACTTGCAAGATATTATTGGCCTACATTATTTTAGAATGCCCATCATTTTGTCCAATCTTGTGAGCGCTGCCAACACGATGGGGGAATGACTACTAGAATGGAGGGTCCACAACAATGGATTCAACCCTTAGAACCCTTCAACATATGGGGTATTGATTTTATGGGGCCTATTACACCAATGTCTAATAGAAAAGCATATATTAGAGTTGCTGTTGATTATTTTACAAAATGGGTAGAAGCAACCACCATTACCAACTGTACATCATCTATCGCTACACGATTTGTTAAAAAAAAATCATAAACAGGTTTGGCATGCCTTGTGCACTTATTTTTAATAATGGAACACATTTTATAGGTGCAACTTTTAGCAAGTTGATGCAATGCTTAGGAGTCGAGCATAAACTAACTACACCATATCATCGTCAAGCAAATAGTCAATTTGAAGTCACCAATAGGGAAATTACAAAAATTTTGACATGAACCATTAGCAAATATGGGTGAGATTGGAGCACCAAACTAAATGATGCTCTTTGGGCTTACCGCTCCACATGGAAACTCCCTATAGGCTATTCGCCCTATGAGTTAGTATATGGTAAACTTCCAATACTTCCTATCCAAGCTGAGCTTTGTACAGTATCTATAGCATGTGACCTTAACCTTGACCTTAGTCTAGCACAGAAAGAATGGTTAATGAATCTTAACTTGCTAGATGAAAACTGATTAGATACTCTATCATCCAACAAATTGCACAAGGCCTTCAACAAGTAATGTCATGACCTAAGAATTAGGAAAGTCAAATACCAACTAGGAGATAGGGTTCTTTATTGGAATCCTGCACATGTGCCACAACGAACTAAATTTCAAATGATATGGGAGGGACCTTATATCATTCATGAAAATTTTCCTTCAGGGGCCATGATGATCTATAAACCTGGAAGCCCAGATAAGAAATTATTGGTCAACATCCAGCAAACCAAACCTTTCCATAAGCTCAAAATGCATAGTACTAACACTACCTCTATTGATGGATAACCTTGATCATTATTTTTGATCTCCTCCTCCCAACTCAATCATGGGGGAGATGGCCACCAATGCTAATTATTCTAAGCCCTCAATTTGTTTTGTCTTTTCTTTTTTTTATACATTTTTCATGTTTACTTGTTTTTGTTTTACACCATTGTTAATATTTTTACTATTTGTTTCTCTATTACATTTTTTCTGATTTATTTTCACTCATCATATAATAAGCACTCATGATGGTGGGTTGGAATATAATGGTGTTGATTGCTAATGTTTGGTTTTTACCTTTGAATTTTAATATAGATACTAAGATATGGTTTCTTTTAATAAAATAGGCAATGAGTCCATGTCATCCATTCATCTGTTCAACTCTATGGTCTCCCTTTGTTTTGGAATTGTACTATCAAAAGGTCTAAGCAAACCTATTAATGAACATGTGGCTTGGTATTCTTCAAACCAAGGAAAGATTCACATGGATTGAAAAGGGTGTGACTTCAAGGGGACTCAACACATATGTGTTGACCATTCTCTTGGGTACTTGGATGTTTTTCATAGGCTTTTTGCCATTCCGATATCGACTAATATTAGGAAGTTGAATGAATTAAATAAGTCTTTTCATGGTGTGGTTCCCACTTAAAAAAAATTGGTGAAAATTCAAAGCACACCCCTTAGACATAATAAAGGAATATGGGCTACAAGCACTGGTTATGGCACTAGAAAGACATGTTACCCATGCTTGAAGGTTCCCTCTAACTAAGGCCCTTTCTCACTTCTTGCTTCTCTATTCTTCTCTTTTTGGAATGGTGGTTGCTTTGTGGAAGCATTCTTGTTGCCTCAAGAGTATGGGTTGGTCAAGTGTGTTGATGCGAGGTCATTGGATGTGGTTAGTTTTAATATGGATTTAGGCTGAATTTTATTATGTTACCTTAAACACATAATACACAAGGGACTTTACACAACCTTAATTTTAGGATTCCATTCCATTCTCTCCTCTTTCCATATCACTTCTCATATTTTACCTCATTATCGATTTTATGATTAGTCTATATCTTGGTTGGTGCATTGTTATTATTTGGTAAATTCTTGTGGATTCTTAACTATTGTCTCCATATGTCATTCCTAGAGCCTACAAACTCTTTGGTTTGTGGGTTTGTCAAAGCATAAAGGGCATGAGCCTGCTTTGGGAAGGACCCACTAACATTCCTTTTTGGTGCAACTATTAAGTTCTTTTCCCTTAAACATTTCTTACAATCAACTATTTCTCATTTCCACCCACCCATGAAATCCATTTTCTATTTATTGGCTTCCCCTTTGTTATTCCTCTTACCTTCCTTTTTCTTTCATTTTCCATCCTATCATTACCAGAGGTTTGCTCTTAGTCGTGGGGGCTTGTCACAAATTTTTCTATTCCATTACTTATCTCACCCCTAAACCTTGGATAGTTATCAGCTACAAACCTCTAACCCAGTATCTACCATATCCACAGCCTAGCCAAATTGCTTCATACCAAGGCAAGGTATCAACTGCATTATATCTTATCTATCCTTGCTAATATGTGATTATGTTGTGTGTGTAGATGGCGATCACATGAACAATGGACTAGGATAGGAGGAAGCACTCAGGATGGACTGGAGCTAGAGAATTTACGTAAGGAACATGCTTAATCATGTGGCAATAGATGAACAATGGTGTGCACATTTTTTACGTCAGGAGAAATGCGCCTCATTTTTCTTTTCTCTCTCTCTCTTCAAGCTATCAAATGAGGATTTGGATGTCATCTATGTACAGTGTTCACCACAATGGTTATGAAGACCAATGTTGTAACACGTTTATTGATCCATTCACTGGGCACTTTGAGTCTGTCATTTCATGTCTCCATTAATTTTCATTCAATCAATAATCCCATACCTTCCCAATATTTTGTAAGGAACTCAAGGATAAGTTTTCATTTAGTCATGGGGGTACGATGAGTCACGATATTGGATCCTTGATATCAAACCCCCAATATCGAATACGTGATATCGGATCAGCAAAGCAATATTGGATCTCCTACATTGGAGCCTCTCTCATTGACTATAAATAAGAGATAGCGGTGCTTGGTTTGGGCATTAGTTTTTTAGTCCCTTAGCTGAACTCTTGCAATTTTTCTATTCTACAGTTAGAATTATTTTTGAGTGCTTGTAGTAGGAGTCATAGAGTAAATAGATCTTTATTCAAGAATTGTGTACCTGAGCACACCTTGTGACCAAAAATAAAGATGAACTTTATGATAAACCTTGCAATATTCAGAATAGCTTAATTATTGCATTTCATGTTATTTACTATTATTTTATGCTTTCAATAGTTAATTAATGTTATTTCATAGAATTATTAATTATCAATTACCAATGAATTAGCACACTTAGCACGATCACTTCGAGCATACCATATGACATCCAATTAGAGGGTCGAATTACAAAAGTAAATGAAGAAGCAACTTGCAAATGGATTTGTGAGAAAATCCTTTTCACAATATGTAGTTTTAGTTTTGCTAGTGCTAAAGAAAAAGAGCAAAGAATGGAGGATGTGCATTTGATTCAAGGGTAGTAAATTAGATTATGGTAAGGTATCATTTTTCAATTACAAGGATGAATGATATTCTTAATGCTCTTATCCATGTAGAGGTATTTAAAAACTTTTATTTGAAGAGCAGGTATCATAAAATTATAATAAAGTGATGAATAAAAGACAATGTTTAATACTTTAAATGATTTGTTTAAATAACTTATGATATCATTTGCATTGATAAAAGACCCTACTACATTTATGAGATAGATGCATGATGTGATTAAGGAATTAATTGGAAAATATTGCATAATTTTCCTTAATGACATCTTGCTGTATAACTCTAATGAGAAGGAGTGTATTGATCATTTAGGGATAATGTGCCAAAAATTAGATAAGGCATAATTGATGATTAACATTAAGAAATGAAACTTCATGAAAAAAGAAATCACATATTTAGGTCATGTGATTTTTAAAAATCAAATGAAGATTAAGGTAGCTAAGGTAAAGGTCATAAAAGAATGGCCTTTTCCAAAGAAAGTGGGTAAGATATGTTCATTTCTTGAATTTTCTAGATTTTATAGGAGGTTTATTAGGAAATTTATAGACATTTCATGATTAATGTTTACTCTATTAAGGAAGATTTAGACATTTAGATGGAATTATAAGATGCAAGGGAGTTTTGATTAGTTGAAAGAAAATATTATAAGTGAGGTTGTAGTTGCAATTCTAGATTTTGAAAAACTATTTCAAGTGAAAGTGATTATTAATGGGCAAGTAATTAGAGGAGATTTATCTCAAGAAGGAAGACTAATATCATGTTTCTTTAAAAATCTCAATGAATCAAGGTAGAAATATAGTATTTATGAAAAAAAATGCTATCCTTTATACTATTAAATATTGAAGATATTATCTTTTGCTCATGGAATTTCTATTGATGATTGATCATAAGGCACTACAATTCTTGAATTTTCAACAGAAGTTGAGTATCCAATACATAAAGTGGATGACATAATTGCAATAATTTTATTTTATTTTAAAGCACATGAGCATGAAGAATAATATAGTGGCTGATGTATTATCAAAAATATATGTTGTGAATTTTAGTTCTTCTCAAGTTGAATGCATGAATGATTTTTTTAATTTGTATAATGATGATGTTGATTTTAGGTAGGTTTTGAAGGATTTAAATGAGTCTTTAATTGAAAGAGATGATTAGTGAAGAGATTACGACATTCAAGATGGTATACTTTTTAAAAATGGAAAGGTATGTGTTCTCAATGTTGGTTTTTTAAAGTAGAAAATAATAATGTAGTATTTTATATAATATAATTTATTTTAATAAAATATATAAAATTTTTAGAGTGATGGATAGTTATAATATTATTTTAGTCCCAATCCATATATATAATTTTTAGGATTATTTCATCATTGGTTCTATATTGTATTATTTCTAGTAAAATCTGTCCCACTTGTTATGCATACATATATTCAAGGCATCTCTTGGAAATTTGTATCAAGGAATAATCAATGTAATTTCAACATGAATTTTTCTATTTCATTATCAATTCATTAGTCTTTCAGAAATTTATTAATTCATCAACATCATTCATCATTATTTACTTAATCTTAGAAGTTAAATAGTCAAAATTGAAGGGAATTTACTATTTAATCATATCTTAGTAATTTCACAATAATTTTAGTCATTTTAGATTTGTTTGAAATATAGAATAAGTGGCTCTATTAAATTAAAATTTCATTGCAATATCTATTATGGTTTAGGAGATATTTGCTTTGAGATTTGGTATATTTTTTGAATCTTAAAATTTGACCAAAATGAATGATGGTCATTTGATTGGATCATTTCTTCCTCATATGACAACAATTTGATGTGATATTTATGGGAATTTTTAGTTAAAATTCTAGCATTAGAAACTCAACAAATTTTGAGTTATTATCTCTTAAAGTTTCACTACCAAAATAACCACGATTTTTGGTAGGTTGAAAAGAACATAATATAAGCTCAACTTTTGGATATCTATTGTAGGACTTCTTGTTTTTAAATTATAGATAAATTTGTAATATTTTAAAAAGTAAAAATTTTATTATTTTATTCATTGTGAAGTCAAGATAACCAAGTAATTTGTTTGCTGCTTCAAATGACTTCACTTAGTATTGTAGCACCAAGTTCATCTACAAAAATGAGCACAAAAGACATCTAGATGCTCTATCATCTTTGATGGCTCTCAAGATTTTACTCTATGGAAAAGGATGATGAAAGGCCTTCTTGAACATAATGACTATTGGAAAATAGTTAAAACAAATTTTGACGTCATTCATAATTTTGAAGATTTTACAAGCTTATAAATGAAAGAATACAAAACAAAGAAGAAGAAGAATAATTTGACTCTCATGATGCTATTGATTAGTATCTCACAAGTTATTTATGATAGTTATAGTCTTCATACTCTTACCAAAGAAGTATGGGATAATATCTTATAGAATACAAAGGAATCTTGAAAAGTCAATGATTGGATTAGCTAATCTAGAAACAAAAATTTATATCCTAAAAATTATAATAAATGAAAGTATCAAAGGGTTCTTTATTAGAATGTATGACAACAAAAAAAAAAAAAAGATAGATAACTATGACTATGGATACACCAATAGGTAAAAAGTTCAAAAATTTATTCAAGTTCTTTACATAAATCCAAGATTTGAAAACATGATGAAAAACATTACTCTTTCAAAGAACTTCAACATGCTCTGTATCAATGATTTAGTTGTTCATGTCGGAACTCTACAAATCATGAAAAATAAAGAACAGTATAGTGATGATGATTAAGCCTACATAGCTAATAAAAGAGAAAGAGATAAGAAAGAAAGATTCAGAGGGAGAGGAAGATTCAATTATTATAATAGGGATCAAGAAACAAGCTTAGAAGAAAATGATGGTCAAAATACAAGAGGAAGAGGAATAGGTTCAAGTAGAGAGAGAAGTAGATGGAATCAATATGGAAGACAAAGACAAGGTTAAGAATTAGTACCATTTTGCAAATTTTGCAAAATAAATTATCATATCATCATCTAATGCTAGACTAGAATTAAGTTTGAAACAATACATGAATAAACTTCACAAATAGAATAAGATACTCCCTCATCATCTTAAAAGAATATTGAAGAAGAAGAGCTAGTGAATTTTGTATTTAAGAATTCAATTATAGAAATAAAGCAAGATTCTTGGATTTTAGATAGTGGGCACTCAAATCATATGACACCCTATGAAATTTTCTTCTAAATTAAAAAAAAAGCAATATTCTTGCAAACATCAAATTAGATATGAAAAATACTTAGTAATTGAAGAAATAAGATATTGTGTAGTTAAATTAAACAATGGATAAAAAGGCACAATTTCTTATATTTATTATGTTTATAATCTTTCTAACCTCTCATCTTTATTCAACAAGTCTCTAATAGAGGAAATAGTATTAATTTTAAGAGTAATTTATACATTATCAACAAACCCAATGGTGGAGAAATCATAAAAATCAAAGGCTTGAATAAAAAATATATTGCCTTGAATGTGATTGTCTAAATGAAAAGGAAGACATCATATGCATTCATACTACTAAAGAAAAGCATGTCCTCACAATAAAAGCCAATCAAATACCAAACAAATATAAAGTCACAGAAATGGGTAATGAGGATTTAAGAAAGTTTAAAATTTGGCAAGGAAGGCTTGGTCACACCTCCTATCAAAAACTCGAAAGAATGATCAACACAAAAAAGCTACAAGAATAAAAATCATTTGATCTTCTATACATGATAAAGAAGAAAAGCAAACCAATTCTTCTCATAACTCTCACATGATAAAGAAGGAAAAACCATTTGATCTTCTACACATGGTCTCACAACATTACAAAAATGACATATACAATAGTCTTAGGTGAACCAACCAATTTCAATGAAGCCATGAAATTAAAAGTTTGGAAAGAAGGCATGGATAAAGAGTATAATGCCATCTTAAGAAATAACACATGGGAATTAGTAGATAAACTAAAAGATAAGAAGATTATTAATTACAAGTGGTTGTATAAAACAAAGTATAGTGAGAAAAGAAAAGTCATAACACATAAAGAAAAACTTATGAAAAGAACATATTGACTATGAAAATTTTTTGCATTGGTGGCCAGATTTGAAATCATTAAGCTCATTCTCTCCATAGAAGTACATAAAAATATAAAGGTTCAACAATTGGATGCTAATTTAGAATTTCTAAATGAATACATCAAATAAGAAGTGCACATCTACCAGCCCAAAGGTCAGGTTATCAAAGAAAAAGTGAACAAAGTATGTAAACTCAAAAAAGCTCTATATGGCCTATAGAAAGCATCGAGGGCCTAGTTCAAAAGAATTAAATTATATATCACTAGAAAGAATTATCAAAATTTCATGTTTGAACTATCATTATATTTCAAGAAGAAAGGAGATGAATTATTCATTATATCACTATATGTAGATGACATTATCTTTATTGTCACTAATAAAAGACTACTAGAAGATTTCAAGAATGACATGAAAATTGAATTTGAAATGAAAGATCTTGGAGAATTGAAATACTTCCTATGAATTGAAGTGAAAAAAGATGAGGAGGAAATGAAGATTCATTAAAATAAATATTAAAATTTCATCATTGAAAAATTCAATCTAAAGAATGAGAAGCTAGTTAGTAGTTCTTTGACATACAATTTAAAGTTAACTAACAATAATAAGACTCCTCTTATAGATGCAATCATGTATAGAACCATGATTGGATCACTTCAGCTTTTTTGCCATACTAGACTAGATTTAGAATATGAAACATTGTACTTATCTAGATTTATGTAAGAGCTAAGACAATCTTACATGCAAACACTTGTGCATCTCTTCAAGTATGTAAAAGGAACTTGCAACTTTTGGATTTAATCTAGAAGAAAATAAGATTCATGGATATTTAGATGTTGATTGGGTAGGAGATAATGATGATATAAAATCCACATTAGGAGCTCTCATTATGCATGAAAAAATCAATTATATCAAAAATCAAACAAACAAGCATCCATCAGCTTATCCACTTGTGAAGCAATATTTATTATCATGGCCAAATGCCTCCAACATATACTCTGGCTAAATAAACTTCTCTCACACTTAGGATTAAAATTTGATCTCCCTAAGAAATTTATATTATGATAATATAGTAGCAATCCAAGTATTCCAAGATTATGTGCATCACAAAAAGTCCAAACACATTAACATGAAAAACTATTTCATCAAGCAAGAAGTGAAAAAAGGAATCATCAAATCCATTCACATTAGTTCAAAAGAGCAACTTACTAACTTACTAATAAGAAATATTTTGTCTCATAGGATATATTATCTCAATGAATTTATAGGAATTTAGAGCATAACAAAGAAATAAGGAAGCAAGGCTGAAGAATGAAGATTTCCTTCCACTCTATGGAGGGACTGTTGGTTTTTTAGATTAGAAGATAATAATTTATTATTTTTATATAATAGGAGTTTGTTTCAATAAAATATAGAAAATTTTTTGATTGATGGTTATTTGTAATATTATTTTATCTCCAATCCACACATATAATTTTTAGGGTTATTTTATCATTGGGGCTATATTGTGTTATTTTTAGTAAACTCTGCCCTACTTGTTACATATATATATCCAAGGCATCTCTTGGAAATTTTTATTAAGGAATTATCAATATAGTTTTATTAAGAATTTTTCTATTTCATCATGAATTCATTAATCTTTTAGAAATTCATCAATATCATTCATCATTATTTACTTAATCTTGGAATTTGAATAGTTAAAATTATGGCTCATTGACTATTTTAATCATAGCTTAGTAATTTCATAATATTTTTTAGTGATTCTAGATTTATTTCTAAAGTCTTAATGTGATGAGTGATGAGTGATAAAAATGATTGGATTATTTATCCATCATATCATGATTATTTAATGTGATTATATATTTATTTGAACCATAATATCTTTGTTAAGGTTTATTTAAAATTTTAACATTAGAAACTTAACAATGTTTGAGTTATTATCTCTCAAATTTGTACTACTAGAATTACTATGATTTTTGATAGGTTAGAAAGAACATAAGTTAACATTAACTTCTAGATATCTTTTGTAGTACTTTTTATTTTGAAATTATAGATAGATTCATAAGATTTCCAAAAATATAAATTTTATTAGTTTATTCATTGTGAAGTCAAGATAACTAAGCAATTCTTTTGTTGCCTAAAATTACTTCACTTAATTATAATTTTATAGGTAAAATTATTTTAAAAAAGCATTGTGAAGGATTGGTGGATCACATGGAAAGGGTTAAGATCCTTTAGATTGTTGGTAGAAGGTATTATTATCCATCTGTCTACCTGTGTTTCCAAATTTATGAAGGAATATCTCAAATACCAAAAATATAAGGAGAGAGATGTTGATGGGTATTATTTGCCATTGTCAATTCCAATATCAACATGAGAGAGTGTGTCAATATATTTCATGAGGGACATTTCAAAATAAGGAATGGTAATAATTCCATCTTTGTTGTGGTGGATAGATTCATTAAAATTATACATTTTATCCCTTGAAGAAAGGCAAGTAATGTTTCTCTTATTACTAATTTATTTTTCTAGTATGTGTTATGACTGCATGACATTTGATTATCTATTATAAGTGATAGGGATTTTAAATTTACTAGTTAATTTTGAAGATATTTGTGAAGGATTTTGAGAATTAAATTGAAATTTTAAGTTTATGTCATCCTTAATCTAAAGGAAAAATAGAGGTTGTGAATAAATATTTTTTGAAAATCTTAAGGTATTTGTATGATGATCAACCTAATAAGTGGGAGAATTTATTGTCATGTTGAATTCTATCATAATAATGCATTTCATTCTAGTATTGGAAAAATTTATTTTAAAGAAAGCTATGGATATAGTCCAAAAGTCTTGAATGATGTTAAGCATTTTAATGGAGAGGCATAATTAAGTGCTGAATTTGTGCAAGACATGAAAGACTTGCATGCCCAACTAAAGGAAAGATTTTTCAAGAAGGTTGAAGAGTTATCCCAAAAAAATAATGAAAGAAATAAGATCCTAAATTTAAGGTTTTAATTTGGTGTCAATATATTTATAGAATAAAAGACTAAGAGAAATTAATTTCTTCAAACTTAAAGTTGAGAAGATAGGGATTTTTAAAATCAAGGCCAAGATTAATGACAATGCTTTTGAGATTTTAATGCCTAAGGATTTTGGGATGGATTTTGAATTTAATGTTATATATTTGAACAATTATCATAATTCAATCAATGATCAGACCTTGAAGGGTACCATGGAGGTGTTAAAGGCTACCATTATTATCCCAAAGTCTTGGAGGGAGAGGAAAGCAATCTTCTTGATGAAGAGAAAGACTTCAAGCATTTGTGAGGCAAAGAGGTTTGAGTACATAATCTATTGAAAGGATTAAAATGCTAAAGATGCTATGTGGATTTGAGAAACCTAATTGGATAAGTAGGGTATCACCACTATGCCAACTTCTTTACTCACATAAGTTCACTTATTGAAAAGTAGAAGAGCTAGTTTAAGAATACATCCCATTTCTTTGGTATCTTTTGTGTTAATAGAAGGTCTTACGATATCTATTCTTTGTGTTGACTTCCTTTGGAGGTCAAAATAATATATTTTGAATCTTGGAATAACATCTATGATAAGAATATGGCTTGTGGTTATTTTACAAGCAGGCTATAAGACCTTGCTAACCAAGATTTGGCTAAAAATGTATTATTTAGAAAAAATTAAAATATATAGATAAAAGTAAAAAACAAAAAACTTAAGCAAATCATAGGATGCCAATAAACATGAAAAGAAAATTAGTATGGATCATTAAAAAATATGTATAGAGACAAGAAAACGTAGGATCAATGAAAAGAATAACAAGAATAACATTGATTATAGTGACAATAGCCCCATGTGTATAAAACCTAACTTGTCTACTAGCAAAAACAGTTCAAAGTCCTATTGCCAAAGCTAGAAAGAATAGTAATGAGATACCAAAAAAAAAGTAATAAATAAAAAAATATATTAATAATAATACAACATTAAAAAGGCATTGAACTCTAATGATGATAAAACGACTATATGAAATTAAATAAAAATATCTAACATTGCAAAAAAAAAAAAAAGACTTATGATAAAGTTAGGATTATATCAAAGACAAACAAATAAAAATCCTAAAAACAAAATAAATATATAATCCAACTTAACATTAAAAATTAGAAGAAAACCATTCAATTAACAACATAATGGATAAAATAGAAATGTATTAAAATGAGAGTTTTATGCATTAACTTCTCCATTATAACATCCTAGCTCTTCAAACTTGGAATCTTTGTTTTTTTTCCTATTATTATGCTTATTATTTACGCACAATGTTATATTTTGTGGTATTTTACCTTGATAATGTATGTTAATACTCCATTTATGCTATTAAGACTTAAACTTGAGACCTCTTAATGATTATGCATCTTAAGCTTTGGAATTTTGGCTCTTTGCTTACATGTGATATTTTGGTATTTTTTAAATATATTCTATTATCTTTATTTCTATTCGGATTTATTTTTTATTATATTTACTAAATATTTTTGCTTCTAAGTGTGGACAGATTCAAAGGGTGATGGTGACCAATTACTAGTATTTTATTAATGATTAAATTTATATTTTTAGGTTTTATTTTATTCTATGATTTTGATAGAAAGTAAGAATATGATTATGAGGCATGTTAATGGATATTTGAATTTATTTTAGTTATTCTTTTATTTTATTTTTTGGAATCCATCCTTGGACATGTAACTCATTCTAGTGATCTATTGATGAGTTTAATCCATTGGTTGATCATTGGACCCTTTTTAGGGATACATGTTACCAAATTGTTAGAACATAATTATAATAATCTATTCTTGTAATTATCTAGGTCCTATATTTTGTGGCTATAAATACTTGAAAATAATGTTTCTCTTGGCATCAATGCTACATTGCTCTCTCTCTAATCTCTTACTTGTGGCTATGCTTAGTGGATCTCTTGGCGATTTATAAATTTGAATCAAATCCTAATAAAGCTTTAGTGATTAGTCTCTCAAAGTGAAGAAATTATTCTTTATTTTATCAATTTTGATAAGTAGCTTACTTTCTTGTATCTACTTTCTTTTTGTGGTGGTTTGCATTGCTAATATAATCATATTACATGTGTTGTTGATCTATCCTTTCTTTTGATGATTAATTCATAATTCACCATTTTTTATGACTTTTTACTTTGTATTTTAACTCGATCTTGTTGTTGCATCATCTTCTTTTAGCAATGGTTGTGGTAACACAATTTCCATACATTATGATCTATGTCACGATGAAAGTCATGATGCATTTTTTGGAGTGGCACATTCATCCTAGCATCAAGCAAAAATGGTACATTTAGACTAAATTAACTACAAATATTTTGGACATTTATGGGCATGTTCAACATGTTAGAATTCTTAAACAATATTAAGAGAATATAATTGATACAATTTTAGGAGGCTATTGATATATGTCTTCTTTTTCATAGGTAAGTAGTTCTAGTGGTTGCAAACTAATCATGTTAACTTAGAGATTAACATTTATTCAATATCATGTCTCATTTAGGATGGTGCAAGAGCTAGGATCTTAGTGTAGCTATATAATTGATACTAGTCATAATGTAATCCACTAGTTGATCTAGACCTTCATTAGAGTCTCTAATTCAATAGTGATGAGTGGTAGGTACCACTACACTCAACCATATGAATGACAAGTGTTCACACATGAGTCAATCAAATTCTGTGGATGGGACTAGTTGTGGCATCCAAGTTGTTAAGCATCAATCACAAGATGCTATCTTCCCACTTAAACTAGTGGTAGCTTTGTTACGTATGGTTTGGTCCAAAGTGAGGCATATGATAATTGATGTTATTCGATCTTTATTACTCCTAGCAATAAACATAATGGAGAATGAAATTTAGTCCTAAGTCTAAGTAATGATGGTATGGTAAATCTAGTCTAGCCTAGAGCAATGAGAATTTGGTCTTGTCTTACCGTACACATTTTATGCTCATGTAATCATAACTGGGATTACCAAGCATTATGCTACTAGGTGAACCAAGCAATAACACTACTAGAATTACCAAATGATTACACTTAAATACTTGAAACTAGTTGTACTCATTCCTCTTTACTAATGAAAAAGTAAAGTGAAATACTTGGAAATGTAAATGATTAAACTAAGAAAACAGTAAAAACTATGCAAAGAAAAATAGTAAAACTAAGTGGATGCTGCAATGATGAAAAGAAATATTGATCTTTATTTTTGGACATGAACTATGCCCAAGTACAATTCACTCGAATAAATATTTTGTACAATTTCTCAACATCACACTACAGACGTTTACTCACTATCACTAAAACTATGAAGAAAGCCTACAAGAATCTACCTAAAGATGGAATGAAACTTATGTGGATTTGTGCACCCAAGTGTTGTATTTATAGGCTACATACATCTTGTGATATAAAATCTACAATGTTGTAGCATGTTCTATGATATCGAATATTTGACATCATAGATACAATATCATAGTAAGTGAACAGAAACTGACTATCAAATAAATGTGACATCACATATACAACATTGTAGATGTGACATAGCATCTACAACATAGCAGCCAATTGAGATGCATCAGTAGGGATGCTACAATGAAAATGTGATGTAGCAGCTATGATGTATTAGCCAATTGAAGATTCATCATACCCCCATGACTGATTGAAAACTCATCCCTTGAGTTAATAGGATAAGACTAAGCTTTCTTTACATAATTGAAAAGGTATGAGATTATTAACTGACTCTAACTTCTGACTGACTCTGAGTGCCACAGTGGTGTGTAGAAAAATGACGTAGTTACATGATAAAAGAAAAGTAAAATTTGAAGTGGCTTGATCTAGTTTGTATTTTAGGTGGTGATGGCTCTTCCATTGGCTTCTTTCCTTTGTCATTAGGCTCCTGGAAAGTTTCTCCTCTTCTATCATTGTCTTGTTTTTCCATATGTCCTCTCTATTAATTATGGCATAGAGACTCGTTAGATTTTAACTTTTGCATTGGTCTCTTTATTTTCCAGAATTGGTATGTTTCTTCTAAGTTCCATTCTCCACTACTAGTTAGTGTGGCCATAATGGAGATGCTTGGAGTTGTGTATTTATAGCTTCTAGGTTGTGAAGGTCCTCCTTCTAGTGATCTCTTTGGGACCATTTGCAATCAACAAGGGTATGAAATTATTAGAATGTTCACACTAGTTCTTAATAGCTCTTTACCATACTCATACCCTTCATTAGATCAAGTTCTTATTAGATTATGATTGTAGAGTTAGAAACATTTACAAAAAAGACACCCCTTGGATGTTATATCTTTTAGTTACTTATGACATTCTATCATTTTCCTTTGCTTATTTTGACCTAAAATAGTTGATATGGTCTATTAGGAGTATGATCTAAATCTTTCTACCCTTAGTTTAATTAATTAACGTTAATATTTGTATTATTTATTTTTACTTACCCTTTATAGTATCTTTTGATATTACGAATTTTGGGCTCAAATTTTTTCATATATCATGAAATGCATCCCCCATGCCTAAGTTGAGTGCCCTGGGATTAATAGGATTTAAGAATTTTAGAAATCAGAGCTACGAGGATGAAGTTATGGACTTTGGAAGATAGTGGGTAAGAGTTCTAAAAAAAACTACAAAAACTCTCTTGTTGCAAAATGAGGAAGTAAAAAATTTCACTGAATCCCTTACATATATACACTATGTTTATATGTGTGACATCGTAGATCATACATTGTACTTATGACATGGTAGGTGCCTATGACATTGTAACTATGATGTCATCATTAAAAATTTCAAATTTTTCTTTGATTTTTTCTTGGAAAAAATAAGTCAAATGGAATTTTTGGAAGATGTAAAGCTTGTGTAGAGGGTCATGACCATTAATGATGCATAGTTATCAAAAATTTGTGTTCAAGGTTCATGAATAAGGAGTCTCAAGCAATGAAAGTTTATGGTATGTATAAGAAATGAATAATGAATTTCTAATGTATAAAAAAATTATTAGATGATGTGGGAAGTTTATTAGATGTTTTGGAAGGAACAAGATGTGGAATTGCTTGGCAAGTATGAAATACAAGAGTTATACAAGTGAGTCCTCCCCAAAGTAGGCTCTAGCCCTTAGTAACATTGTACAACCACACCTAAAGTATCCTTAGGCACTCAAAGAGTTGAATGTAAGACATTTCTTAGAAAAACACACATGTTAGTATCACTAGATTGGAAAAATAACACTATATTACAAAAAACCACAAGTTTTGATTAAATATACAGTGCAGTGAGATGGATTGGAGAAAGGATTGCTGAACTTGGGATGTGAGGTATCTTACCATAGGCATAATGAATCCTTGTATGTTAGTAATGGTTAAAGTAATCATTAGCCTTTCTTTCCAAGATTCAAACCAAGTCCAAAACACTTTCTAGTGACATAACATTATTTCATCTCTTAGATTTACAATTGTAATACTACCATTATTGCAAGAAGTATTACCACTTGAAGTATTGTGCAAGGGATGAGTTTATTCACTGCACTTTTTATTTATTTTTTAGATTCTTGAGAAGCCACCTACCTTCAGGCATGGATAACATGTCTTTCTAGTGGGATTCCTAGAAATTTATTATTATGCATGGATTTTATTTTTGATGATGTCAACCTTATTAGAGGACTACCTTCAGGCATGGGTAACTATCTTTCCAGTTACATGGTAAGGCAACACTTATTGTATTCTTACTTCCATTTTTCATTAGATTTATAAGAATATAATACAACCTATGTAACATGATAGAACCTATATTAGTAATCCAAAATAATCCATAAATCCCTTTGATGTTATACCCATTGCATTCCCACTTGGTTCTTCACTCTTCTATCTAGGCATAATAACCATAGGTTTTTTCTTAGCTTTATTATAAAAAGAATATCATTATGGCCATGGTAAGAGCCTCTTACTATTGGGATGGATGGATGGATGGTGTGGTCTCACTGTATAGATAACTAGTCCCTTATGATTGATAATATAGAGAAATCTTCACCTTATTGGAACTTCATTCTACCTTATTTGATGTGTTTTATTGAAAATTGACAAGAATATATACANTTACCTTATTTGATGTGTTTTATTGAAAATTGACAAGAATATATACAATTAAAATAAAGACAAAATACTAAAAATTAGAAAATATATCAAGAATTAGAAAGATAAAGAATGAAAAATTATCAAAGAATTAGAAAATATCAAAGAATATCAAAGTTTAAGAAATGAAAAAGTATAAAAGAATGATAAGATATTAATGTGAAAAAGTATTAAGAAAAGAAAAAGGTATAACAAAAAATTATAAATCACAAAAAATTAGAAAAAAGTTGAAAAGAACTTATTAATTCCTATGTTAGGATAAGGCCTCTCCCCACAAATGAACTCATGGACAAGTGTTCAGAGAATGCACATTAGATTCCTTGGATCATACACTATGGATTGCTCACTTACCATCCTTAGTGATTTAGTTTTTCTATTATAGTCCCAGGTAATCTTGATGGTAATTAAATTTAATATTTTGATTTGTGAGCTCTCAGTTGGGGTAATATTCTTAAAATAGGAGTTAATAAGTGATTTAGATGTTTGCATGCATGTTTTAGACACTTTTAGGTTCTTAGTTTGTAGTCACTGGGTGTCTTTTGGTTTAGTGGCCCATGCTTTTGTTTGTCCACACACTTGTTTTTCACATTTGTTGTGGGTTGGTATAGGGATTGTGTTAATATTTTGAACTTTCAGCCCACAACTACACCCTTTATCATTATTAGTGATGCATGGAATTGCTTGTCTCTCCATAGTAATAGGTTTATCTGTTATGTTTTGCATTTGAGTGGTAATGGGTGTTGGCTCTTGCATAGGGTTGGGAGACATTGTTTTGGTGAGGAAGGGTGTTGCACTTGCCTAGCCTTGTGCTAGTTTTGATGAGCCATTATGTCTACGAGTTTTGTGCTTATGTTTGGAAACTGTCCTAAAGAAAGCACATTTTTGAGACTATGGTTGAGATCTACTAGCATTCATTTATGTGTATGTTCACAGCACAAGTGAAAATTTTCTGTTGATGTTGTGGTGCCAATCCTTCTTGTGTTGTTGGAGGGAAGTATGAGAATATTGAGGATGATGTAGAGGATAAGAGGTTTGAGATGGTGATCTCATAGGAGATGTTGTGGGTTGATGATATTCAGGAGAGTGATAGTAGTGATTCAAGGTAAAATAAGTGGAACCATTTAGAGAAATAGGTTGTTGAACATAGTAGTCATATGTGTCTAGTTGGAAATAATGGTATTACTAACTTGATGATGGAATTTCCCATGACTGTGAGTTTTGCCATTGCAGTTGATAGTAGTTTTGAGGTTGATAAGAAGTCCCACTAGAATAGTACAATTGGTGTTAGGGCTATCTATAATTACCTTTTGAGTAAGATAATTTCCTAGGCATTTTCTTTTGTACAAGCTTGGGATTCAAAGTAAAAGACCCATACTCATGTAGATGTAACATTACTAGGCAATAGCCCCTTTTATGATCATATTGGTAGATGTCACATCCATCATCCTCTTTTGTGGTTGAGTCTATAGCCTCTTCTACTACAACTCTTGTTCCTTTTTGTCAGTAAGTGTTCCCATCTATTTCTTTGGTCTTTTTCCTATTCTTATTTTGATTACTCGATTTTTTTTTCACCACCTTCTCCTCTATGGTTTTCACATAGATTGTGATTTTCTCATTCAACTTCCACATCTTATCTATCCTTGCTTCAAGGTCAGTGATAGACTTTTGTATTGGCAAGATTTGTTGTGAAATTACCTCATCAAGAGCTACCTCTTTTTCTTCATTATAGATATGGATCCCCTTCTTTAAAGAGTTTGATCCTAGTTATATTCCTCTACATTCTCTTATTTACATAGCTTTCCTTCTTCTTTTGTCACTTGCTCAATTAGCCTTTGTATTTAAAGGGCTTTCAATTTGGATAATTGACGTTGGGCATAAATCTCAAGGGTCTCTTTCATTTGGTTATGAAGCCCATATATGATATGGAAAAGCTACTCTTTTTAAGAGAAATCATGGGTTAGACATCTATGTAGTAATGAATAGTATCTATCCAAGCCTACATTCAATGATTCATGTTTTCTTGCCTCCATCCTTGGATTTGTTATCTTAGGTTGAACACTCTTGCATAGGTTTGGTATTTCTCATTGAAGAGTTCTAGCATTGTGGACCATCGATGGATTGAATCTAGTTTCAACAATCTATACCAACTTTTAGCTTTGTCAATGAGTCCCCTAGGAAAGAGCTTAAGCTTTTGCCATTCACTCTCAATATTCTACAAGGTGCAAGCATCATGGAAGGGTTTTAAGTAATGTTGTGGATTAGAGTTATAGCCTCCTACAAATTTAGGGATGTTATTCATATCAATCCTTTTGATGTAACTTTCCCTTTGATGCTTATGGGGTATTCTAATTACCTCCATTATTTGCATCCTACTCTTAGTAGTCAACAAGGGTTCATCATCATCAGATATGTCATGATGATGATTTCTATTTCTATACCTATGTTCATCCTTATTAGAACTAGATGTGAAAGAGGAAGAGGAAGATGGTGAACTTGGAGAATTTCCATTGTTGCTATATCTCCTCCTATGGTCCCTTGATTTATCTCTTCTAAGTTTGGAGGAGGTCATAGGCCTTGAGGCCCTCTTTGTTCTAGGACTTACTCAATCTCCTCTAGGAATATCTTCATTAGTTGAACATAGTCTTTGAGTGTAGTAAGTGTCCAAATGAGCATAGGAAACCCATGCTTATGGTTGTTTACTTTAATTTTCTTCAATATAAATCCTATTATTTTTCCTATGAGTGTTTTCATCATGTGATGCATTCTTGGCCCTATCTGAAGAAGACATGGTTTTACATGATAATGTCTATGACATAAAATATTAATAGTTTCTAAGAGATAAATTAGTAATACCTTTATAGTGGTCATGTACAATATAACTAATCTAGATAACTAGCACCATCTCTGACAATGGCACCAACGATGAGTGGTAGGTACTCTTATGCCCAACCATACAAATCACAATTGTTCATGCAAAATTCGGTCAAATTACATGGATGGGACTAGTTGTGGCATCTAGATTGTTAAGCATTAAGCATAGGACATTGTCTTCCCACTTGGACTAGTGGTAGCTTTATCATGTATGATTTAGTTCAAAGTGATGCATATGATAATTGATGTTTTTTGGCCCTAATTACTTCTCGAGATAAACATAATGGGGAATGAAATTTAGTCTTAAGTTTAAGTATTGATGGTAAGGTAAATCTACTCTATCCTAGAGAAATGATCATCTAATCTTAGCTTACTATACATATCTTAGGCTCATGTAACTTTCATTGGAATTACCAAGCATTAGGCTACTAGGTGAACCAAGCAATAACACTACTAGAATAACCAAACGATTACACTTAAATGCTCGAAACTAGTCATACTCATTCCACTTTACTAATGAAATGGAAAGTAAAATACTTGGAAATGTAAATGACTAAACTAAGAAAATAATAAAAACTATGCTAAGTAAAATATTAAAACTAAATGGATGCTACAATGATGAAAGGAAATTTCGATCTTTATTTTCAAATGTGAACTATTTCCAACTACACTTCACTTGAACAAAGATTCCATACAACTGCTTAAAACCACATTATGGACATTCATTCTCTATTGCTAAAATTATGAAATGAAACTACAAGAATCTACCTAAGGATTGAATGAAACTTATGTGGATTTTCTATGTACTCAAGTGTTGTATTTATAGGTTGCATACATCCCACAATATCGGATCTACAATGTTGTAGCATGTGCTAAGATATCGTAGTTATGATATCGTAGGTGAACAAAAATTGACTTTATCAAATAGATGTGACATCACATCTATGACATTATAGATGTAATGTAGAATCTATAGCAATGTAGATGCAATGTAGCATCTATGAAATTGTACATGTGATGTAGCATTTATGACATAGTAGCCAATTGAGATGCACTGATAGGAATGCTACAATGCAAATGCGATGTAGCATCTACAACATAGTGTCTATGATATCTTAGTTAATTGATGATTCATAACATAATTAATCTTGTCTTACATGAGGGATAGTTTTAGTTAGTATCAGCCTTATAGTTATTATAATGTCTAAAGTTAGAAAGCTCATGGGAATACCTCATGGAAATATCACTGTTATGAGAAAACCAAACATCTATGAGTAATCTATGCATCTTCATGGTTAATTATAAGTTAACATTTATGTGGATAAATATTTTAGTTATACTAATGATGTCTTTTGGTGATTTGGGTCCCATCCTCTAGGGATTTTTTTATCTATTTTTTCTATTATGAATGTGTTCTAACCCTTCTTGCATATATTCCATGTAAATTTAGCAATAACTTTTGGAGGAGGTTAAGGTGAAGCTAGGACAAGAATCACAGTTGGATGATAGATTATGTCTTTATGTCTTTCCTATTATGTTATTGATCATTATATGGATTTGTAAATTCGGTCATGAATATGGTTTTTATGTTAAACTCTAATTCATGTGTAACAAGGCCTAAGTGGCATAAATGTATTTATGTGAATTTTCAAGTATTTTCTATTTTATTAGTTTCTAAGTGTTGTATGCTTATATGGTTTTATAAGTATTTAAGTTATTTAAGCATCTATCAAGATATTAAGTTTTATTTTCTAAATTTTCTATGATTAAAATTTTATTCGTGATAGTTTGGTATGATAACATGGCTTTAGATCACTGATCAAAGTTTTGTTTAAGTTTTACAGGTCACATTCAAGGAAGATAATGGAAAAATGAAGAATTTACATAAAAATACTAGGTTTATGAACTATGGTAGTAATTTTTGGTGATATGTTATAAGAAAATGTATTTTGGATATTGGATTATTTTGCTAAATTGATGGATTTATGGATTAAAGGATTATTTTTCAAGAAAGAGAATTTTTGAGTTACAAGTTATATTTTTAGATCAATGACAATTTTGGAGTAAAGGTCTATATTTATAAGTCATATTTTTAGATTTGTGGAATTTTTGGAATGGATTTTTATGGTATAAGAAAAGTATACTTTTGAAGAGAGTTTTATTTCCAAATGGTAAAAATTATGGAATGCAATAAGGGGATCCCCAAAGACCAAAGAAAAATTTAAGTTATTGGAGAAAATTTCATGAATAGAATTAAGTATAAGAAGTTTGGATTTATACATATGATAATAAATTATGGTGTTTGATATGATTTATGATTGAAAGTGCATGGTTTTTGGTTGCTCAAATTTTAAGTTTAGTAAAGTATCTTTGAAATAAACAAGTATTATTGGTATTAATATTTTAGAGGATCAAGAAGAACTTGAGTATAGTGATGCATTAAATGGGTTCTTTTTCTCATCTTGAAGGATGAAAATTCGTAAAGGGTGTGAATGTGTGACACACTAGTGTTTAGAACTTAGAACCTTTGCTTTGTTATCTATTATTATGCTTATTCTTTAAGTACAATGTTATATTTTATGGTATTGTACCTTGCTAAGATATGTTAATACTTCTTATTTTATTCTATTAAGACTTGAATTTAAAACCTCTTAATGATTATGCATCTTATGGTTTGGATTCTTGAATATTTGCTTACATGTGATATTTTGGTGTGTGTGTATATATATATATATATTTATTTATTTTGGAATAAAGCAAGAATATGATTATGATATAGTTAATAGATATTTGGAGTTTATCCTAGTTATTATTTTATTTTATATTATAATCCATTCTTGAACATGTGAACTTATTCTAATATTCTTATGAATTTAATCATTGGATATTTTCGTGTATACATGCTACTTAATTTTTAGAAAATGAGTGTTAATTCTTTATTTTTAGAATTTCCCAAACCCTATCTTTTGTGTTGATAAATACTTGAATACACTAGATCTCTTAACATTAATTATGCATTGCTTTCTTTTTTTTATTCTCTTACTCATGGTGGTGCTTGACCGAGTTCTTGGTAATTTCTTGTTTAGCACCTATTCTTGCTTGATAAAGCTTTGTGTATAGCTTCTATATCAAGGTAGAGAAAATATTAATGATTCTATTAATTTCAATAAGTAGCTAACCTTATTGTACCTACTTTTCTTTTCTTTTTATGATGGCTTTCATTGATGATTTGGCCACATTGTATGTGTTGATCTAAAGTTTACTCTCTTACTATAATTTATCATTTTTGTGATTTTTCATTTTGCATTTTGATACCATATTTTTGTTATGCCATATCCTCCTAATGGTGGTGGTGGTAATGAAACTTTTGTATATCATGACTTTGGTCGCCATAAATATAGGAATCATGATGAAAGTCATGATGTAACTCTACACATTTCTAGAACTATGCATTCATCTCAAAATTAAGTAGAAATGATGCATTCAAACGATAGTAATTGGTGAATATTTTAGATGTATATAGCCATATTTTACATATTTAAATACTTGAATAATGATTTAAGATATCTATAAATTAACATAATTTTTCTATGGAAATTAATTTGGGACTTGTCATCAATGGAAAAGCATTATGAGATTTGAAAAATGATTATGTTGCTTAAGGATTGTACATTTAGTCAGTATTAGGTATTGTTTAGGGTAGTTATAGTGTTAATATTAGCATAATGTAATTCAAAAGTTGATAATTAACATGCATGAGGCTTTCTAATCCAATAGTTGTTGTTGTCATATATAAGGATTAGCCTAGATAGGTGAGGTATTATACCAAATAGTCCTTGATGACTCATTTATATTAGTATTAACTTTGTAGTTATTCTAATGTATGATGTTGGAAAGCTCATGGGAATACTACTATTAAGAACAACCAAAATCCTTTTGAGTAATTTAGGCATTTTATGATTAATTGTAAGTTAATATTTATATGGATAAAGATTCTAACTATATTAATGATGTGTTTTATAGCATAGGTTCCATCCTCCAATCATGTTCCAAGAAGCTTTCAAGTATATTTCCTCTACTATGAAGGTATTCTAATATTTTCTACATGTGTTTCATGAAAATTTAGCAGGAAGCATTGGAGGTGATCAAGGTGGAGTTGGTAGAAGGATAAACTTGGATGAAAGATTATCTCTTTAGGTATTCCTATTATGTTTTTGATCATTATCTAGATTTATAATTTGGGCCATGGATATTTCGTTTTTCTTAAAATCTAATTTATGTTGTAGTGAGGCTTGATGAGTGGCGAGGTATCCCTATGCCCAACCATATGAATACAAGCGTTTATGCATGATCCGATCGAACTGTAAGGATTATGTGCTTATGCGCTACATAGAACAAGGATGGGTTATGCAATTTTTGTCTTCCCAAGCTTACTTGTAAGGCACAATTGTATGGTTAAGTAATCATGAGGTATATAATTTTTATGCTTTTTGTGTTTTATGTTCCTAGTGCTTAAAGTGGAGAAATGAAATAATTTAATAACTAATTTGATTTAACTAGTTAACTATTCTCTAACTAGTCGTAACACCAACATTTGGTCCCACTTACTAGACACATCTTGGACCAGTGTAACACTACTAGGATTACCAAACGCTAGTTGTTACTAGGTTACCAAGTGTTCCATGTATGCTCGAAGTGGTCGTACTGAGTGCGCTAATTCGTTGATAATGAACAATTCAATAAAAATAACATTAATTAACTAATGAGAGTAGTGAATAATAGTAAATAACATTTAAATGAAATAATTAAGCTATTCTGAATGTTGCAAGGTTTATCACAAAGTTTTTCTTTATTTCTGGACACAAGGTGTGCTTAGGTACACAATGCTTGAATAAAGATCCATTCACTTTATGACTCCTACTGCGGATACTCAAAAATAATTCTAACTCTGGAAAGGGAAAACTACAAGGGTTTGGCTAAGGGACTAAGAAACTAACTGCAAAATCAAGTGCCCTTGTCTCTTATGTATAGGTGATGATACAAGTTCTGATATCGCATGTCCGATATCGCTTCAGCAACTCCAATATCGCGTACCCGATATCGAGGGTCCAATATCGTGGGTCCAATATCAAGGGTTTGATATCATGACTCATCATACCCCCATGACTGAATGAAAACTTGTCCTCGAGTTCCTTACAAAATATTGGAAAGGTATGGGATTATTGATTGAATGAAAAATGACGGTGACATGGAATGATAGACTTAAAGTGCCTAGTGAACGGATCGACAAACATATTACAACATTGGTTTTCATAACCATTATGGTGAACACTATACATAGATGACATCCAGACACTTATTTGATAGCTTGAAAAGAGAAAGAGAAAAGAAAATGCAGCACGTTGTTACCGATGTTAAAAATGTGCACACCATTGTTCATCCATGGCCACATGATCAAGCTTATTCCCTACATAAATGCCTTTTTCTCTAGTCCATCCTGAGTGCTTCCTTCTATCCCAGTCCATTATTCATGTGATCACCATCTGCACACACAACATAGTCACGAATTAGCAAGGATAGATAAGATATAATGTGATTGATACCTTAACTCAATATGAAGCACCTTGGCTAGGTTGTGGGTATGGCAGATACTAGATTAGAGGTTTGTAACTAATGACAACCCAAGGTGTAGTGGTGAGATAAGTAATGAAATGGAAAAATTTTACAAAAATTTTATGACAGGCCCCCACGACTAAGAGCGAACCTTTAGTAGAAATAGGGTGGAAAACCTAAAGAATAAGAAAGATGAGAGAAATAACAACGGTGGAGCCAATAAAACAAAACAAAAATGGATGTCGTTGATGGGGTGAAATGAAAAATGGTTGATTACAAGAAATGTTTAACGAAAAGAACTTAACAATTGCACCAAAAAGGAATGCCAATGGGTCCTTCGCAAAGTTTTCTCGTGCCCTTTATGCCCTGACAAATCCATAAACCAAAGAGTTTGTAGGCTCTAGGAATGACATATGGAAATAATGGTTAAGGACTTACCCATAAGAATTTACAAAGGAATAACAATGCATCAACCAGGATATAGACTAATCATAAAATTGGCAATGAGGTGGAATATGGAAAGCAATACAGAAAGAGAGAATGGAATGGAATGGAATCCCAAAATCTAGGTTGTGTAAAGTTTCTTGTGTAGTATGTGATTAAGGTGACTTAATAAAATTCAGCCCAAATCTAGATTAAGACTAAGCNTTCTTGTGTAGTATGTGATTAAGGTGACTTAATAAAATTCAACCCAAATCTAGATTAAGACTAAGCACATCCAGTGACTTCACATCAACACACTTGACCAATCCATCCTCCTGAAGCCACAAGAATGATTTCACAAAGCCACCACCATTCCAACAAGAGAAAGATAGTGAAGCAGGAAGCAAGAAAGGGCCTTAGTTAGAGGGAACCTTTAGGCATGGGTAACATGTCTTTCTAGTACCACAACTAGTGCTTGTAGCCCATGTTACTTTATTATGTCTAAGGGGTGTGCTTTGAATTCCCACTAGTTGTTTTGTTTGTTTGTTTATTTTTTTAAGTGAGAACCATACCATGCAAATACTTATTTGATTTAGTCAACTTCCTGATATTGGTTAATAGTGGAATGACAGAAAACCTATGAAAAACATCCAAGTACCCAAGAGAATATCCAGCATAAATGCATCGAATCCCCTTGAAGTCACATCCTTTTCAATCCATTTGTATCTTTCCTTGATTTGAAGAATACCAAGCCACCAATTCATTAATAAGTTTTCTTAGAAAAAGGGACAGTACATTTCCAAAACAAAGGGAGACCATGGAATTTTATGGATGAATGGGTGACATGGACTCATTGCCTATTTTATTAAAAGAAACCATATCTTAGCATCAACATTAAAATTAAAAGGTAAAAACCAAATATTAGCAATCAACACCATTATAGTACAATCAACCATCATGAGCACTTATTATACGATGAGTGAGAGTAATTAAAAAAAAAATGTAATAGAGAAAGAAATAGTAAAAATGATAATGATGGTATAAAACACAAGTAAAGATGAAGAATGTGTAAAACAAAAAAGACAAAGGAACTGAGGGCTTTAGAATGGTTAGCATTAATGGCCATCTCCCCCATGACTGAGTTGGAAGGAGGAGATCCAAAATAATGGGCAAGATTATCCATTAATAGAGGTAGTGTTAGTATTGGCCATTTTAGGTTCATGGAAAGGTTTGGTTTGCTGGATGTTGACTAATAACTTCCTATCTGGGCTTTCAAGTTTATAGATCATCATGGCCCCTGAAGGAAAAGTTTCATGAATGATATAAGGTCCTTCCCACAACATTTAAAATTTAGTTTGTTGTGGCACATGTGTGGGATTCTAATAGAGAACCTTATCTCCTGGTTGGTATGTAACTTTCCTAATTCTTAGGTTACGACGTTGCTTGTTGAAGGCCTTGTGTAATTCATTGGATGACAAGGTAGCTAATCAATTTTCATATAGCAAGTTAAGGTTCATTAACTATTCTTTCTATGCTAGACTAAGGTTAAGGTTGAGGTCACATGCTGTAGATAGTGTACGAAGCTCAACTTGGATAGGAAGTGTTGGAATTTTACCATACACTAACTCATAGGGAGAGTAGGCTATAGGGAGTTTCCATGTAGAGTAGTATGCCCAAAGAGCATCATTTAGTTTGGTGCTCCAGTCTCGCCTATATTTGTTAATGGTTCATGTCAATATTTTTGTGATCTTCCTATTGGTGACTTTGGCTTGACCATTCACTTAAGGATGATATGGTGTAGTTAGCTTATGCTCAACTCCTACGCGTTGCATTAATTTTCGAAAGGTTGCACCTGTAAAATGTGTACCATTATAGAAAATAAGTGCACAAGGCATGCCAACCCTATTTATGATTTTTTTGAATAAATCGTGTAGCGGTAGACGACGTACAGTCAGTAATAGTAGTCGCTTCCGTCCATCTTGTAAAATAGTCAACACCAACAATAATGTAGGCTTTTCCATTGGACATTGATGTGATAGGCCCCATAAAATCAATACCCCATATGTCGAAGGGTTCTAAAGGTTGAATCCATTGTGCCCTCCATTCTAGTAGTCATTTGCCCATTGTGTTGGCAGTGCTCACAAGATTGCACAAAATGATGAGCGTCCCAAAATAATGTAGGCCAATAATACCCTACAAGCAAGATTTTAATGGTTGTTCATCTCCTAGCATAATGACCCCCACAAGGGCCCTCATGAGCATCTTAGAGAACTCGTAATTGATCTACATTGGGAACACACTATTGGACGAAGCCATCGGAACATACCTTATAAAGGTGTCCATTAATTTCCATGAAATATTTGGCTTGGTGAAGAAATTGTTGTTTCTTTTTAATGTCTAGCCCTTGTGATGTTTCTTGTGTGAGAAGATAGGTAAGAATGATACTATACCAATTTGTATCTATGGTTAATTGATTGTTTATTACACCTACAAAGAGGAGCTCATCAGGAAAACAATCAAAAATTGGATATTCATCCTCTTTGTTGTCCCATTGTAACCAAGATAAATGATTAGCAACAACATTCTTGGTGCCTTCACGATCAATCATTGTAAGATCACGGGCCATCGTATGATGCGAGGGCTCACCATCGGTTTATTCATTAGGAACAGTATTACACTATGATCCATGTGTACAAATATCTTATAGCCCAATACATAGTGCCTAAATTTTTCTAGTGCAAACACCACAACCATTAATTACTTTTATATTGTGGTGTAGTTGAGTTGTGCACCAACAATAATTCAACTTGCACAGTGAATGTAATAGGGTCATTTTTAGTCATCTAACTATGTAAGTATGGCTCCTAAAGGAAAGTTGGATGCATTAGTCATTATGTGGAATGGTTTGAACTAGTCAGGAGCTTGTAGAAAGGGTGTTTCTATGAGCTTCTATTTCAAGGATTGGAAAGTTAGCTCACACTCCCTGGTCCACTCAAAGGGTACGTCCTTCTTCGTTAATTCTATGAATGGTTTTGTAATCTTTGAAAATTTCTTAATAAAGCATCTATAATAGCCAGTATGTCCAAGGAATGATAATATATCTTTTATAGTTTCAGGTTGATGAGTGATTCCTTGTATGACTTTAATCTTTTCGGGATCTACCTCTATCCTTGTTTGTGAAATCTTATGCCCTAACACAATGCCTTCTTGGACCATTAAATGGCTTTTTTGCCAATTAAGCTTTAAGTTAGTTTCTACACATCATTTCAATACTTGCTTTATGGGACGCGATATCGCATGGGCCACGATATAGCGTACGCAATGTATCAAATGCTATATCGCGTACTCGATGTATCGTACGCGATATCGCATGGGCTGCAATATAGCATACACGATGTATCGTACGTGATATTGTGTACACGATATTGCAATGCACTGCCAAATCTATAAATAAGAGGCAGGTCTCCCTTGTTTCTCCATCTAGATCTAGACCTTAGCCAAACTCTTGCAGTTTTTTCATTCCAGAGTTAGAGTAATTTCCATGTGCTCGTAGTAGGAGTCCTAAAGTGAACGGATCTTTATTCGAGAAAATATTGTACCTGAGCACAAGTTTGTGTACAAAAAACAAAGATGAAATTTTTGGATAAACCTTGCAGTGCATGGACTAAGCTAATTAGGGCTTTAATTATTGTTGATTGTTTAAATACTTTATTAGTTAATTAATCTCTCTCAACCGTCAACACTTCTAGTTAAGTGCATTTGGTATGACCACTTCGAGCACGTGCGTTACGCTTGGTAACCCTAGTAATGAATAGCATTTGGTAATCCCAGAAGGTTGCATTGGTTTAGGGTGTGAATGGCAAGTGGGAACGGATACTGATGCTAGGCATTAGAACTTAGTTAATTAAAGATAGTTACTTAGTCTCTTCAACCTTTCCCTCATTAGCATAGGCGATAAAAGATAAAAGACATAAAAATCACATACCTCAGACTTACTTAACCATACAATCATGACAAATACAAGTAACTCTGGGAAGACAACGAACAATTAACCTTAAGTGTTCCATAAGGCATGTAGGCACTTAGTCTACGGAGTTTGACCAGATCACGCGTGTAACGCTTGTATTCATATGGTTGAGTGTAGGGGTACCTCGCCACTCATCATTGGTGTCATTGCTAGGGACTAAGTTGCTTGTGCACTAAGTAGAACATAGGAAATCATTCACATCATTGGGAAGATTAAATGAACCCTTAGGGTTAATCAAAAGAAAAATTAAACAACGGTCAATAGCACATCAACAAGATAACAATGTCTTCTTCTTCTCATAAAAGCACTTCACCACCTAGGGATCACACAAGAGACCATCAATAGTCTAACACACGTAACCTAGATCTGCCAGTTCCTTAAGAGTATCGGGTAGTGTATACTCATCATGATGAGTATATACCCAATTTTACCTTTATCCTCCATCAGGATGAACAACTACGTTGGTGAGACTTGCAAGATAACATAGTGTTATCCCCAGATGGGGTAGTCCCTAACATGCTCCTTCGTGCTCTTGCACAGATAGGCATGATGTAGCTATACGCTGAATATGTTGCAGAAGATTATGACACAAGGGATTACCATCACACAACAGTGCAACATTTAAGGGACTCGTGGCAGGAGAGTTATCACACATTGTTGAAGGGCAAACGACCCCACAATGCTTTGACTATCATAAGAGAAATTAAGGGTGGTGAACCTATTTCAATAGGTTCTTCACAAAATGATGTTCCCCCTCCTAACGATAGTGAGGAGGTGGTGTATCAAAACTTGCACTCCATAATAAAAAACCATGGTTCTAATGCCCACAAACACCAAGTGTTTAATGAGGGAATACAAACACAAGATAAGGGCGAGCATTCTGATTGTCATCATGATCAGGGTTAGGATCACTGAAGAGAAGGTAAGAAACATCGTCATGGTGATGGTTCCCCTTCTTCTTTCCCTTCATCACATCGTTCACCCTCTCCTTCCATATTAGGATGCAGTCACAAAGAGCACAACCGTGAGGATAAGGGTAAGGATAAGTAAAATGAGAACCCTCAATGAGAGAGTCGAGAGTGAGGACTAGGGCATTCTAGAGAGACAAGGCATGAAAGAAGGAAAATTAGGGAACCATGTAGGCATCATAGATGTCATGAGAGAGATGATCATGATGAACCCCTACTTACCACCCAAAGTATGTTAGATATTATGGAGGCTGTTAGAATACCTACAAGGCACCAAAAAGATAGTCGGATCAAGAGACTAGCCATGAATAATATCCCACGATTTGAGAGGGGATACAATGCTAATCCGCAAAACCACTTACAGGAATTCCATGATGCCTATGCCTTGTAGAATATTGAAAATGATTAGTAGAAGTTAAAGTTGTTCCCTAGGACACTCATAAAAGAAGCATAAAGTTGGTACTGGTCTTTAGAGTAGGAAACCATTAGGAGGTGGAGTACAATGCTAGAACTATTCAACGATAAATATCAAGTGTACTCCAGAGTGTCCAACTTGCGTAAGCAAATCCAAGGATGGAAGTAGGGTAATCATGAACCCTTAGATGCAACCATGGGCCAATATTACACATTGCTACATCATTGTCCAAGCCATGGTTATGCACAACGGGATCAGCTTCACCACCTCGTAGATGGGCTAAGACATGAAACCAGGAGAACCCTTGGGACATATGCCCAAGGGAGATTATCTGAACTTACGTCCCATGAAGTTCATAGATTGTTGGATCAAGTACCTAAAGAAGAAGGGGAGCTATGGAAAAGAGAAAGCGTAGAAGAGTATAACCACGATCCTTCCCTCGGAAAGAAGGGAGTAAGATTCTGTGAGGAAGAGGATGAGTCACCACTCGAAGAGTTGGTGAATAGAAAAACCTTGCCACTTTAGAAATTAACCACAAAAGTTTTAGCTAAGGTAGACCAAATATGGAGCTCCTTAGATAGTAAAATTGAAACTATCTTAAAAATCGTAGAGGAGTCTAAGGAGGAGCAAAGTAGTGATCATGATAAGAAAAAGCAGAGAGATTCAGACCATGCACATAACAAGGGTAAGGGAAAAAATAACTATCACCGATGAGGTTGTAATTCTGACATAGACAATGATGTTGGATGTGAGATTTGCCAATATGACCATCCTAAGGGATGTTTCCTAATAATCTCACATCTACAAGAGTTTAAGGTGTATGCACTCAACCCAAGATTTAACAAATGGCAAGCACCCCGAAGGTTATCTTATCCCCAAGGTAACCCAAGGTAGTTTGACCAACCATTAACATATTATCCAAGTGGAACTCTGCCACAACCTATCGAGCAACACCAGCAGTGGCAACACCCATAGT
Source organism: Gnetum montanum (assembly GCA_015680685.1). NCBI lineage: Eukaryota > Viridiplantae > Streptophyta > Gnetopsida > Gnetales > Gnetaceae > Gnetum > Gnetum montanum. The sequence continues at coordinate 70,892 of MNCI01028105.1, forward strand.
CATGGGGGATGCCACCGCCTAGGCAACAATACCCTTACCGGCAACCAGACCTGTATGGCTATTACGTGTAGTAGTCGGTTTCTCCTAGTGACTCTATGGGTCACGTAACCCCACAACGTCACTACCAAGTATAGGAGTATTTTAGGACTCCTTCTCCTCCGGGAGACACACCACATGCATACCATCCTTCAAATCCATCCGCATCTTTTACACCAATGGTTCCACTACCACCTGCTCCAACAATGTAAGGGGAACTCCCCACTCAACTACAGCAATGTAATGCTATGAGAGCTTTAAACCTTCAACCCACTACTGGTTCTGATAATTGCATTAAGAGAAGACATTTTTTCAAAACCAAAAGCCCAAAAAAGCTCTCACAACCATAAGTGGTTGAGTCTGTGTACGCTCCTCCAACAAATAAGGCTTCGGAGCTCCCTTCAAATCAACAATAGAGCTCAATGCACACGGTTATGTTAACACATACCGTTACTGACTAGATCAAGGTGGGCCACATTTCCAAAAAATTCTTTGATCCTAGAAGCCCCCTAATTTATCTCCAAGTCGCTAGGAATGAACCTCATAAGGCTCTTCTTGACTCAAGTTTTGGAGTTAACTTAATCTCATGAAAAATGTATAAAGCCTGGAACCTGCCTCCACTTAAGAAGATTAATATTCAACTAGAGCTGGTTGATCAGCCTTCACTATTTCCTTGGGATTGGTGAAGGAAATTGTTACCACTGTGTGTGGTTGGTCATACCTAGCTGATTTCCTAGTGATAGAAGTCAACAGTAACAAAGGGGACTTCCCAATTATAATGGGGAGGGCATGGCTTAGCACCATCAATGCATGCCTAGGAATCCATGATCTTTTCTTGGAAATATCTAAGGAAAAAATTTATGGAAAGATCGAGAAGAAGAAAGTTCCATGCATCACATATAGTGACTCAAAGGGTGATAACATGGAGGAATGCTCAGCATCTCCTGCATGCAACTGGTGTGCCCAAGAAACTTAGATACAAAGGTGCCTGTATGTAGCAACCACACAATAAGAGAACACCCAGTGGTTGACAGCTAATCAAGAAAGCATCCCACCAACATGCATGGAATGAACTGGGGGAACAACTCATGCCCACAACAACAACATAGATAATTTAGAGTATGAGAATCGCCAACTTCCAACCCTTAATCTAAAAACATCAATTGGGAGAAGTTGGACAGTTCTAAGAAATTCAAATAAATGCTCATTATTTTGGATCTCTCCCTTCCAATTCAATCATGGGGGAGATGGCCACCTATGCTGATCAATTGATGCCCTCAGTTCTTTTTAAGTTTTTGTTTTACACATTTTTGTTTTGCACATTTTTGTTTTACAAATTTCTTTAACTTTTCTTGTTTTTATTTTACAACATCATTTACGCTTTTTCTTTTATTTGTGTGTGTTCATCCATTTTGTTAAGTTTGTCACCTAATAAGTGCTCCAAAGATGGTATGAACTGTTTTCTCTTGGTTGTTAATGTTTGGTTTTTTCCTTTAAGTTATAATGTTGATACTAAGGTATGGTTCTTTTGATATGATAGGAAACGAGTCCACTTCATCTATACATCCACAAATTTCTATGGTCTCTCTTGGCTTGAAACTATACAGTCCCTTTCTCAATGATAAGAATTATAATGAATCGGTGATTGGGCATTTCTCAAACTAAGGNATGACTTGGTAGATCCCATTCCAACTTTGGCCTCAACAAACCACATCCAGTGACTTTGCATTAATACATTCGACTAAACCATCCACTTGAAGTAACAAGAATGCATCCCCCAAAGAGCCACCGCCATTCCGACGAAGCGAAGAAGGAGAGAATAGGAAGCGAGAAGGACCTTAGTTAGAGGGAACATGTTTATTTTAGTTTCTTAACCAGTGCTTGTAGCCCAAGTGATTATTTTGTCGAAGGGGTGTGCTTTGAATCCTCACTATGTTTTTTCTTTTCTTTTTTTTTTCTTTTTTTTTGTGTTTATACGTGAGAATCACACCATGCAAAGACTTTGTTATTTTTATTATATTAGCTTCCCGATGATGGAGCAATGTCGAAATGGTAAGAAAACTCAAAGAGAAAACATCCAAGCACCCAACAGAATGGCCAACACAAATGCATCAAGTTCTCTCGAAGTCACACCCTTTTCAATCCTTGAGTCCTTCCTTAGTTTGAGAAATGCCCAATCACCGATTCATTATAATTCTTAATATTGAGAAAGGGACTGTATAGTTTCAAGCCAAGAGAGACCATAGAAATTTGTGGATGTATAGATGAAGTGGACTCGTTTCCTATCATATCAAAAGAACCATACCTTAGTATCAACATTATAACTTAAAGGAAAAAACCAAACATTAACAACCAAGAGAAAACAGTTCATACCATCTTTGGAGCACTTATTAGGTGACAAACTTAACAAAATGGATGAACACACACAAATAAAAGAAAAAGCGTAAATGATGTTGTAAAATAAAAACAAGAAAAGTTAAAGAAATTTGTAAAACAAAAATGTGCAAAANGCTAATATAAAAACTATGTTGTGTGTGCAAATGGAAATCATACAACAATGGATTGGATTTGGAGGGAACACTTGGAATGGATCGGTGCTGAAGCAGCTATGCAAGGAACAAGATGGATGGTGCACTTACAGATATATAATGAAAGGCACAATCTTGGCGTTGGCAGCAACAGACTTCTTCTCTTTCTCTCTTCTCTCTCAACTACCAAATAAGGCCTGATGTCAAATGTATAAAGTGTTCACTCTTGTTGTCGTGAATGCCAGTTTTGTCATGTTCTGTAATGATGATCCGTTCACATGTTGTCCCATTCACCATTAGTTCCATTCAAGTCAATAATCCCATACCTTCCCAATATTTTGTAAGGAACTCAAGGATGAGTTTTTATTCAGTCATAGGGGTATGATGGGACGTGATATCACATGGGCCATGATATCACAGTGCACCACCAAATATATGAATAAGAGGTGGCTCTCCCTTGTTTCTCCATCTAGATCTAGACCTTAGCCAAACTCTTGCAATTTTTCAATTCCATAGTTATAGTAATTTCCATGTGCCCGCAGAGGAGTCCCAAAGTGAATGGATCTTTATTCGAGCAAATATTATACCTGAGCACAAGTTTGTGTGTGAAAATAAAGACAAACTTTTTGGATAAACCTTGCAGTGCATGGACTAAGCTAATCAGGGCTTTAATTATTGTTGATTATTTAAATGATTTATCAGTTAATTAACCTCTCTCAACCCTCAACACTCCTAGTTAAGTGCATTCGGTACGATCACTTTGAGGACATGCGTTACGCTTGGTAACCCCAGTAATGAATAGCATTTGGTAATCCCAGAAGGTTGCATTGGTTCAATGTGTGAACAGCAAGTGGGAATAGATACTGATGCTGGGCATTAGAACTTAGTTAATTAAAGTTAGTTACTTAGTCTCTTTAACCTTTCCCTCATTAGCATAGGCGATAAAAGATAAAAGACATAAAAATCACATACCTCAGACTTACTTAACCATACAACCGTGACCAATACAAGTAAGTCTGGGAAGACAACGAATGATTAACCTTAAGTGTTCCATAAGGCGTGTAGGCACTTAGTTTGTGGAGTTTGACTGGATCGCACGTGTAATGCTTGTATTTGTATGGTTGAGTGTAGGGGTACCTCACCACTCATCATTGCTCTAATCGGTCCAATGCTTATTTGAAGTTTGCTCTGTATGTTGGGAAATCATCCATAAAGACCTCCACACCATTCCCTATTTGCTATTGAAATATACTTAGAACTAGATGTTGAAATGTTGCTGAGGCATTACACAAGTCAAACAACATCTGCCTATATGCAAATGTCCCCCAAGGACTTGTGAATATAGTTTTAACTTGGTCTTCTAGTGCTATTTGAATTTGATTGTATCCACTATAACCATCCAGAAAACTATAGTAGCAATGACTTACAATGGTATCTAAGACTTGGTGGATGAATGACAATGGGAAATGGTGTTTAAATGTTGCCATGTTTAGTAGCCTAAAGTCTGTACACACCCTCCATTTACCTCCCTTTGTAGGTACAATGACTAATGGGCTAACACATTCACTATCAGCAATGGGGTAGATGAACCCAGCTTTTAGAAGTTGTTTAATTTCTTCTTTAACTACTTGCTTAAGATTTGGGTTCAATCACCTTTGTGGTTGTTGTCAAGGCTTCATGGAGGGGTTAGTGTAAATTCTATGTTGGCATATCCTAAGATCTATTTTGGTTAATTCAGGATGTGACCAAGCAAAGGATTTCAACCATTTATTCACCATCTTTAGCAGTCTTTTTTTTTTTTGAGGAGCGAGCTTAGTGTTAATGATTATTGATTTTCCATTCTTGAGAAATGTGTACTCCATACTGGTGGGCAATAGTTTTAACTCAAGGGGATCTTGCTTAAACTCATTAGGGATTTCCAACTTTCCCTAGTTGGTATTTTCAGTATCAATACTTGGAAGTTTGCGATGGAGTTGCTCTAATGTATCTATGCTATCAATATAGATGCAAGTAAAGCTCTCAGTTGGTTCCATGCATAGAATTGAATTGCTCTCTTGGTTAGCTGTTAGCCACTAGGTGCCTTCCTGTCTTGTGGCTACTACATACAGACATCTTTGTATGTTAGTCACTTGTGCACACTAGTTGCATGTAGGCAAGGTTAAGCATTGTACAAACCAGGCCTTTTGCACGTAGTTGCACCCTATGTCACTATATGCGATGCATGGAACTTTCTTCTTCTTGATCTTTCCAAATGTATTTTCCTTTGATATTTCTAGGGAAAGATCACATATGCCTAGGCATGCATCAATCGTACTTAACCATGCTCTTCCCATTATGATTGGGAAGTATCCCTTACAGTTGTTGACTTGAATAACTAGGAAATCAGTTGGATATGACCATCCACAAATAGTGATGACAATGTCCTCCACTAGTTCTAATGGGACAATGATGGACTGGTCGGCCAACTCTAAACGAATGTTACTCTTTTCTAGTGGAGGCAGGTTCCAGGCTTTGTACATTTCTTGAGATATTAAGTTAATGCTAGAACCTAAATCCAAAAGAGATTTTCAAGGCTCATTCCAGTGACTTGCAAATATATAAGAGGAATTCCAGGATCATAGAATTTCCTAGGAAGATGGCCAACCTTAATTTAATCAGTAATGATGTGAGTCAACATAACCGTGTGTGTTGGGTGCAATTTTTGGTTCGAAGGAAGCTTTGAAGATTCAAACAATGGAAAGGCATTTGGACAATTAGCCACTTGTGGCTATAAGGACTTGGTTGGACTATTGGTTCTAAAGAAAGGTTTCTTCTTTATGCGGTTGTCTGAACCAACAATAGGTTAAGGATTAATAGCCCTTGTAGCATTACGTTGCTGCGACTGGGAAGGAAGTTTGCCTTGCATAGTTGGAGTAGGTGGTAATGGAGCTAAGGGTGGAAGAGGTGTAGTCAGATGAGAAAGATAGTATGTTTGTGGAACATCACTTCTAGGTGAAGGAGTTCTATAGGTATTGTGGGTCTAGTAGTGATGCTGAGGAGTGACATGATTAGTGGAGTCACATGGAGAGATCGGCTATTGCACATAGTACCTGTATGGGTCAGGTTGATGGTAAGGGTATTGTTGATGTGGTAATGGAATTCCTCATGATTATGGGTGTTTCCATTGTTGATATTGTTCATTCAATTGTGGTGGAGCTCCACTCAGATAATATGTTAAGAGTTGGTGGAACTACCTTGGGTTACCTTGAGGATAAGGTACCCTTCTGGGTGCTTGTCATTTGTTTAATTGTGGGTTTAGTGCATACACCTTAGACTCTTGTACATGTGATACTACTGGGTAACATCCTTTACGATGGTCATATTGGCATATCTCACATCTGCCATCATTGTCTGTGTCTGAATCCACAACCTCTTCAATGATGGCAAGTTTGCCCTTACCTTTGTTCCATGCAGACTTAGCTTTCCTTCTCTCTCGATCACTACTTTTCTCTCTAGACTCCTCGACTATTTTTAGAATGGTTTGAAATTTATCATCTAGGGAGTTCCATATTAGATCTACCTTTTCCGATATATCTGATGCAAAATTTTTAATGGGCAAAGTCTTCCTATTCATCATCCCTTTGAGTGATGAATCTTCTTCATCTTCACAAAATCTAACTTCCTTCTTTCAGAGGGAAGGATCTCTATTGTATTCCTTCATACTTTCTCTTTTCCTTAACTCACCTTCCTCATTGGCAACTTGCTCCAACAATCTTTGTATTTGATGGGCTCAAAGCTCAGATAGCCTTCCTTGGGCATAAGTCCCAAGGGTTCTTCATGTTTGGTACCTAAGCCCATCCATGAGATGGCACAATTGTTCCCTTTACGAATAACCATGGCTAGGGAAATGATGTAATAATTCATAATATTAGCCCATGGCAACATCTAAGGGTTCATGTCCTCCTTGTTTCAATCATTAGATTTTCCTATGTAGGTTGGACACTTGGAAGTACGTTTGATACTTATCATTGAATAGCTCTAACATGGTACTCTATCGACGAATGGATTCTAGTTCTAAGGAATAATACCAACTTTTTGCTTCCTTGATTAGTGTCTGTGGAAAAAACTTTAGTTTTTGCCACTTATTTTCTATGTTTTGCAAGGTACATGCATCGTGAAATGCTTGTAGATAGTTTTGAGGATCAGCATTGTATCCCCCTTCAAATCGTGGGATGTTGTTCATGTTTAGTCTTTTGATCCTACTATTCTTCTAGTGCCTTGTTGGAATCCTAATAGCCTCTATTATATCTAACATACTCTAGGTGGTGAGTAGGGGTTCATCATGATCATATTTCCTATGGCATCGATGATGCCTATGTTGTTCCCTACTCTCCCTCCTTTCATGATGTGTTTCTCTGGAATGCCCTCGTCCCCTTTCTCAACTGTTTTTTCTATTATCTTTATTTTGCTTACCATTGTTCTCATGGTCTTTCCCTTTGCAACTACATTTAGATCCCGAAGGAGAGGAGGAAGGAGATGACGAAGGTAAAGAGGAAGGAGGACTAACACTGTGACGACGTCTGTCACTTTCTCTTTGGTGGTCTCGGCCTTGGTCACGGTTATGATCAGAATGTTTGTTAATGTCACATGTTCGTGTTCCTTTTTTGGACTCTTTGTGTCCATTGGTATCAGAACCTGGGTTATGAATAGTTGAGTGAAGATTTTTATACACAACTCCTTGACCGAAGTTAACAAGAGGAACATCGTTTTGTGGAAAACCTCCCTAGGCAAGTTCACCACCCTCATTTTTACTTAGGACATACAAAACATCCTGAGACCACTTTCCCTTCATAGATTTGTAATGTCTCTCTTGTTGTAGGTCTCTCTGGCATTATGCCTTCGTGGATCGATACTCTCTCAAGTCGTGTTCATGTACAATGTACTTTTCCTGTAAGTGCTACATACCAATTCGTGTGAGAGCACGAAGAAGCATGCTTACGATTGAGCGATCAGGAGGTAACACTATGTTACCTTCTAAATCACGTCAACATAGTTGTTCATCCTGGTGGAGGATAAAGGTAAAGTTTGGTACATACTCATTGGGATGTGTGTATACCATGCGAAACTATTGGGGCACTAGCAGGTCATCATGTGTACTACGCCTCTGATTGTTCATTGTGTCAGACCTAGTCGGTGAAGCACTATCATAGGAAGAAGGAGAAATGATTCATTATTCAGTGTGCAATACTCTTTTTCAATGATTGTAGGATAACTAACCCTAAGGATTCATTCCAATGATGGAAGGATTTCCTAAGTTCTAATCAGCACATAAACAACAAAATCCTTGGCAACAGTGCCAATGATGAGTGGTGAGGTACCCCTACGTCCAACCATATGAATACAAGTGTTTACACGTGATCTAGTCAAACTCTAAGGATTAAGTGCTTATGCGTTACACAAAACAAGGATGGGTTATGCAATCGTTGTCTTCCCAAGCTTACTTGTAAGGCACAATTATATGGTTAAGTAATCTTAAGGTATATGATTTTTATGTTTTATGTTCCTGGTCCTTAAAGTGGAGAAATGAAATAATTTAATAATTAATTTAATTTAACTAGTTAACTATTCTCTAACTAGTCCTAACACCAACATCTGTTCCCACTTGCCAGACACATCTTGAACTAGTGTAACACTACTAGGATTACCAAACGCTAGTCGTTACTAGGTTATCAAGTGTTTCACGTATGCTCGAAGTGGTCGTACTGAGTGTGCTAATTTATTGATAATTAACAATTCAATAAAAATAACATTAATTAACTAATGAAAGTATCGAATAATAGTAAATAACATTTAAATGAAATAATTAAGCTATTCTGAATGTTGCAAGGTTTATCAAAAAGTTCATCTTTGTTTTTGGACACAAGGTGTGCTCAAGTACACAATGCTCGAATAAAGATTCGTTCACTATATGACTCCTACTATGGACACTCAGAAATAATTCTAACTTTGGAAAGGAAAAACTGCAAGGCTTCAGCTAAGGGACTAAGAAACTAACTGTGATACCAAGTGCCACTGTCTCTTATTTATAGGCGATGAGACAAGTTCCAATATCGCATGTTCGATATCACTTTAGTAACTCCAATATCATGTACCCAATATTGAGGTTCCGATATTGAGGGTCCAATATCATGACTCATCAAGGCCGAAGTGGACATAAATATGATAATGTAAATTTTAATGTGATTTCTAAGTTATTAAGTTTCTAACTGTTTATATTCTTAGATGATTTTATAAGGATTTAAGTTTCTCAAGGGTTTATAAAGAGATTGAGATTTATTTATCATGTCCCTTAAGTGATTTAAGAATTTAATTATGAGAATTTTTTGGATGTGACATAAAGGCTATTCTAAGATTATAAAATTATAAAAAAATGTTTAGTTACTATTTTCAAACTTTTAGGCATTCTAAGAACCCTTAAAAACCATGTTTTTGTTTATTTTCATAATGTTTTATTACTAAAATGTTAGGGGTTGTTTTACAAAAGTTGCTTATTTTGATATGTCGCATTTGAATATGATGTTAGAATTTCTTATAACCGTCATTATGATCTCATGATGAGGTCACAATAGATTGGGGAAGGTATCCTCACGATTTGCACTAATAAGAAAATTTTCATTAATTTGAAAAGAATTAAAATAGAGTTAAAATAAATTAATACAAGGTAAAAACATTTTTGAGCATCCCATGCATAAGAAAAAACATTAGAAAAATATTAAATCTTAGAAAATATGTATAACATAATTAGATTTGATATATAGGCATTTCATCAAAGAGTTATTAAAGAAACTAATATTTGCCAAAATTACTACACATATAAGAAAATCATAAAAAATCCATAACTAAGAGCAAAGTACTAGATGTTTTCTACTTGATTGATAGCACTTTAGCTAGAAACCTTTACATAGCTGAGATATTCCAAACATTCTCCAAACCTTAGGCAAAATTGAAGGTTAATAATGGGATCTTTGTAAATTCTGAAACAAGATCTAAAACTAACTTGTTACCAAGGTTTTGGATGAGAGTGTAGATCTAGATCTAGCTTCTTTTTAAAATGATAGGATCTCCTACTTTGGTTCTATCTCTTAAATGTCTATAATGCAATTGGATAATTTCTAATGAAAAGGTTGCCAAGTATTTATGCTCATAAGGATATGACATGGTTTGGCTAAAAAGGGCAATTCCATTAGGATAAAATAAAATTTAAAATAAACTTTGACTAACCTTAATTTCTAAAATTAATAAAAAATAGTGTTCTAACATGGGCTTTTACCTAGCATGAGCATAATAAGTATCCCCTATGGGTAAGCTAATAGCTATGTTTATGACCAATTCTAATAACAAGGTCTAATGTTTAAACATAACTAATCAAGGTACTATCACGAGACTTTTTAAAACATAAGCTAAAGAAAAGCTAAAATTAAGAAATATATTTATTTACAAATATAGTTTTACTAACAAATAGAAAGTAGCCCAAATAAAGCATGTCATAAAGTCAATGTAGTATCCCGTATGCCAACTACCTATGTAGTACCTAATTGTTGCTAACTTAAAATCCAACAAAATGGGTTAGTGTATATATGCTAAGTTAATAAAATTAAAAATCATAAAATTAAAACAAAAAAAGATAAAAAATACATTAAATATATCAAAAGCATATAAAAAGATAATTACAAAGCATAAAGCTAGACCAATACAAAACACATGTATAGTTAAATTAGAAAAAGATTTTAAATATAGGACATGGGCTTAATAGTAAGACATCATTGTTTCAAATTATAAATAAACCAAGGGAAAAGGGATTTAAGTTAGGAGTGTTACATAGGTTACAAATTTCAATTACTCATAGTGAGTTAGAAGTTAATTTTTTGAAGTAATTTATAGTTGGACAATGAACTATAATGGTAGTGTGACTTACAAGAGGCCACATTTTGATCCAAATGCTGATAGAGGCTACTACTTGCATCCCATTGCATTAATAAATAGATTTACTCTTAGGTTCTATTTCTAGTTAAAATGTGAGGCATTATGACGTATGATCATCTGAACTAAGCATGGCTTCATCTCAGGAATTTCTGCCTAGGAGATTATGAAGGAATGCAATCCATAGAAAGTCATATGCATTACGAAGGGACTATGAATTATAGTCACTCATAGCAGCTAGTATGGAAGTTTTAAAAAATATTTTAAATCACAAAATTATAGGGATTTGAAGTGGTTGTAATAAATAATAAAATTAAAGGATAATTAGGGATATTTGGGCTATTTTGCAAATTGTGAGGAGTAAGGAGAAGGCTCTAGAACATGTGTGTAAATTCATTGAGCATTATGTATGCTCTTTGGCATTGCAATTCTCATCCATTAAGTGAGGTGAAGATTTTGAAGGATGCTAGGCCTTATGTATTTCATCCATTATTGATTGTGTTAGGTTTCAATATTCTTTGAAAGGCTTAATGTTTCCATAGATCCTTAGCTTATATGTTCATAGCCCAATTGATTGCATTTTTAAGTAAATTTTAGTTCATGCATTAATAGAGAGGTTTTAAATGATGTTTTTATTTCTATTTCATTGTTCATGTTATGGTGGATGTTTGTGGATGGATTAGGGCTAGTTTTTGGGTTTAATTAAGTAGGAATTACTTATTATTCTAATGATCATACCATAAATTGATGTCTATTCATGGCTACATAATGAGCCAATTGGTATACTCCTTTGTGATACGTCTACAAACATATCCAAATAACAATGATCCTTCTTTTATCGTAATTAACATACATACAAAAGTAAATCCTAAGGTGGTGGTGGAAAATATATTCATTTACTTAATGTTTGATAGTTATATGTATGAATTTATTTTCTTAATGTTCAACAATTCATTTCACATTATTTCTTTGTGAAAATTATTCTTTTTAACTTATAAGATTACTTTTGAAACTTGCTAGAAAATTTCCTAGCATTGAAATATTTTTTGAAAGAAAAATAAATTGTTAAATATTCATAAAGAAAATTTAAAAATTAATAATTTTTTTCTAAATGTCAAACATATATTTTCTCTCTTTTCATACTCTTTTTTATCGTTTGGCAAAATAAAAGAGCATTAATTGCATAATGTCATTGCATATTGAAGCGATAAAACTCCAAGAAATACTTCTAAAATGTTATTATAAAATCAAGGTGAAAATTACTTTGGGCATAGCGATATCTACCCAATACTTTGAAATTCTAACTTATCATCCAAAAATGTTAAACAGTTAATTTGACCCTAGTTATAACTAAACATAAATTATGAGACAATGCTATAATCTAATGTAGAATTTAATGTCGAATAGTTATTTAGAGATAATAACTAATATTAACTAATTAGTTTGAGGAATTGCTATTTGGCCTCTATACATTTTATGATGCAATATAAGTTTTATGATATTTTATGTCTTATGATGTAACTATATGTTTCATCCTATTTAATCTAAAGAGATTGATCTATTATCTTGAATTATTAAATAATCAAATAAAGTGTTAGCCTAGCAATAAGATGTTTAATTTGCAAGCTTCAATTCATGGGTTTAATTTTGGTATTAATGTTAAGTTATAAAGTTCTAATTGAGCTATATATTCTATGGTGTATCTATATTTCAATTATTTTAGATTCCAACATCCTCCTTATTCCCCAAAATTTTCCTTATTCTAACTATTCATGTTTTATGAGGCATCCTAATTTCAAAAAGACTAAATTGTATAAAAATAGATTTTGAATAATTAAATATTTAATATGTTATTAATTAATTTGAAATAATACCAATGCTAGAGAATAATTATAATATAATCTTGGTCTATTTTCCATGTACTATTGATGTTAAAATCTTGCAAATTTCATATAGGCTAGCAATGTCTATTTGGATCTGTTGATAGATCCCTGTTTTGGTATGATAAGCCTTGAAAAATGATGATTATCTATGCTTGTGTATTTCAATTTTCATTTTTCAAGATTGAATCATGAAAGAAAGAAGATTGAATTAATAACTAGTCAAATGGATAATTCTCCCAAGGCAAAGGAGATATCTATATAGAGTTTGGCAAAGGATAGTTAATGTTTATCTTCTAGATAAGATGCCTACCCTACAAAGAAGACATCTACTATGCTTTAAAGATGTATTTCTAGAATGTCTAGGTAGGCCTATAGAAGACATCTACATAAGGAAAAAGATGTCTATCTTACTAAGTAAATATCTACATTTCAAAGAAGACATCTTTTCTAAAAATAGGTGGCAACATAGTAAGATGTCTACTCTTCAAGATAACATCATTCTTGACTCAATTGCACTCTAAACATAGATGTCTTTAATTGAATTAGAAAAGTAAGTTAGCATTGGCTCATATTATAATGATTATTTTTAAAAATATCTTATAAAAAATCAAGGGTTATAATCCCAAGGTACTTCACACAAGACAAGTAATGAATATCAAGCTTATTAAAAAATCTATGGAGAAGATCTTCTTTCTCTATTACATGTTGTAGTGTTATTTCATGCATCTAATGTAAGAAATTTGAACTGAGTTCATTATTTCCTTTATTTACATTTTTATTTTTCTTTTTTCTCAAGATTTATGTGGATCTCTTAAGAAAGATCACACTTATGAGCTAAGGTTAGACTAAAACCTAAAGATTAAACTTGCAGATCATTTATAATGACGTCTTATAAAGGTCATGACATCCTTAAATCATATTTTGAGAGTAATACATCAAGAGGTATGCATGATACTATCCTCTAAGTGTGGACTACCCTAGTTGGAGAATCATGTAGATTATGTGTATGCATTGGTTTCCATTAATTTTTTTGTTTTTGTTTATTTTTAAAGATGGAACTTATTCAGCCCCCTCTAAGTTCTTGATTCTTAAGTAGCATTAGAAGATTCATATTTCCATATTAAGTGCAATAGCTCAAAGTGAACAATAAATTAATCATCATACAAAAGACATATTTATTTCATGGAATTGACTTTGTAGATTTGAAGGCTTGGATGCAAGGCTTTTTTAAATCCATGAAGTTTGAAGTTTGACAATCCATCTTGGAAGGGTATACACCTTCAACCAAAAGGATCACAACTACTACTGAAGCAATTGTCACCATCTTTAAGCCAAGAAGTAAGTGATCTAATGATGAACAGAATAGTTTCATGTTTGATTGTAAGGCTAGGAATTACTTATATTATGCTTTTAGTAGGAAAAAATTCAATAAAATAGTTGGATGTAAATTTGAATCAGAGATTTGGGACACACTTGAGACCACCTATGAGGGAACCTCAGTTGTAAAGTAATGCAAGCTGTTAGTACTTAAAAATAAATTTGAAAATATAAAGGTAAAGGATGAAGGGAGAATACAAATTTACTTCTCTAAAGTCAATAACATCATTATTTTCATTCAAGGAATAGGTGGATATCCTCTAAAAAGAAAAGTTGTACTAGAAATAATTATAGCTATCACACTAGAATTTAGACCAAAAGTTATAGCCATGAAAGAAATTAGAGACTTTAGCATCTTGAGATTTGAAAAACTTCAAATTATCTTGGTTGCTTATAAGATGAATCTCATAGGTGAAGAAACCATCAAGAAAAGCCTCTTACATTCAATACCTTTACTAGAAACTCCTCTAAATCTAGAGAGAGGATTCAAGAATCATCAAATAATGAGGGAAGCGATAATGAAGATGAACTTGTACTCATCTTCAAGCATGTGAAGAAACTTATTGCATGAAGAAACAAAAAGAAAACCCATTAAAATGGAAAATGAAAGAAAAAAGATAAGTAATTTAAAGGTTCATTGAAAACTAATATGTCTTATGTAGAATATTAGCTGTATGGTGGACAAGATCATTTGGCCTTCAAATATCCTAGCTTAAACATGTTACAAAAGAGGGATTTCCACAAAGAGAACAAGAAAAAAATTTGTACATAAGCTAGAATGATGAAAATAGTGAAGAAAAATTAGATGAAGATGATACAAGAGAGTCATATCTCTTTTATATGGCCATTGCTCATGAAGTACCAAAAGATGATCATCATTACAATATGGAAGACAATGAAGGCATGTTGGAAAAATGGTATGACTTATTATGTGATGAGATAATTTACTTAGAAAGTTTTTGTAGTAGAATGAGAAAATTATTACATGTTAAGATATTAGTTCTTGAATAGATCTTAGATAAATACACCAATTTTAAAAGGAGAACTTAGAACTTAAGGTTGAGAATCAAAAGCAAACCCATGTAAATGAGTAGATGATTAAAGAACTTGAGGATGTTAAGCACATTAATGAAAGATTTACAAAAGAAAAAGGAACACTTCACATCATGCTTGATCAAGGTAGGGATTCATATGAAAAAGGAGAACTTAGAAGCTATCTTCAAAAGGTCTCCTCACAAAGCATCTCTTCAAGATGGAGAAATACACAAAGATTTGAACATCTTACCCAGATGAAAAATATGATATGTTATCATTATGATAAATTTGGTTATATGAAATATTATAACCACTTAAGATTAAATCATTTTAATGGGAATACAAGTTCTTACCAAATGTGCCAAAGAAAGGATACCATGTATGTTAAAATGTTTTGGAGACCTAAGGTAAAAAATCAAGGAAAGGGAATACTTGCCAAGTTGGTTTATCATATGTCAAGAAGACAATCTAGTATATTGATACTAGCTACTCATGATACATGAAAAGTTACAATTCTTAATTTATGCACTTTATTGAGAAGAATTATGATATTATAACATTTGGAGATGACATAGAAGCATCCATCAAAGAATAGAGACCATTGAAGATAAGAAATTATCACAAATAAAGGTTGTATTTTATGTTAAAGGTATAAAGCATAATCTATTAAATGTGAGTTAGCTTTGTGACTAAAATTATGAAGTGATCTTCTCAAAGACTCATATCAAGTAAGGAAATCTAGTACTACTAAAATTTTGATATATGATTTTAGAAAAGAAAATGTATACATTGCTTTATTATCAGATGCTACTATTCATGTGATGAAGTTTTTGATGAGTAATTCAGGTAATATACATCTATGACGTAGAAGATTGGGACATGTAAACATGAACATACTAATAACCCTCATATCAGAGGATATGATGCATGATTTTATAAAACTAAAAGACTTTGAAATAAATATCTATGATGGATGCTAAAAAGGAAAGTAAAAAAGGGTGAGTTTTGGTATGAAAAACTACATCTAACCTTATGTCCATTAGATTTAGTACATTGGGATTTTGCAGGATCCTTACAAATACTAAGTTTTGGGGGCAACATATATTTTCTTAGTATTGTAGATGAATTTTATTCATTTTCATGGATTTCTTTCCTAACTTATAATGATGAAGAACTTGACCATTTGTTAGAAATTTGTAATAAGCTATAGACTAAAAATGGATATGTCATCAAAAATGATTAAAAGTGATCATGTTGGTGAACTTGAAAATGTAAAATTCAAGGATTATTAAAATACTCATGGGATACATAACCAATTCTCAGCTCCAAGGACATCATACTAAAATGAAGTAGCTAAATAAAATAATTATAAACTAAACAAGATGACTGTAATAATGCTAAATGATAGACATACATCATATCATTTTTGGGGTGAAGCCATCAAAACAACTTGTTATGCATCTAATCAAGTTATAGTAAAAAAAATTCATAACCAAAACTGCATGGTAACTTTAGTCTAGTAAGAAACCATTGGTAATATTTTTTTCATGTATTTGGAGCTAAATGCTTTAGGGGCAATTATTTGGAGCGATGGTAAGATGTTTGTTTCTTAATTTAAAGACTTGAGTTTGAGGTTGGGTGTATCCACTTAAAGAGGTTAGGCTTTTGCTCATCTACCAATAATCCTACGACCTCATCTAGTGGGATGAGTGCTATGGATCTAGGTGATGATCCTTATTTAAAGCTAAATGCTTTATTATTGATGAATGATATGCTTTAAAAATATTTGATCCTACATTTGATGAAGGTGCATTCTTGGGTTACTTTATAGTAAGCAAGGCTTATAGAGTCTTTAAATGAAGAACTCTAATTGTAGAAGAATCCATAAATGTTAAAGTAGAAGATACTAATAGTATGCATTTTAATGTATAGGTGGATGATTAAGAGTTAGTAACAAGAAGAAAAACACAATAATCCAAAGTTACATCCAAGAATAAACTTAATAGTGACTAAGAGAATGAGAGAAATAAGAAATAAGATGATAAACAAGAAGGATAACAAGATGATAAACAACTCACTTAGATCATACTCAATAAGGAAGTGATAATTAGTGATATCATTAGCAAACTCAATAAGGAAGTTGACAAAATCGTACTCCATTAGTGATATCATTAGCAAACTCAATAAGGAAGTGATAATTAGAGGCAAAGAAAGAAAAATATGCATCTATGCAACATACATTTTACAAATTGAACCAAGGAATTTAAACGAAGCTAAAAAAATCTAAAGGAGGACACATTACTATGCAAGAGGAATTAAATTATTTTTTATGAAATAATGTGGGAGAACTTGTTTTCAAATGAAGAAATAGGACCAATATTAGAATAAAATGAGGATCTCAAAATAAAAATGATGAAGTTGAAGTTATCATGAAGATTAAGGCTTGTCTTATTACCAAATGATATAATCAGTAGAAGAACATTAATTTTGATGAGACATATGCATCACTTTCTAGGTTGGAATCAATAAGGTTTTTTCTAGGCTATTGATGCAATAAAGGAATTAAGCTCATCAAATGGATATAAAATTGTATTTTTGAATGAAACCATATAAGAGGAGGTGTATGCAAATTAAATTTAAGGATTCATTATTCCAACACATCTAAAACATATTTATCATCTCAAGAAGACTCTCTATGAGCACAAACAAGATCCAAGGGCTTGGCATAAAAGGTTATCCTAATACATATTAGATAATGGCTTTATAAGAGGAGAAATAGATGTTACTCTATTTATAACATAGTTGGAAAAGATTTGATGATTACTAAAATTTATTTTGATGATATTATATTTAGTGCTACTAACCAAAAATTAAGTAAAAAGTTTTTAGATCTTATGAAAAGAGAATTTGAGATGAGCATGATGAAAGAAATGAATAATTTTCCAAGGCTTCAAGTTAGAGAAACCAAAGTAGGAACATTCATATGGTAGTCAAAGTACATAAGAAGCCTATTAAATAAATTTATTCTAGCAAAAGGTAAACATAAGAAAACTTTTATGCAATATAATATAAAATTAATAAAGGATGAAAATGGTAAGAGAATAGACCTCAAGATCTACTGAGGTATGAGTAGAAGCTTACTTTATTTAATAGCTACTAGGCTTGATATTACATTAAGTGTTGTTATATATGTCTATTATCAAAGTAATCCAAAGAAATCTTACTTAAACATTGTGAAGAGAATCTTTCATTATGTAAAAGATACTATTAATTAGAAACTTTGGTATTCAAAGAACTTAATAATTGATCTAGTATGAGTAGAAGCTTACTTTATTTAATAGCTAGTAGGCTTGATATTGCACTAAGTGTTGGTATATATGCATGTTATCAAAGTAATCCAAAGAAATCTTACTTAAACATTGTGAAGAGAATCTTTCATTATGTAAAAGATACTATTAATTAGGAACTTTGGTATTCAAAGAACTTAATAATTGATCTAGCTAGATATTTGACATAGATAGGATAGGATGCATTAATGATCATAGAAGTATTATTAGAAGCTACTTCTTCATTGGGTGATGTCTAGTTTTAGGAAGCAGCAAAAAGAAAAAATTCATAGTTCTCTCAATCGTTGATGCTAAATACATCTTAGTTGGAAGTTGTTGATTCCAAATCCTATGGATGAAAGAGATCCTAAAGGACCTTGGAATTCAAACATCTCACATATCCATTTAGTATGATAAAAACTATATCATTAACATGAAAAATAATACAATTCAAAATTTAAGAATAAAACACATAGAAATAAGGCATCCCTTCATTAGAAAACATGTTTATCTGGGAAGTGTTTATTTGAAATACATTAGGATCAAAACCTAACTGGAAGATGTGTTCACTAAATCACTTCATAAGAGACTTAAAATTCTATGAAAAGATAAGGGAAAAGGATCTTATTCTATCAAGTAAGTGAGGTATGCTACATAACTCTCATTCTTATTCTATCAATTAAATGAGGATATTATTCTATCAAGTAAGGTTAGAATATCTTGAATTAGATTTGGTTAGAGTAGCTTACATTCTCTCATTCATAGAAATTAAAAATAATAAGGTATTCTTACACTTATGAATATTCCATTCTTAAGAGCCTCATACCTTTATCTTGTGATGAGTGGTGAGGTACCCCTACACTCAACCATATGAATATGAGCACTTCACACACAATCCAGTTGAACTCCGCAGACGGGCTAGTTTTGGTATCTAGATAGTTACTCATAGATCATAGTTTGCTATCTTCCCACTTGGACTAGTATTAGCTTTTTCACATATGGTTTAGTACAAAGTGAGGTGTACGATGTATTCCTACACTAAT
>MNCI01028105.1:100635-132146 GCA_015680685.1 Gnetum montanum
TGAAATCCAACGACTAGCCAGCCTAAGATAATTCAAGGAGATGACACCCTTCCGATACCACGAGGTAGCTACCTTAGCCTTTATGATGGCAAGGGGAGCAGGTGATAGAGGTAACCACCACAAACACAATCTAGAGAGGATAGTAGGTTTGATCTTGACATTAGTCTAGTCTATGTAACTATGTAGAATTTGCTAGGCCCTCCAGATGCTTACGAAAACATGAGATCTAGGAACAATGATAGTGAGGGGGGAAAAGATCCAATTGAAAAAATGGATGCCTTTCCAGAAGGGCTTGTTTTTAGGAAATGCTTTATGAAGCCTTAATTAGAGGAGGGTCCCAATAATATCTGAGGCATCTAAATGTTGTACCAACCACTGAGCAACTAGGGTAATTCTCTACTTATAGGAATTCAAGAGACCTAAGCCATCCCTATTCTTGGGAAGAGTAACAATATTCCAAGCGACTTGATGAAATCCTTTCTAAGAATCTTTGGAGGACCACATAAAGTCACGAAATAACCATTCAAGGTTTTGGTAGGTAGCTTGGGAGGGGGCCCAACATGAAGAGTAGTACACATGGGTTGATGCACATATGGACTTACATACAAGGTATTTACCTGCAAGTGTGCGGGATTTAGTCTTCCATTTGTCAAGTTTCTTTTGGATCCGATAAATAACCTGCTCCCAGAGAATGGAGGGTGAACCTCTAAAACAGAAAGGGATTCCCAGAATCTTAACAATGTCTTGATCGTGAAGCTGCTTCCAGTTATAGTTGGTCACATGGTTGTAATTTCTTATAAAGCTATAAACAAAGGATTTATTCCAATTTATATTAGAACGTGAGAGTGCAATATTTCTTCATCCTTGATAAGAGGCAGTGCAAATTGGTGGCTATGTTTTGAACTAGAAAAAAAAGAGTCATCGACAAAGTGCATATTGAGAAGCTATTATTGAGATGAAGAAAGGTAGACCCCAGTGAGAACTTTAGTTTGAATGTCCAAGTTAACCTGATGACAAAGAAAGTCTGCGGTGATGATAAAGAGATAAGGGGTGAGAGGACAACCTTGCCACACTGACCTATGTATTGGAAAGGGAGAGGTAATGCCAAAGGTAGTGGCTACTCTTATGGTAGCATCTAAGAATAAGCATTTTACCATATGCAGGAACTTAGGTCCAAAACCAAGTTTGGTCATGGTCTGCAAGATAAAATCCCACTTTATGTTATCATATGCTTTGGCGTAATCAAGTTTCACTAGGAGAATATCTTGACCATCATCCTCAAGCCACTTGAGACCTTCCCACACTGCAACCACATTATTTAAAATATATCTACCAGGAACAAATCCTGTTTGTTGGGGAGATATGATTTGGCCAAGAATTTTTTTCAGTTGTAGGGCTAGGCACCTAACCCAAATTTTATACACTACATTGAGAAGAGTTATGGGATTCCAATTGGAGATATCGGTAAGATCCCCAAACTTGGGGAGGAGATGAATTACCCCTTGATTTAGATTGGGCCTAAGGGAACTAGTGAAGATAGCCTCGTTAATGACCTACAGAAGATCATTTCCCACCAAATCCCAATGATTTTTAAAAAATTCCATGGGGAAACCATCATAACCAGGAGCCTTTTACTGACTTAACTTCGAACAGGCCACCTATAGCTCCATTAGAGTGATATCTGCATCAAAAATTTGTAGCATAGCAGAGTTGATAAGGTGAGGATAATTGGGGGTGGCAGACTTGAATGAAGAGATGACCATTAGGGTAGCTGCAAAAAGGGTTTCATAGTGGTTCTTGAGAAAAGAGAGGATATTATTGTGATCAATAATGGTGGTACCATCACTAGAAATTTTGTCAATAGAATGTGAAGGGGAAGTAGTGTTGAGGTACTTGAAAAATTTCTTACAGTGTTCATCTTGAATATTTAACCAAGTGAGCCAAATTTTAGTTAAGGCACTTTGTGCTCGATACACATCCCAATGTTGAAAGGCTAATTGTGCTCTAGCTAGCTCCTTGTGAACTAGAGTGTTGAAGGGATCTTGAGCTAGTCTATTAGTGAGATGTTCAATAGTGAGGTGAATTTTATTGTAATCTTGTCTGGCCTGAGTAGCCATTGCCTTACCATATGAATGAGCAAAGTTACACACTCGACATGAAGCATGATGCCACCAGTTAATCTAGCCCACCACCTGATATAGGGGCCCAGGTTCGAAATTCCAAAGGTTGGATAGAAGAAGTTGGATAGTAGGGGAAGAAAAATAGTTGTTGTGTAGTTGAAAAAGATGGAATTTTTGTCGGTGAGGGCTACCGTGAATCTTGATAGATATGGAGATAGGAAGATGGTCTGATAAAGTGGCATGGTGATGAACTGTAGTAGTGGAGAAGCCTTGCCAAAAGAAAAGGGTGGAGAAATAGAACCTATCTAACCTACTATAGATGTGAGCCTACCCAAGATGGAGATTGCTCTAAGTAAATCTATGGAGGGGAACACTTGGGGAGGTGTTTGCCCCATTAGAAAGGTAAAACCTTTTCTTAAAGGTGAACTAGGTCTGATACTCAAGATTGGGCAGTTGAAAAAACACCCCTCTGAGCTTATCATGAGTGAATTTGACCATATTAAAATCTCCTTCGAATATTCGAGGCATTAGGGGAAGAGAATTTGCAAGTTCTTGCCAAAGGAGAGCCCATTCTGTGGAGTTGTTTGGGGCATATATTGATCAAATACCAAAAGGGCCATGCAAGGAGAAGGTGGCCCAAGAAACTCTATGCCCAGAATCAGAACCACTTTGAAGGATTTTAGTTTTCCAGTAGGGTGAGAGGAGAATGGCTATGCCTCCTTTCCCACCCGCATGGGACGTTGCTAGGATTGAGGAGTGAGGAAGAAACTAATGGGTGGAAAAGGATAAAAGATCAGCTGAAACCTTAATTTCTTAAAGGAGAATGAAATCAAAGGCTATATTAAGACTAGAAATCAAGTTGCCTACTCGTTTCCATTGAAGCCTAATACTAAGGCCTTGAATGTTCCATGAAAGGAGGTTCATGGAGAAACAAGAGGCAGTTTGGATGAGGGGTCAATGGAAAGTTCAAAAGTCAAAGTATCAACTTTCATTGTTCCTGATAGGAGGGCAAAGGAGTTGTTGGTGGAGATAGGGACCATGGAAGTGTTCAATGAAGAGGAGCTAGAGGGAGGAGTAGAACTAAAAGAAGCTTTGACTCGTTTCCTTCCATTGCTCACCACGAACTCATCCAGTGAAACTGAGTCCTTAACTACCTTTGAGGGGATGAAATGGATGGAGGTGTGAGTACATGATTGTTGTTTCTGTAGCTTGGAGGGGCTAGACTGAGAAGAGGATTGTGGAGCTATTGGGGAAGGAGATCCTAATTTAAAGGATATTGAGGATGGATGTAATGGTGTGACTTGGGGATGGGTGTTCTGAGATGCTACAAGTGGTTTCTTCTTGGCTAGGATGGGACATGCCAAAATATGATGCTTAGCCCTGTGACAATAGCTACATGAGTTTGGAAGGTAAAAATAGTCCACTTTTTGGGTGAAGAGTTTTCCACCAAGAGCAAAGGTTAATGAGCTCTTCCAAAGAGCTATATCCAATTCAATACAATAATGACAAATTTGAGTTCCATTGATTGCTGTACAATGATCAGAAATAATAGGACCCAGGATGCTCACAATGTCCCTCTCAACAGATGAGAAGATAAGTGGAAGACTGGGCAATTCCACGTAATAGGAAATTATATTAAAAGTTGGGTCATTGACATTAAAGTCAAATCTCCAAGCATGTGCTATTAGGGTTGCATTTCATGTTGGAAAAATTTTTAGAGAGAGATCCTTCTCGACTTGAGAGGCATTCCACCAAAATGAAATTTCAAGCGTAGTATCATGCATGAGAAACATGAATGCTTTGGGGTAGAGGGAGGCTTTGGACTTGAGTGTTTATACTTGGGAACCTTGGTAAAAACCTCACAATTTGAAAAAAAATAAAATGAGTTGTGAAATCATTGGAAACTGCTTCAAAAATATCATTAGGTAAAAGGAAATCAATTTGAGATGAGGTAGAGGAACTTCCCTGAGGGAGAGCAGAACCTGACGAATCCACCATTGCAACTCACCTACCCATGAAACAGGCATAGCCTCTTCACAGAGGCAACACAAAGATGCCCAACCACCATCCTAGATTGATTCAGATCTGTAAACGAACTCTCTGGATGGTATTTCTGGATGCAAATTTTCCAAAATACCAAGCCTAGTAGAGCAGATGTGGTGTGGAACAATTAGAAACTTGTTCCATCCAAATTAAAAATGTTGCCAAACATGAAACAACAAAAGGCTAAGAAAAAGCATAAGAAGGCAGTAGATTCTGTGCTCAAAAACATGGCCACAAACAGCCAATCACATGGCAACACCTTAGCGATGCCACGACTAGAGTTACAGGTGCCTCTCATTTAAATTTTGCCCAAAAACAAACTTCGGTCTTGACAATTGCGTGATGCTTGTGAACTTTAGAGGTCGGAGACCTTGCTAATTTGGAGAAGAGCTATATTTAGTTCTACACTACAAACTAGGACCTTGGTAGGATCTTAATTTTAGATCTTATTAAAGGTTTCACATAGATTTCATCATTAACTTTCAATGTTACCTAGGGTTTAGATCTTTTTTGGGAGATTATACCCATGTAAAGATTTCTATTTACAGTGCTATCATTTTAGGTAGAATAAAATTAGTACATTAAAATATTTGATGGAATGTTTGAATTTTAAACTTGATTATTTTATTTATATTTTCTTAGTTCTAATTTTTTTTTACAATTTATTATTATGCATGAAATGTTAGACAATGTTTTAATCTCATTTCTATTATGCTGAGTTTTTCAATCACAAAACTAGGATTTTAAGTTGTAATTTGCATTTTTGACCATTGAAATGATGTCAAATAGTAACCACCTAGAAGATAAACTTGTATAACTTATTGGTAGGCCCTAATTTACTCTTACTGGTCTATTATGACCTTGGGGCATCCTTACTAGTTTGTCATGATGAAGGGAGAAACTTATGCTAACATCATCATTTGATCTTCAATGAAAAATTAAGAAGCTTTTTTAATTAGATCCCTAGCATTTGGGTAGGGGAGAATTGAGAAAATAGTGAAAAACACATCTTTTAGAGCTTCCTAGAATTCTTGAAAATATGAAAATGACAACTATTAATATTTTTAGAATTTTAGTACTTTAGAATGGTCTTTACAAGCTTAGATTCCTTTTTTATTTTTCTACATTTTTTAGTTAGCTATGAGAACCTATATTTTTAGTCTTAGCAATTTTGGCCATCTTAGAATCTTTGTTTGTTCACATCTTACTTGGCTTTAGATCTCTCTTTTACTTTGTTATGCAATTTAGACATGTCTTCCTACTACCTAGAGATTACTTATTATATTATAAAGTATATATTGGTGTTTGCATTATTTGACTTTGGATTTGAGTTAGCAATGTCCATGTAGGTTGTCTTTCTTGGTGGGTGTTCTAATAATATTTTTGATACTTATGTGAATCACCTTTCTTAGTAAGATGTCAAATAGTTATGTGAGTTACCTTTCTTAGTAAGTATCATTTGTTTTGTTTTGGTTTTGGTTGGATTTAGTGGATTATGGTAGAACCTCTTTTTTTTTAATTTTATTTTTGGATATATGATTTGGGTACTATTTATTATATAATCTATACCTATTTGTATTTTTTTAGTATATGATAACTTTTTCCTTGTAACTACCCCTTGTGCATAATCATCTAGTTACTTGACACATGAAACAAAAATTTGCAAGGGAATATTTTGTGGTTTATTTTTCTTATTGATTTATTTTGTATTTTTGTGCCTTCTTAATGATTTAGTTAGTTGTGATAAGGAGTTAGATGAAGAAGTCGATGCTTAGACTCCTATTTAGTGCTTTTGTTAAATTAACCATTAAATTACCGATTTTCTATTATTTTCTTCTAAGCTATAATGTTTAGCTAGAATTGTTGACTATGTAATTTTCTATGAGGATTATATTTGTATTTTTGATATATTTGATGGAGGTATAACTTGGTCATACTTTTTATTTCAACAACATTATTTATTTTTCAGCTATTTCTATTTTGTAATTTTTACTATCGTTAGAGTCCAATGCCTTTTGATGCATTGATCTTGTTATCTAATTTTCACATTGAGTAATTTTTATATTTTATTTTACTATATTTTTTTTATCTTATTAATGTTATTTTTGGCTTGGACAGTAGGGTTTCAAACATCTTTATTAGTGACTAGGTTAGGTTTGGTATGCATGGGGTCATTATCACTATTTTACAACATCTTTATCTTTTGCATAATGTTTTTCTACCTACTTTATCTTTATCTTTATTTTATATATGTCTACTACTTTGCCTATTATATTTTTTAGCATCTAATTTTTTTTATAAGAAGCACTTTATATTTTTCTGTATATTTCTTTTATTCTTTAAGTAATGTCTTTTTAAGCTCAAGCTTGGTTAGTGAGTGTTAGCTAGGGCCTTCTCCATCATGCTAGACAAAATAATGATTCATGTTACTTCCTCTATTATGACTAATCTTTTGGATGTCCAAAATGATTATTTCTTTCATATATGTCTTACTATATTGAATATATTTTTAATAATGATGTTAATCCATGTATAGGCAATGAGTTTTGTGATGCTTTGTTTGGCCAATCAATCTTCTTGAGTAGTGCAAGATCTCTAGGACCAAAATTTCTCAAGTTGCTTCCACACTCTTATTGATTATCTTGTATAATATTATTATTCTTGGTGAAAGTTATGATTATATTCTTCTACTATAGGCTTTCATTATTTATTGCATTCTCATAGAATAAAAGATTTATTTGGGTTACATTTTATGCCATAACATGCTTGGTATATTCTCTACTTATGGACATTCTGTTCTGATTAGCCCAAGGAGGTCATCATACATATACATTCATTTAGTTTTAGATGAAGCTTAGGCCTTTTCATGTCACTACTACCCTTATTTCCATGCATGATGATAATGATGATGATGTTGAGCAGATTTCTCCATGTAGCATTAGTAGTAATGAGGATGAGGAGGAGTCACATAAGCCTCGTGATGATGCTATAACTTTAGATGATGTGACCAAGTTAGATGATTGATAAGGTCTTAGATGATGTCTGAAAGGGATGAGATATCCTACCTTTTGGATCTTCTAATATGATACAAGATGTGATGATTCTAAGAATTTTTGTTATTTATGCCTTACCTTCCCTACTTTCTAATCCTCACTTTTTATTTCTATGTTTCTTAGATTAAACTAATATGTTTTACATAAGATATATATGCTTTTTTGGCTAGATTTTATAGATCATGCACATGTTTATTTCTTAATATGCTTATCATAGATTCATTCTTTGATTTGATTTATCTTATAATTTTCGTATTTCTTGTGCCTTTACACTAACTCATTTTTCAAGTTTTGGACATCACCAAAAAGGGGAAGATAGTTGAAAATTTCTATTTTGGTATGCCATACCTTGTAAAATGGATATCATTGGTGCTTATATGTATTAGTTTATGTTTTATAGAAATATAACATGAAATAAATAAGATTTAATTAATATAAAGTCAAATGACAAATTTTTCCAAGGAACATGAGATACTTATATAGAGTTTGAAAAAGGATAATAGATGTTTATCTTCTAGACAAGATGTCTACTTTGCAAAGAATATGTCTACTCTACTCTGAAGATGTCTTTCTAGAATGTAGAGGTAGGTCTAAAAAAGACATATACACTAGGGGGAAGATGTCTATCTTACTAAGTAGATATCTATAAATCAAAAAAGGCATCTTTCCTAAAAGTAGATAGCAACACAATAAGATGTCTACTTTCTAAAAAGATGTCTTTCTTGAATGACTTGCAGCTCAAATATAGACACTTTTTTATTAAGTTAGATAACTTAGTCAGTCATTGACATGGGTTATAATGGTTATTTTTTGAAATATTGTATAAAACATTAAGAGACAAAAACCCAAAAAAAATCACATAGCATAAGAAACAAATATCAAGCTTTTTCAAAAACAAATCTACAAAGCACATCTCATCTTCTTTCTCTAATGTATCTAATGTAATAAATTTAAAGTGAGCTTGTCATTTCTTTGATTTACATTCTTATTTTTCTTTCTCATTGAGGAATTGTATGAATCTCTTCATAGAGATCACGCTTATGAGTTGAGGTTTAGCTGAAACAACAAGCTTGGAACTTTTGGTAATTTGTAATAAAGCATTATAAAGGTCATGATACCCTTGAAATCATATTTTAAGAGCAATTCATCTAAAGATATGTATGATACTATCCTCTGAGTGTGGACTATCCAAGTTGAAAAACTATGTAGATTGTGTATGTGCATTATTTTTCATGAATTGTTCAATTTTGATTATTTTTAAAGATGAAACTTATTTGCCCCCTTTAAGTTATTAATCCTAAGGATCTAACTTCATAACACCTAAAATTAATAATGTTGCATCTATGTCAACTCTACCTTGTTGAGTCTTATTTACTTTCTAATGCATCATCAACATATTCTTCTAAAATCTTCCTTTCTATCTTTCTCTAGATTTATTAATGAAAAATGATGATAAAAAAGAATAAGGGTGGTTTAGATTTTATATACAAGAATCTTGTGTAACGACAAAAAAAATTGATGCTAGAAATTGAAAGAATTCACATGTAACAGTTTTGCCTTAAAATCCATGGGCCTTAGAAGGATCTGAGGCATCTTAGGAAATCTTGCTAGTTACTTAAAGATTTGAAAAATCTATTACTAGTGAGATAAACGAAAATGAGAGAAAATGTATAAAATACAGTATCTAATAATATATGTGAGAATAAATTGAGAGAAACGAGAAATGATATGGCCAAAATAAACTATAAAATTTATATTAAATGCTAAAAAATTATTATAAAACAAAGTTTTAGAGAGTACATATCAAGTGGCTTTCAAAATCTTGAGAATACAAATAGTCCAAAGATCTCTTTGAAACCATTGTTTAAGATTCAGTGCAGGTAGGCAGGGTATGTTTAGCAACTAAATATGCACTTGTCTGTCTCAATTGATCTACTTGAAAATAAATATTACAATAGTTTATTTCTATTCTTATTGACCAGTGTTTGGAAAGGATGCAAAAAGCTATGAAAATCTACAACAATTTCTTTACTAACTTGATAAAACCTATCTTAGAATGAACTATGATGTGCCAAAAAATGCTTTTTGGAAATGGTATTAAATTTGGCTTCAATAGGCCTTTGATTTGATGTTCCTATGTTGGTTATGATCCCACAAGCTGTTTGGACCATTGCATAGCATTTTTTATCATTTTTATGATTCAAAACTGCGATGCATTAGCCACCAAACTTTTAAAATTTTTACACCACATTTGGTAGCGTTTTTGACTTTTAAGCCCAATACATTGGCTAAGAATTTTTCCACATATTTGTGAACAACCTTGAGGACAAGGTCTCCTTCCTTGATTTTTTGTTAGTTAAGATAATGATAGTGATGTTGTTTCTACTTCTCTTGATATCATTCAATGTTGACAAGTGATGAGTTATGGTTTGGTTGCATCGACAAGGCCTCATTAACATGGCCTTGTCGACAAGGCCCCATTAACACAGGGTCTTCTTTTCAACTATAAATACATGATCACCAACTACATTTATGGCAACGAGATTTTAGTACTAGCCAAACTCTTGCAGTTTTTACATTTGAAAGTTAGAATATTTTTTCTCAAGTGCCCACAGCAGGAGTCACTGAGTGTACGAATCTTTATTCAAGCATTGTTGTACCTAAGCACAACAGTATGTGTGGCAATAAAGATGAGCTTTCTAATAAACCTTACAGCATTTCAAATAGATTAAATATTTCATTTATGCATTTTATTCAATATTTTCTAATAATTAAGCTAATTAAGATAATTAAGTGAGATAAGCTAGATAGATTAAATATATAAGTACAACTTCTTCAAGCGTAACATGTATTCACTTGGTAATCATAATAGTGTTAGTGATTGGTGTGCCCAATAGTGTAGTGCTTGGTAACCTAGCAGTGGATATGTGGGTTAAGGATGTGTATCGAAAATGGGAACAGATGCTTATATTAGAAAAAGTTAGAGACCAATTAGTTAGTTAATTCAAATTATTCATTAAATTACTCTATCCCTAGCTCTTTAAGCACCCAAAAACATAAAACATAAAGTGATAAAAATGATATGCCTTAATTAATCTTAACCATACCATTATGCTTCACAAGTTTAATTAGGAAGACAATGAATGACCTTAGGATAAGGTTTGCTTCCTAGAAGACTAGTGTATTGGAAATTGTAAAGTCCACATAATTCGACCAAATCATGCATGAATACTTTGTGATTCGTATGGTTGGGCATAGGGGTACCTTGTCGCTCATCATTAGCACCATTTCTAGGGACTTTGTTGTTGAAACATGCACTATCTAGGATCAGTGAATATTATTAATATTATTGGATGAACTCAAGGTCAACATCACTCTCACATGACATATAACTACTAAGCACACTAATAATTTTAATTGTTGCAAAAAATCTTCTTCCCAAAGGTGTGAAGATGTTAAATCGCTAGTCCCATAGGAGTGCAAAGTGGTATAAACTCATCTAAATAAGTATGTATTGAACTTCACCTTCATCCTACATCAAGATACAACTACGATGGTGTGAAATGGAGGGCAACATCGTATTGCCTCCTGATGAGTGATGAGGTACCCCTATGCCCCAATCACAAAGTGTTCACGCATGATTTGGTTGAATTCCATGGTCTTTACAATTTCTAGTACACTAGTCTTCTAGGAAGTGAACCTTGCCCTAAGGTCATTCCTTGTCTTCCCAGTTATACTTATGGAGCATAATGGTATGGTTAAGAGTAATCAAGGCATATCATTTTTATCATTTTATGGTATGGTTAAGATACCAAGCATTGACTCATATAGAAAGTATGAGCTAGTCACTTGTTTTTCTAATTCTGACTACAGCCATCCAATAGTCAGCATTACTGGGATTGCATAGCAAATATTGGCCAACTCCATGTATTTTATCATTTTCTCTATTTGTAATTCCTTTAGGCAGATCTCCACATTTTTTAGGTATTAACCCTATCAATGATGGGCTACCACACCTCTTTTACATGTTGGAGTTACTAGAGAGTCTTATTGACTTTTGCCTTAGCCAATTGAATGTGTTTCTCATTGATCTCCTTCTACAAGCCAACAAGGTCTCTACGGTGATTCTTTACTCTTTCAAACTTGAGAACCTCATTTTTCTAGGTGGTGATCTCGATGGTAGACTTTTGGCATAAGTTTTGGACTTCTTCCATAGATAGATTTTGATTCTCTGTGATCAATATTTTTAACTCAGTGTTTACCCTAGCGAGTTGCTTCTCCTATTGATGAATGAATTCTTGCATTTGTTTTTTTTTTTGGCATCAACATTGTGTAGGTGATAATTTTCTACAGTCAGTTCTTTATTCTCCTGGTGCATTTGAATCAAGTCCTTCTGAACTAAATATGTCTTTGCTTTTACTACAGATTAGTTGACGATTACTATCATCACTACCTCCTTAGCCTTCTTGAATTGTTCTTGAAGTTCTTAGAAAGCTTCATCTCTGGTTATTGATGGGCTGAGAAGCATAGGGTCAACAATGTAGACAAACAATTTAGCAATCTCCATGGTCAAGTGTTGGTTTTATTCTTGAGCTATTTCAAGTTGCCCCTCAAAAATGATGCACACAATTCAAAATCTCTATGGTCAAGTGTTGGTTTTATGCTTGAGCTATTTCAAGTTTTCGCTCAAAAATGATGCACTTGCTCCTTGCTTCTAGTAGCTCTAACTGGGTTGCAGTGATGTTATATGGAAGATCAAAGATATTCAAAATTAATTGTTGAGTCCCTACTAATTGATCCTGCAATTCTTTGTGCTAAGCTGTATTTAATCTCCTATTGACTATGCCTATAGACATATACACATCTTGAAGTACAACTACATCTAGTACAAACATCATAGGTTGTTAAGTGCTTTAGAAACTTGGTTAGTGACTACTTTAGCAGCCATTTCCTACCCCTAGTGTTGCATCACCAGTACAGTTGCCTCCTCACCCTCCTCCAAGCACACCAAAAAGGAAGTAGCATTCCTAGAAATTTTTGGGAATAGATGGTATTACAATAAGGACACCGTCACCTCTCAGGCACTAGGATTTGATCTCATAGGCAACTATATTCGTTGGGTAGAGAATATCGATCCACCTCTCTCCATTTTACCAATTATTCAAGCCATCTCATTAAGGTGACTCATTGCTGGTTAATATGTAGATGGATCACCACCACTTATTCATGCACACTATTTTTGCTCACATAGGAGCTACTCTTTAATTTTATGCAAGAACTCAATGGCTATGCAAGTATCCAGTGTTGTTTCTTGAGTGGATGGTGGAGGTGGTGACTACTACTCCTCTTCTTTGGTAGTGGTAGATGTCTTATCTTTTGTCATTTTGGACCATGAAGCCACAAGAATATGCTGGATTGTATCATTGGCATAGAAGATGATTCCTACACTTTTACAAAGTTTCCTGATGAGGAACGAAAAGGGCAAGGTTTTCCTTCTACATTCATTATCCTTGAAACATTTCTCAATCTCTAAGTAGATCAGTTGTGGAAGGTTTATAGGAAATCCTTCACCTAGAGTGATGCATGCTTGAGCAAAAAAAGTGGTCACCTTACTAGGCCACACCATTGGATGTAGGTGATAGGCCATGATTTTGAAATAGATGCATTCCTCTAGTGTGAGCATGCTGAACTCCTTGTAATAAACCTTGTAACACCATTGGGTTCAATCCTTCCTAGCTTCAGGATTAACCTATGTTGACAATTTTGCCAATTATGTTCCTATGTCAGGCAACCCAAGTGCCTATGTGATTGCTTCAGTTGAATAGGACACTTGGATGTCCTTAATCTTAACAATAGAGCTTGGCATTCTATTATTCCAGAAGAGGTATGTCTCTCCCATGTACCACTTCCCACTAGAAGTGATAGTTTGCACATGGGAGAGGTTTATAGTTGTGTCTTAACCTTTACTGGGACATGCTCCAAAACTAGCCCAAAATTCAATTCTTAGATAACTGAGCATTGGATGGTGTCAAGGTAGGCTTGTGTTAATGTGACTTCAAGCCTTGGTTCTGGTCTTAGTACCTCTCCATATTGTGATTGTTCTAAGGCTACTTTTGCTTTTGGAATCTACTAAATAGATTCCACTTTGGGCTCCTCTCGAAGAGGTCCTGTTGCATCGATTACCACTAGTTCTTCTTGGGTTTGTTCCTGATCCCTTCCCATTCTTGGTAATTTTTCCCTTCGTGGGAATGGTCTTGCTTCTTGTGGATGCTTTACCTTTGGTACCATCTGTGATCATAACACATCCATGGATTAGTAGATATAATGTAAAACTTGAATTTCTTGAATACCTTTCCTATTAGTTGGTTATACTTTGACTAAGGTTGGACCATGGTAGATTGAATGTTTTATTAATTAATTAATCATTAATTAATTAATGATTTATTTACTAATTATTTATTATATCTATTATTGAAGCTTGTTGGAAGGGTTTAACTTCTTCTATCTTGATGTTTGACAATTGGGTTCCTAGTTAAACCTTTGTAGGAGTTAGAGAATTAGATAAAAATTTTCTATCAAAAATGGGACATTTATGGCCCCCATGACTAAGAGCTTAATTTTGGTAACTACAAGATTGAAAAATGGAGTGATGTGGGCAAATGGTTGGAAGGCTATGGACTTGGGAAGGTTTTGGGCTTTGAAAAATGGTAAAACTCCCCTTGTGTTATGAAAGAAATTACAAAAATGGAAATTGTTAGATGGTATTTATAGTATTTTTCTCATGCATCAATGGGGCCTAGTCGATGGGGCCCCATCGATGGGGTCAACGATGTCAACTAGGCCTAGTCGATGTAGCTATTGGCCACCGTTGACTTTATTTGAATTTTCTAAAACTTTGAAAATACAAGGAGTTTTTGAATAAAATTAGAGTCAAATGGAAGCCCCAAAAAGCCACAATTGAGCTGAAAATATTAGAAGATGAAATTGAAGCTCAAAAAATTAAGAAATTGGAGAAAATAATGTAGAGAATGAATGTTATAAGATTGTATAGGAGCACATAGCAAGATGCACAATGAAGCGCATGAAAGGTATGATTACAACAATGTCAAGGATAAGGGGCTTAACATTTCAACTAAAAGATATGTAAGTAGGTCCTCCCCATAGTAGGCACATGCCTAATTTTCCCTTGCATAACTTCAATTGAGGAGCCTATGGACTCCACAGGGGACTAATGGTAAGGACGTTTAAGAATCCACCTTGAAGGATCTACTTAAGAATTCAAGTACATCCGACCAAATCAAGGGATCAAAAACATGGACACCAGTAGTAAGGTGAATTATGAATAGTAGTGATGAATGATAGAGAAGGCAGAATGGATTCCCCGGTTGATGTCATAAGAAGTTCCTTATGGATTGTATGTTTAAAATAATCGAAGATCTATCCTTAGTCTAGACCAAAACCAACCACTTCCAATGACTTCACATCACCACTTTAAGACTAATCCACCCCCTCAAGACACAAAGGTATTCCCACAAAACAACCATCATTCCAAAAAGAGAAGAGAGATAGGAAGTGGGAGAGGGCCTTTATTAGAGAGGATCTTAGGCATGGGTAACATGTCTCTCTAGTCCCATAACCAATACTTGTAGCCCATTTATTTCTCTAAGGGGTGTGCTTTGAATTCCCATCATATTTTTTTGTTTTATTTATTTTTTAAAAAAATATTTGGATGGGAACCACACCATGCAAAGACTTTATTTGACTTCCTAAAGTGATTGAAATAGAATTGTAAAAAGTTCACGAAAAACACCCAAGCACTTAAGTAAGTAAAAGAGTACAAAGCATATTGAGTCCCCTTGAAGTCACACCCTAGTCAAACCTTTGAATCTTTCCCAATTCTGGAAACTACCAAGGTCACCAGCTAATTAAAAGTTTACTTAATGGAAGGGACCTCATACTTCCAAAATAAGGAAAAACATAGATTTGGTGGAATGGGTGGATGTCATGAACTCATTGCCTATAACCATGAAAAAGAAATCAAGACTGAGTCATTGATACAAAAATTCAAAAATAGAAACTAGACATCAACAAAAAAACATTAAACATAAACCACCATTAGTAGCAACCATAGCAACCCATGTCTTGTTGGCAATAAAGCATGTTTTATCAACAAAGATTGAAAATCACACTCAAACAAAGTAAAATATACAAGAAAGTGTAAACTATTTAAGTAGGATTCACACATACTAATGATGGTGCAAAACAAATAAAGGTGTAAAATTAAATAGCTTGCAAAATCAAAAATGTGGAAAAAAATATAGAAAAATTGGGGAATCATATTGGTAATTAGCATGGATTGCCATCTTCCCCACAACTGAATTAGAAGGAGGAGATCTAAAAAATTGAACATGGTTGTCTATCTATTGAAGTATTTGTTGCACTAGCTTGCTTAGGCTCATGAAAAAGCTTTACCTGTTGGATGTTGATCAACTGCCTTTTATTAGGGTTCTCAACTTTGTATATGGTCATGGCCCTCAAAAGAAAGGTTTTAGCAACTATGTAAGGTCCCTCCCACAACATTTGGAACTTTTTCTTCTGAGGTACATGTGTGGGCTTCTAGTAGAGAACCTTATCATCCAATTGGAATTTTACTTTCCTTATTCTTAGGTTAAGTCATTGCTTGTTGAATGTCTTATGCACATAATTATAAGATAGGGATACTGGTTGGTTTTCATCTAGCATGTTGAGGTTGATTAGTCTTTCTTTTTGTGTTATAATTAGGTCAAGATTCAAGTCATAGGTTGTTAAGAGTGTACAAAGCTCAAATTGAATTAAGAGTGTTGGAATTTTTCCATACAGTAGCTCGTATGGAAAGTAGCCAATAGGGAGTTTCCATGTTGAACAGTAGGCTCATAGGGCATCATTGAGGTTTTTGCTCCAATCTCTCCTATATTTACTTGTGGCCCTTATTAGGATCTTTGTGATCTCCCAGTTAGTTACCTCTACTTGACTATTGGCTTGGGGATGATAGGGTGTTATTAATTTATGTTCAACCCCCAAGTGTTGCATTAGCTTTCTAAAAGTGGCACCTATAAAATGAGTTCCATTGTTAGAAATCAGTGCACGTGGCATCCCAAACCTATTTGCAACATGTTGTATAAATTGGGCAGGATGATGTACAATCAGCGATGGCTACTACCTCTACCCATTTGGTGTAGTAGTTGACCCATGAAGTCAATGTCCCATATATCAAAGGTCTTTAGTGCTTGAATCCACTATTAAGGACCCTCCATTCATGTAGTGATCCCACCATCTCATTGGTAGCATTCACAAGATCAAACAAACTGGTGGACGTCCTTGAAGATTGTAGACTAGTAATATCCTACCATTAGTATTTTTATGATCATTTGCCTCCCTGCATTATGGCCTCCACAAGGGCCTTTGTGAGCATCCTGGAAAACATGTAATTGATCTGCATTAGGCACACCCTAGTGAACCAGGTCATCAATGCACACCTTTAAAGGTGTCTATTGATTTCTATGAAATATTTGACCAATGAAGAAACTATTTTTTCCTTCTAAAGTCAAGATCTTCTAGCATCTCCTGAGTAAAAAGATAAGTGAGGATGCCATCACACCATTTTGGTTCTATGGGCATTTGCTCATTAATTACAGTAGTAAAGAGGAGTTCATCTGGGAATTGATTAGAGATTGGCCTTTCCTCTTTATTTTCCCATCTCAATCAAGAAATATGGTCAACAACCACATTCTCAGTCCCCTCTCAATCTATCATCATGAGATTGAATTTCTACTAGATCATGAGCCATTGTATGATATGAGGGCTCACTATCAACTTATTCATCAGGAAGGGAATGACACTATGATCTATGTGCACAAACACCTTGTAGCCAAGCACAGAGTGCCTAAACTTCTTGAGGGCAAACACCATAGCTATTAGTTTTTTTTCGTTGTGGTGTAATTTAGCTATGCACCCATAATTCTTTGGCTTGCATAGTGGATGTAATATGGACTTTTTTATCATCTAGCTGCATAAGCACCACTTCTAGAGCATAATTAGATGCATCTGTCATTATGTGAAATGGTATGGACCAATCTAGTGCCCATAGAATTGGAGTTTCTATGAGTTTTTCCTTCAACTGTTGGAATGCATGTTTGCACTCTTTAGTCCAAATGAACATAGCATCTTTCTTTGTAAACTTGACTAGCAGCTTTGTGATCTTATAGAAATTCTCTATGAATCACCAGTAGTAGCAAGTATGTTCAAAGAATGATCTAACATCTTTATCTCTAGTTGACATGTATTTCCTTGGATGATCCTTATATTTTTTGAGTCTACCTCAATACCTTGTGAAATTTGGTGCCCCAACACAATGCCTTCTTGGACCATGAGATGACTCTTTTACCAATTAAGCCATGGTTTTGTTTCAACACATCTCTTCAGTACTTGCTCAAGGCAGTCCAAGGCTTGCTCAAACGTAGCTTCATAGGTGGAGAAGTCATCCATGAAGACTTCCACACCTCTACTAATCTACTATTAGAAAATACTAAGGACCAAGCATTGAAATGTTACAAGGACATTACACAAACCAAATGGCAACTTACAAT
Source organism: Gnetum montanum (assembly GCA_015680685.1). NCBI lineage: Eukaryota > Viridiplantae > Streptophyta > Gnetopsida > Gnetales > Gnetaceae > Gnetum > Gnetum montanum. The sequence goes on from MNCI01028105.1 coordinate 118,477, forward strand.
ATGCAAAAGTTCCCTAGGGACTCATGAATGTTGTCTTGGCCTGATCTTCTAGTGCAATTTGAATTTGGTTATAGCCACTATAACCATCTAATAAGCTATAATAGCAATGCCTAGATATGGTGTCCAACACTTGATCCACAAATGGCAATGAAAAGTGATCTTTCAATGTTGCCATGTTCAATAGCCTAAATTCAATGTAGACTCACCACTTGCCATCTTTCTTTGGCACAATTACAAGTGGGCTAACCCACTAACTATCTACAATGGGATAGATGAATCCTTCATTGAGGAGTTGCTTTATTTCCTCCTTGATGATTTGCTTCAATTTGGAATTTAGTTGCCTCTATGACTACCTTCTTGGCTTCATGGCTAAGTCAATGTAAATGCGAGGTTGGCATATCCTTGGATCAATTCTTGTTAGCTTGGGGTATGACCAAGAAAAGGTTTTTGGACATTTTTTAACCACCTTTAACATCTTTTCTTTTTATTTAGAAGTAAGTTTGGCATTGTTTATGATCAGTTTTCCATTATTTAAAAATGCATATTCCATGCCAGCCCATAGAGTTTTCAGCTTTAGGGACTCTTGCTTGAAGTTATCAAGGATTTTCAACTCTTCCAAATAGGTATCATCATTTTTATCATCAAAGAGTTGGTGATGAACTTGCTCATGTGCATCCATGCTTTCAACATAAGCACATGTTAGGCTCTCAGTTGATTCCATGCATAATGTGCTACTATCTGGGTTAGCTATCAACCACTAGGTACCTTCCTGTCTTATGGCTACTGCATACACAGACATTTGAATATATGTTTGTTGTGCACACTATTTACATGCTTTGATGTATGTACTCTTGATGGACCAAATATTTTGCACACAATTGCACCCATTATCGATGTACATGATGCATGGAATACGCTTCTTCTCTAACTTTCCAAATTAATTTTCCTTAGAGATTTCCAAGGAGAGGTCCCATATGCCCATACATGTGTTGACTGTGCTTAGCCAAGCCCTTTCCATAATGATGGGGAAGTCACCTTTGCAATTTTCAATCATGATAACTAGAAAATCAACAAGATAGGACCACCCACTTACTATGGTCATAATGTCCTCTTTTTTAGAGTATAATAAGACCACCCAAAGGAATAGTGATTGATTGGTCTACCAATTCAAGATGGATGTTGCTCTTTTTAAGAGGAGGTAGGTTCTAGGCCTTGTACATGTCATGGGAGATGAGATTTACTTTGGAACTAGAATCAAGAAGATCCTTGCATGACTCATGTCTAGCAATCTACAAGTAAATGAGTGGACTTCCTAGGTCATATCTTTTCATGGAAATATTGCCAACCTTGATCTAATAAAAAACAACATGAGTTAACATCACAATGCAAATCTGAGGCAGTGTTTGGTTGGAAGGGCACTCGAAGGTATTTGATGCAGAGGATAAGGATGTTGGAGATGCATGACAATCAACTGTACTAGGTTGTGAGGATTGAAGAGGATTGTTAGATTGGAAGAAGGATCTTTTTCTGGATTGATTGTTTGAACCACTCAGTTGGAAAGCCAATTGTGAATGTACAACTCTCATAGCATTTCATTGTTGCCGTTGTGGAAGAATCTCTCCCTACATGGATGGAGCAGGAGGTAACTGGATAGAACATGGAGGAATGTATGTAGATTAATGCGATGGATGGTATGGATATGGGTTTTCTTCTCAAGTAGATGGTGAAAGTGTTCTAGAGAGTGAAAGTGTGTAGAACTTCTTGGAGATACGAGTTGCTAAACATAGTACATGTATGGATTTGGCTGCTTGTAAGGATACTACTGCCTTGGTGGCGGCATTTCCCATGATTGTGGTTGATCCACTATTGGTATTATTCATATGATTATGGTGGAGCTCCACTTAGTAGTAAGCTTATTGTTGTTGGTGGAATTGCCTTGGATTGCCTTGAAAATAAGGTAATCATCTAGGTGCTTTCCTACATGCTAGTCGAGGATTTAGTGCATACACCCTAGACTCTTGTAAGTGTAACATTACTAGGCAACATCCCTTTGGATGTTCATATTGATAGATGTCACAACCAGCATCATCTTTGGAGTCTATTTCCATAACTTCTTCAATAGCAACAGCTTTTCCCTTACCTCTCTGGTAGGCACATTTAGCTTCTTTTCATCTCATGCATTCATGATCACTATTTTGTTCTTTGGATGCTTCAACAATCTACATAGCAGTTTGAAAATTTTTATCCAAAGAGTCCCATAATGTATTAACCTTTGTTGAAATATCGAAAACAAATTTTTAGATGGGTAAGGTTTTCTTGTTCAACACTTCATCGAGTGGTGACTTCTCCTCATCACAAAATCGAACCTCTCGTTTCCTAATGGAAGGACCCCTATTATACTCTTCTACAATTTCCATTTTTTGCAACTCATCTTCTTCCTTTTTTACCTACTCAATCAGCCTTTGGATCTAATGGGCTCTTAGTTCAAACAATCGTCCTTGGGCATACACCCCAAGAGTTCTTCTAGTTTCTGCACGAAGCCCATCTATGATGTGGCGAAGTTATTTCCTCTAAGAATAATCATGGCCAAGGCATCACTATAAGAGTGAATAATATCTATCCATGAAAGCATCCAAGCGCTCATGTATTCCTTGTTTCCATCCTTGGATTTTCCTTCTTAGGTTGGACACTCTGGAGTATGTCTCATATTTATCATTAAATAGTTCTAACATGGTACTCCATCAGCAAATGGATTTTGGTTCCAAGAACTAGTACCAACTTCCAGCTTCCTTAATGAGTGTCCTAGGAAAGAGCTTGAGTTTTTGTTAATCATTTTCAATTTTTTGTAAGGCACAAGCATCATGGAAAGCTTGTAGATAATTTTGTGGATCAGAATTATATCCCCCCTCAAATTGTGGAATATTATGCCTAGTTGGAATTCTAATTACCTCTATAATGTTAAGCATACTTCTAGTCACCAATAGAGGTTCATCATCATGATTATGTTAATGATTTCAATGATGATTTTTTTCATCTCTACATTCTTGATGGCCTTGATGGTCTTTGTTGTCTCATTGATCACCTTCATCACGATTATTTTGATGGTGGATTTTATGAGAACCAAAAGATGAAGAGTAATGTTTGGAATCAGATGAAGAGGATGGAGAGGAAGGTGGAACATCATCACCACCACAGTGTCCACCGTCATTTTTTTGCTCATTACAACCTCCATCCTTAGATCCCTTGCCATTGTGACATTTACTTGAGTTCCTACCTTGATTATCACTTTTTCCTAAACCTAGTTTATGAATAGTGGATCGCAAGTTCAAGGCCACACTTGAATTACCAATAACAAAGGATGGAGAATCTCCAAGTTGAGAACATTCAAAAGTAGGATCCTCATTGTCATCTTGATCTAGTAGGAATAAGGGATTAGTGAAATGTTTCCCCTTTGTAGCCTCATGGTGGTTCTCTAATGTTGATCTCACTTGTGTTGTGTTTTAGTGGGATGGTAGTCCTGAGTGTCATAACCATTCATAACATCTTGTTTATAAAATAGGAAGAAACAACTTCTATTTCAAAAAAGAAATCAAATTATTGGATCATAGGATCATAAAAAGAGCATTAGAACTAGAAAAAGGTAGTGAACATAGATTCATTCATGGATGAACTAAAGCTAAGCAGGATAGATTATAATGTTCTTATTTCCAAATGTTTCTACTTCATAATAAAGATGGTGCCTCTTCATAATAAGTGTTATCATTATCGTAACAAGACCTGAAAGGGAAGTTATAATTAAGACCTGAAACAACATGTTGTAATAATGGACATGTATTTTAAGGTGACCTTTGGGGGTTTGGCTAGAGGTATTTCTACCAGGGCATTAGAGGTCATATCAGCATAGAGTTGTAGAGCCAGTAAAGGCAAGTTACAAGTGCTAGGTGAAGTAGGATAAGAAGAGGACTGGCCATCCTTTCTAGCCAATTATATGGCCTAATTGTGGTGGTAGTGCTAGATTACCTCAAAGGGATAGATGCCAAAGAAAAAAAACTCCAAGGAACACTCTCAGAGCATGATCCAGATACTGAATTCCACATCAATAAAGCATTCTTCTCTTTTTCCTTCTACATTTTCCTTGTCATTTTATTTATGCATAATGTTGAATATTACATATATTTGACATTTGGTATATTATCTTCTTACACATAATGTCTAATATGACATATATTTGAAGTTTTCCATAACATCCGGGGATGGGATGTCATATTCCTTCAAAGAGGAAACATCTCCCAAATAAAGAAGACATCTCATAGAAAGACATCTCTACCATGAGAATACATCTTCTCCATCAAGGAGACATCTCCCACACTTAGAATACATATCTCTTGAAAGTTGATTTTTTGTAGGAGATGATCCAAGGAGGTCAAAGATGACCTATACGACCAGGGAAACTTTCCAAGTTGAAAAATAGTTGAGAAAATGTGAAAAAAAAAATAGTATGAAAACTCCAAGTTAATTTTTTGGAAGGTTTCCTTAGGTTTTTATCTTATTTTATAAATACAATTTTTGTTTCATGCTTATACAATGGAGAGTTCATAAGATATCTTGGTAAGAGTTCTTGAGTGATGGGAGCTTGGTAGAAGAGTCTTAGAGCATATTGAATGTGAGCATAGAGGTTGTAGCTCCAAGATCAATTATGTTGTATGTTGGCCTATGTGCTCTAATATTGCTTGTATATTGAGATCTTAGTTCTACGCTATGGAAGAGATTTTTCATTGGTTATGTCTTACATTAAGGATAACTAGTGTGTGGTTATAAAGCCTCAAGCTCTGTAGCTTCATTTAAGTGTTTTGTGAGGTTTTGGATACTTTTTGAGTCATGGAACTCTGTTGTAATCTTCTTTGAATAAAATTAAAAATAACTAGCTTTCTTATCTCCTAGCAAATAAATTATATTTTCATAATATCTTGATTTAGTGTTGGAAGGTGATTTTAATATTGGAGTGAACCTACTCCATAGGAACTTGTAGTCCTTTAATGATGATTAAGATATCATGGAATTTTTAAGAATATCTACACTCCTTCAAATCCCAACTCCTGATCCCTAACCCCCATTTTGAAGGAAAACAATCTTTAATCCACTGATCAGGCATATTTTTCTATGGGAGTAAATATTATTTAGAAAATGTTTCAAAGGTAATGGAACCTCAAAATAATTACAATATAGGTACATCCTAAGATATATAATTTAATTAGAAATTTATAACTCAATATTATCTAGTAGAATTAAATTTGTGACTTGGATCTTTTAAATTAAGAGTCTTACCACTAGGCTAACACCTCATTATTTAATTTTTTTTTTAAGTTTTAACACCTCCACACACACACACACACACACACACACACACACACATTTTTATAATGTTACCTTTAAAAAGCATTGCATGGTACCACCCAAGAGTTCCAAAGTAGTAACAGGGAAGAATAGAATTAATGTGGACTATGCATCAAAGTTCATAACACCTATACACAAAACATAAGTACACACAACATGTTAGTCCAAGGCTAGTAGTGTAATGATTATACCATAATAAATGTATAAGCTACAAGACCAATGAGATGTACCCATAATAACAAATAGAGAACTAACATACATATATGACATCATTCCCTTAAAGAGCTAAGACACATTCCTACTTTAACACATCTAGCCCTAAGCCTTACTCTAAAAAGATAGGTAGTGGCCCAAGCTAAAGACGTGATGTCACAACCTAAAAAATTTACAAAGGTTTAGTTATTTAATTTAATGCATATGGTTAATTCTTTAATATTGTCAAATGCATTTCAATAGATTAGCTCTAATATTCTTGGTTAAATCATAGGATTATATTACTATTGTTACTATTATTATTATTATTATCCTACATAAGTGAATGTAATCTGCTTGCTAAGGGTTTTTAAAAAAGTTTTATATCCTTATTTTACTATTATTAGAGCTCAGTCATAGAGCTACTATATATTTTATGATTAAATGTTAAAATCCAATTATCCCTAGATATTTTTCTTTTTGTCAATTATTATGTCTTTACAGGTATTTAGCTATGCATATTTTATCCTTTATGCACAATACTTATGGATATTTAATCTTTAGAATGCACATTTATTTATGTACATTTATGCTTTAATATGCACATCTAATTATGTGTCTTATGTGATTATATAATACTCTATTCATGAAGCAATTTTGAATCGTAACCCTATCCAAATCATATTCCTTGTTACTTTTTGTTACTAAACTAGAATTTGAAGTACATTTTTAATTATAATTAAATATTACATAAGTTAATTTTATTATGAAAATACTTAGGATGGTGTTCTACCTATATTTTGAACTTACCAATGTATCCAAGACCTTCAAAAATGTTATTTTTGATCTTTGGTTCACTAAAATTAGAGTTACAATTCTCGAGAGATCACATTTTCTAGTTTTCTAAAAATACCATAAAGTTTTAACATTTGAACTAGGTAACTATGATGAGTGAAGCTCAGATAAGATTTCAACTTACAATTAGGTAGACATTTGATAAGGATTTTATAAGTTCAAATAAAATTTAAATTGAAGTCCATATGTGGGTGTTATGAGTCTTTAAATGTTGAAAGTATTAGTGGAAAGGAAACATTAGGACATAGACTTAGGAAAAGTGTAAATGTTTAAAATTTTCTTCAAAAAATTTAAGCAAAAAAAAAAAAATAGAAAAAGTCAACGATGATTTCCCTTATGTGAAAAGTAAAATGCTTTTAGTGTAAATGTGGAATATATGTTATATACATAACACAACCTTTTTGTTTGTGTGTATTCCTACATTGCACCACCTTGCCTTGGATATTTTTTTCTACTACCTCTCTTCCTAGGCATCAGTTCTTTTTCATTTCTAAAAAAACCATATCTCATCATGTTTTCTCATTTGAAAATCATTTTTTGCCACTTCTTCATTTTTAAGATAATTTTAGCTCAGTATCCTATTTCTTTCATTTCTAAACACGTACTAGGATCACATGTTATGTCCCTTACAAATTGATTATTGCCATTGGTACGTCTCATTTTGGATTGTGAAGGGTTTTCTAGTGTATCAAGTTTAAGTAAAGTAAAAATTAATTTTGAGCATTGAGTGGAAAAGAAAGACACTAAGAAGAATTTTAAGGCCCTTCCAATAGAAGTTAGAAAGATTATTTTACTCATTTTTATATAGTTGGTCTATTTTGTTATGCATTTAATAAGAAAGTTTATTTTAGTTTTATTTTCATGTCACTCTCTTATTTTGTTATGGATTTTGTATGCTTTCCTTCTACTTTCTTGTATTTCATTATTTTTACATGATTTTAATTATTATGCTGAGATTTTGTCAAATTTTCATCAATTTAAACATGTTTTATATGGAAATTAGTATTTTAATCTTGTCCAAATCTTTTTCTATTTTTTGGTAAATTTTTGGAATTGTGAAAACTTTGCCCAACTTATTTTTCAAATATTTTATGATTATTTTGGATTAAATCTTGATATAAACATGATTTTGTAAGAATTTTGAGACATTTAAGCTATTAAGATTTTTTTGCTATTTTGGAAATCTTTTGAATTTTTAAAATAAAATAATAATATTTATGACACCAATTTTGCTCAATTGGTAGTGGGAGTCATGAATCTATTAGATTCCTTCATCTGCATGCAATAGTCGAGTGTTTCTTAGTGAGATCCACTCCATAAAAACAAGGGTTTGAATGGATTTGCTACATTTGATTTTAATTCATAAGTTCATGTGAGGCTAGGAAACTAGCTAAGATCATAGCATTGAGTAGTTAAGTTTAGTGGTGTGTGGTAAGGTAAACTCAAGACCTATCCTTTTAAAGATAATGATGTTAGTGTTAAGACTATTACCAAGACCTAGCCATGAGTGACTCGGTTGAAGTTATAAGGATAATTTAATAATAGTGAAGTTATTTTAAGACTTGGCAATATATTCCTAGCTAATAAGGATAACCAAATGCTAGCCTTTGGAGATTCCTAGTTGAAATATATATTCTTTGAATTTTTGGGATTTATTTGGATTTTAAAAAATTTATGGCATTTCTAGACTTGAAACATTTTTAAATATTTAATTGATAATCTTTACATAGCTCATATGTTAAGACTTTTGTCCTAGAACCTTTATGCTCTATGAAGAGAGATAAAATAAGCTTTCTTATTTGAGGGGTTCTGACTCCTATATTTTTGGTGTAAAGAGCCTAGAAGAGTTAGGGAAACATCAAAAGAGAGACATAGAATGAAAGATGGATCAATTTTGTACAATATGAACCCTCTGAACTTGAAAAATAATATTTGTATATTTTTTATGTTTGTAAAATAGAAACCTTATCTACTTTTTGGATAAATAATAATGTATTATAGGTATGCAATTATTGACTGTGCCATTTGGATCATGACTATGCAAGGATCATTTATCATTTTGACTAATATTTTTTATTTAATTATTTAATTTGGTAGATTTTAAATTCGAATATTTTTATTTCTAAATATTTGATTGAGGTGAAACAAATGTCATTAGAATCATTATTTTGCACACTATTTAATAATGTAATTGGTAAAATTTTTTAACATCTACATTTTTGTAGGTACACAAATCTCCAATTTTCTCTAAATAAATTTTATTTGACTATGTATTCAAGTACTATGAAATTTTGCTATATTATATTGCTCTACTATATTTATGCTTCTAATTAATGATATTTATCTATTTTATGGCTTTCTTTTGAACTTCTAACTCAAGAATAAATCCATATCCTTAGGGTTTCATAGCATTTCTATTCGTTATGTATAGAATTTTTATAGATAATTAATAGGAGTGTTACACATGAAGCCTCATCAACAAGCCTACATATCCTTGTGACAAGGTTCACAAAGGAATCAAGGCCATGTAGTTCTATTGATAATGGTTAAGATATCATGGAACTCATGAGAATTGCCACACTCTTTTGGTCCTTATTCTAGAGGGAAATAACCTTCAATCCATCAACAAGACATGTTTTTCTATACATATACATATCTTGAGGATCTTATAAGCATTTGCTGAAATTTGATTTTTGATTGGATGATCTTTTGGGCATTTACTAAAATTTGATTTATAATTTTTTATTTCATATCCTCTAGTTCATCCTATTCCAACATGCCTTATTTATTGGAGGATTGTTTGTAAGAACCTAAAAAGATATTAATAATAAACAAAGAAAATTTTGAGTACATCATAATCTTGACATTCAGTAGACACCATAAAAAAAATATGGAAAGAAACAATATTATTATTTTGAGACTATCTGCTCAATTGCACAACTTTTTAATTGAAACTTTGAAAAAATAAGTAAAGATAAATAATTTTTAGGAGGAAGAAATATTCCAATCCTAATAAAATTTACATCACTTTTTAACATCCATGTTTGAACTGAAAATAACAAAAGATTTCGAGATAGGGAGTGATGAGCGGCAAGGTACCCCTATGACCAACCATACAAATCACAGTGCATCTAAATTGTTATGCTTTGATCACAGTGCACTATCTTCCCACTTGGACTAGTGGTAGCTTTGTCACATATGGTTTAGTTCAAAGTTAGGCATATGATTGATGTTGTCTAACCATATGCTACTCCTAATAATAATAAAGAGATAAATTAATTAAGCTAATTAATAGTGGAAAGTAAAATCTAAACTAGCCTACATGTCATGAGTATCTATTCCTAATCATCTATCCATGCCTTGGACTTCGTGTAACTACCACTGGGATTACCAAGCGTATGTCACTGGGCTTACCAAATGATACATTGCTAGGTTACCAAGAAATTACAATTAAGCACTCATGATTAGTCGTACTCATTCTGCCTAATGAAAAGAATCATAAAGAGAAATTGATGAGTAGTGAGGTACCCCTACACTCAACCATACGAATACGAGCATTCATGCACAATCCAGTCAAACTCTATAGACGAGTTAGTTGTGGTATCTAGATAATTTCATGTTGATCAGAATTCATTATCTTCCCACCTAGACTAGTAATTGCTTTGTCACGTATGGTTTAGTCTAGAGTGAGGTGTATGATGTGCTCCTAAGCTAGTGCTACTCCTAGGGACAATGGACATAGCTTTGTTTAAGCTAATAGGGAATGGAAGAAGAGAATCTAAGCTACCCTAAGTGTGATGAGCATCCATCCTTAATCATCCATACACATCTTGGACCTCGTGTACTACCACTAGGATTACAAAGCACATGTCCTAGGTACGCTACTGGGATACCAAGTAGTCACACTTAAATGCTCGTGATTAAGTCATACTCATTCTACGTTTACTAACAAGGGTAGGAGATGAGGGTAGATAAATATTAATTATGAAAGCAATAAATAACAATTAAAATTAAGTGAATGCTGCAATGATGAAGTAATCTCAATCTTTATTGCTGATCATGTGTGTGTCCAAGTACATCACACTTGAATAAAGGTTCTATACAATCACAATCATTGCACTACGGGCATGCACTGGGAAAAGGGTTGAGAGGAAAAATTGACAAAAAGATCCTACTCTAAAACTAACTTCCTATTACTTTCCCATGCATCCAATTGTGTATTTATAGGCTCACATGAGAACCATGATATCGCATATCCAATATCACTTGTCAAGCCGTGATATTGCAACCTAGTTAACAAGGGTTTGATATCAGCACCTAACAAACCAAAATTCATCATACCCCCACGATTGAATAACAACTCATCCTCAAGTTAGACAAAATGAGAATGAGTCCAATTGATTACACAGTGGATAGGTATGGGATTATTGACTAACTAGGAATTATTCATGCCATAGTGTGGGATTGAACAAAACAAAATTGGGACACAGACATAGAATTACAAAACTTTGTTAGAACTCATGTGGTTCTAGGTGGCAGTGGTTCCTCCATGGGTCTCTTCCCCTTGTCTTGTACTCCAGGTTTTGGAAGTTGATGGCTTTGAAGGAGTGCCTGGAGGTTTTCCTCTTTGGTTCAAGCATTGTGTGACATCCATGTTGATGCTCCAATGTTTGATGGAGTCAGCACCTCCCATGGACATAGCAACTATGGAAACACTTGATTGGCCTTGACATGCCATGCCGAAAATAGCCATTGTTCCTCTTCATAGGCTCAGGCCCTGACCTCTCCACCTTTGGCTTAGCTAGATTGTATAGTAATAAGAGTTCCCTGATAGATGTTGAATGATTTTACCTCTTACTCTGCATGTTCTACATGAGGTCCTTGGCTTCTGCCTTCCCCTGGGCGTTTAGTTGCACCTTGAGAAGGTCCTCCTTGTTGTCCTCCTTTAGGGGCCATCTATCATCACACAAAGATCAATTATTAGTAAGGTTATTGAAAGAAGTTTAATTATTTCATACCTTACTTATTTCCTTTAGTAAATGTTGAATTATTTGCTTACTGTGATTTTAAAGTTAGAAATTTTTTCAAGGAAGTTGCCCTAAAATTTTAATGTTAGACCTGGTTTGTTTAGGTGACACATCAAAGGACATGTAATGGTTTTGACGAACGTTTGATAAAATGATGACAAAGGAAAGAATAGATTTGGCAATGAAGTGCTCAGAGGGTATAAAATGATGTGATGATGATGTGAAATGAGTGTAAATTACAAAGGTTACATGAGTGGATACTCCCCAAAGCAGGTTTCTACCTATGATGCCCTTACGTAACCACCCTAAAAATGTTCGTAGGCAATAGAAGGGTGAAATGTAATCCCCACCAATTGCACAAAACACACATGTAGATACCACTTTGATGAGATATGAATTCAATGCTACACAAGACACGAGTCACAAATACATGAACAATAAGATGAGGTGAATTGTAGAAGGGATTGCAGAGATTGGGATATGAGGTAACTGACCCAGGGCACAATGAATCTTAAGTGTAGGGCATAATTAATGTGTCATTAACCCATTACTCCAAAATCAAGACCAAGTCCATTACTCTAATCAGTGACATCGCATTGTTTCATCCCATGATGAGCAACTATGAGGGTACCATAACAACAAGGCATATGATTACTTGGTGTTTTATTCAAGGGAGGAGTGATTTTTNTAAAAAGATAAAAAAATAAAACAATAAATAAAAAGATAAAAAAATTGAAAGATGAAAAACTGAAAAACAAATATTGTAAAATTAAGGAAAAGGAAAAATATTTATTAATTCTGTTTGTTAGAATGGAGGATATCCCTCATAACTAATCGGTTGACCATGGGTAGAATTAATAAATGGAAGGTTAGGATCCATGCATGTTGGAAATATTAGGGCCCAGTCATATCCAACCCATTGGGTGTCTTTTGATGTGGTGGTTGGAATGTACCCAAACTGGGGTTCACACCCTTGATTAATGTTGACATAGTGGGGCAAGTTATAAGATGTGGTTAATTGATAAGGAGTTGACCCACCATGGCACTTGTGACCATAAGAGGGTATGCAAGGGTTGATATGTCTTCCTATGTGGCTATATTCATTAGGTCACATAGTTGTTGGAGTGTTGAGTGATAGCCTAGATAAGGTAACATGAGGCGTTGGGTTTGAGGAGAAAGATGCACCACAGTGTTGAACTTGTGCTGAGTGGGAGGATGCAGTGGTCTTAGAATTGTGCTATCCTTTTCTATGGTCATGTCTAAATAAGGGATGCCTTCAATGTTGTGGAGGATTCCTACTATGGTTGATAGTAGCAACACAAGTAACATTCGTGGGTTGATACTATGATGCAAATCCTTCTGGCATAACTGGTGGCGATGTAGAAGGAGATGAAGGATGAGAATATTGAGTCTAAGGAGAAGTGTAAGGAACATGAGGTGGTGATCGTGTTGGATAGGATATGGATTGATAGTATTTAGGAGAATGATAACAATGTAACGAGATAGAGGATGTTGACCCAGTTGGGGAAACAGGATGCTGAACTTGATAAGCACTTGGGCTTGGATGATATGCAGGTGTGACCAATTTGAGGGTGGCCTCCCCCATGACTAGGATCTTTGCCACTATGATTGAACATAGTATTTTTGTATAAACTTTTGATGTAACATTCTTTCCCAATGCTCATGTAAATGTGACAAGATTGGACATTAACCTTTGGGGTGATCGTACAGGAAAATGTTACACTGATACGTATAATTAGCAGTTGAGTTCTTATTCTCTTCAACCCTTCTTTCCAATTGTCTAAGGGTGTTCTATCCTACTTCTTGGTTTATCATGGTTCTACCTCTCATAGTGTTGGCATATTCTCCACATTTTTCATGTATCCATTTCATCATCTTATTGATCTTTGCCTCAATTTCATCTAGTGATTGTAGTATTGGAAAAGATGATTCCACCTCCTTGGGGTGAGTTGATTTCTCCTCTTCATGATTATGGACCTTTGTTAAATTGAGATTTTGGTCCTGTTGAGATTTTTCAACATTCTCCCATTTAGCCATTTCTCCTTCTTCTTTTGCCACTCGCTTGATAAGCTCTTGAAATTGGTGGGTTTGTAGCTTGTATAGTTGACCTGGGGCATACATCCCTAGGGTCTCCCTTGTCTTGTTACAGAGCCCATCTATGATGTGGTACATTAGCCTTTC
>MNCI01028105.1:133114-173911 GCA_015680685.1 Gnetum montanum
ACTTATTTGCAATTACTTTCTTTCTAAAAGGTATATTGTCAAGGCTTTGTTACAATGATCTTGAATGATGTAACTAATCTAAATAACTAGCACCATCCCTGAAAATGGTGCCAATGATGAGTGGCGAGGTACCCCTACACTCAACCATAAGAATACGAGCGTTCACGCACGATCCAATCGAACTCGATAGATGAGCTAGTTGTGGTATCTAGATAATTACATGTTGATCGCAGTTCACTGTCTTCCCACCTGGACTAGTAATTTATTTTTCACATATGATTTAGTCCAAAGTGAGATGTATGATGTGCTCCTAAGCTAGTGCTACTGCTAGGGACAATGGAAATAACTTTGTTTAAGTTAATAGGGAAAGCGAGAAGAGAATTTAAGCTAGCCTAAGTGTAATGAGCATCTGTCTTTAATCATCGGTACACATCTTAGACCTCATGTACTACCACTGGGATTACCAAGCGCATGTCCTAGGTACGCTACTGGGATACCAAGTAGTCACACTTAAATGCTCGTGATTAAGTCGTACTAATTTCGCGTTTACTAACAGGGGTAGGAGATGAAGGTAGAGAAATATTAATTATGAAAGCAATAAATAACAATTAAAATTAAGTGAATGCTGCAATGATGAAGTAATCTCNCCAAGTGGATGTTGCAATGATGAAAGTAATCTCGATGTTTATTTCCTATCAGGTAACACGTCCAAGTACATCACACTCGAATAAGGATGTCATATAATCACTTAACATGACATTTTAGGCATGCACTGGGAAACAATAGAACTAGAAATCAAAAATCTAGGATAAAGCTATCTAAAATCTATCAACCAACTATATCCCAACTGTGCACCCAAGTGTTGTATTTATAGGCTAGCACAGAAGAGAGGATATCAGATATTCAACATTGTTTCTTGGGATCCAATATCACGTAAAGGATATTAGAGCTGAAAAAATCATGACTCATCAAGGAGTTATGGCCTTTTACCAATATTTGTTTCAAAAGAAGAAAGTGGTATCGTTGGTCGAAGATATTCACCCTATCGCTTGTTATTGATCTTATGTTGAGAATCTTTACCATGAATTATAACCTCGTTATTAACACTAGTTTTAATCTTTGAGTTCATAATATTCTTGTCAAACTATTGACATCAACTTTCCCATGCTTGGCATGGGATCATAAATTATAATTTTTTCTATCATTGTTGCCTAGGCTTATATTTCATGATCATCATCAACAAGTTGAAGTTTCTAAGAGTAGGTGTAGGGGTATGTTTAAGAAATACTTTTCAAATATTTAGTTATAAATTATATATTAATAATTAGTATAATAATAATTCTTAAATAACATTGAAAAGATTATCTTTAAAAGTATACACTTTTACTAAGTGGAGACCCTATTTAATTAAAAGTAAACTTATATCACCCATCAAAACAAAAATATTTTTATCATGAAACTTAGGGAGGTTCCTAAGATATTTGCATGTTAAAGGTACCAGCCAACTTATCACCTTAACAGTAACTTCAAATCATAAATAGCAGTTACTAGTCAGGGATAATATCTGTTTGGATTATGGGCATAAGAAAACGATTTACAAGCTATTCTTAAAACCAAGGCAATTAGTAAATTCCAATTAGTAGTATGTCAGCAGGTTTGTCAGCAACATGTATGAACGAAATGCATGAGTAACGGATAACATGTACAATGACACGTGGCATATGCAAGGCAGCTAGCAACAATGACTATGGTGGTAGATACAGGGGGGCTAAGATGCTTTCTGTATGATTTGCCAAACATGGATTTCCTCTTGGTCTTGGTTCGATTTTGGAAGACTCTGTATATAATAATGCTAACAGTGGTTGGTGCAGTAAAGCCAAGTTCAAAGATGTCGTCATGCAGGTCTACTACACTGTAAGAGAGCTCCGTCGCTTCCTTATTTAATCTGTTTTTCCTTGTATCTACATTGCTTGTAAGGATTCGTTTCTACCACACTTTTGGTTGCTGCAGTAATTCTTTTCTTGTCATTAATTATTTATATTCATTCTCTGTATTTTTCTCTGTTTGCATTTTGATTTAATGATTCATTTTTTTTCAAAGCCATGCAGATGCTTCCGAGTTTACTGCCGGCTATAATAAGGACCGCGTTTTACCGGCAACCATAAAGTGCTACCCTGGTGATCCTACCTTTGTCAAAGCCATTGATGACAACGTTTAAAAGATATTGTGCCTAACAATGTTTCTGTTATTAATGTTTTTCATTTATTTATGAGGAGATATAAATAGGGCTTGATGTAGTATGTATGCCAAAAGATTGAGGGCAAGGCAAGTTTGCCTTTGTTAATATCATTACATTGCTATGTCTATTTTGATTAGAATTTATTCTTGACGATTTTCATCGGTATGTTCCAATTTTTTTTTTTAATGGAGATTTAACTTTTTTTGTTTAAAAAGAATAACAATAACAAAATATTCTAAAGATAATAAAAGGAAAATAGTGCATTAGCGGCTTGAAAACATTTCATTTTCCTAATGTTAGTTTCATATAATTACTTCTATTGCAAAATAATTGATTAAACTTTAATATTACTTTTCCTTTGTAAATAGTAATGTTATTTAGCTCATTTTATGCATGCAAAATTGGAGAAGATGGCGAAGAAAATCGACATGGAAGATAAATAGTTGGAAAAGAGCCTAGTCTTAGCTATAAGAGGAACAAACCAAGAAGGAGCAAAAAGAAGAAAAAGCAGGAATCTTTCTGAACCCACAAGCTTTGTATGTTAAGCCCAAACTCCCCTCTTTCAACTTTTGTAAAGTACTAATTCAAAGAAAGGAAGAGCATTTTTGAATATCAAGCATTGCTTCAATCGAGGTCTTTTTTAGAAGATCAAGTTTCAAAAACTTACTAAAGGAGGTGTACCTTTAAGGGTACAAGCCGGCAAGCTTGTGTAGACAGCTATTTATTTGGTAAATAAAATCTGCAACTCAATTTGGAGATAAGTGATTTAAACTTTAGTTTCATGAGTTTCTTTATCATTGGGCAAAGTGTATCATTCCTGTACTATTTTCTTGTTTTTTTTATCTTCTATATATTGTTTCTTTTAAAGTTTATTAGTATTTTACTTTTTATGTTCTATTTATGAGTAAAGAAAGTGCTCATAGCATCTTTCATAGAAGATTTCTTACCTCTAAGCCAAATCAACCTATAATCCATCATTTTACTCTAAGAAAACAACAAGCTTCACATTTTCCAAACTATATCCCAAAATGGATTCAAACTAAGATGGGAGCTAATCCACTCCTAGCTTCCTTGGTTAACAATCTCTTTAATTTATTTTTTGACCCTACTTCTTCTACCAATGATGCATGACAACATGTATAATGTTTTGAAACCTTGCTAGGCATCTACAATATTACAGAACATGACATAGTATGTAGAGTCTTTGTAACTACTCTCAGAAGTAAAGCTACATAATGATTTCTAATACTTCCTAATGGTTCTATTAATTTATGGCTAGACTTTAAAAATAAGTTTCTACTTCAATTTGATAAGTTTACTAGTTCTGCCTTAGCCTCAAGAAACTTTACAGATCTAAGAAATCTACTTGGGGAAAATGTTCATAACTATAATTTAAGATTTCTCCATCAACTAGCTTATGTACCAAATGAGATGTGTCCTTAACCTAATGGTATTCTCAACTTTTACCTCTCCAACATCGATCCATTCTTTGCCTATACCATCAAATTTGATCACAGCATAATGGAATTGCAAGGAGTAATGACTAAATCTATTACGCCACTGGGTTACCAAGTAGTCACACTTAAATGCTCGTGATCAAGTCATACTCATTCCGTGTTCTAAGAGATAAGGGTGAGAGAGACTAATTAGGAAAGCAATAAATAACAATTAATTAATTAATTAATTAATTAAGAAAAGTGAATGCTACAATGATGAAGTAATTTCGATCTTTATTGCCGATCATGTGCGTGTCCAAGTACGTCACACTTGAATAAAGGATGTCGTACAATTACATTCACCACACTGCGGGCAGACACGGGAAAATAATCTATCTCTGGAGGGATCAAACTGCCAGAGTTTCACTACAATCTAACCTATTGATGTAAAACAAGGGAGAGCCACTTCTTATTTATAGACATTGCGGCGGACTACGATATCACATACGCGATATCGTAGGGAAAGATGCAATATTGCATACATGATATCATAGCGATGCGATATCGCAGCAGATGCGATATCACATACGCGATATCGCGTCCTATCATACCCCCACGACTAAATAAAAACTCATCCTTGAGTTACAGTGATTACACAATGGATAGGTATGGGATAATTGATGGAAAAAGAAATGGGATGATGCCGCAGTGTGGGAAGAAAACACAACACACAAAATATGCTACAACTACAAAAATTTGGAACTAATGTATTTCCTAGTGGCAATGGCTCCTCCATTGATGCCTTCCCTTTGTCTTGTGCTCTAAGCTTTGAGGCTTGATGGCACTGAAGTATGGCTTGGAGCTTCTCCTCTTCAGTCCAAGGGTCTTGTGCCATCCATGCTAATGTTCCAATGTTTGACAAAGTCAACACCTTCCACATACAGGGTAGTTGCAGGAACATTTGGTTGGCCTTGACATACCAAGCCGTGAACACCTGTCGTTCCTCCTCATAGGCTCTGGCTTTGTTCTTGTATTCATGAAGATCTATTAGCTGTCAAGCCAAGTTAGTTGCGATATCCTTCTGTCCTTGGTAGCTAGCTTTTACCACCTCAAGTTCAGAATTTACAACATCCAGTTTTTCCACCAGCTTCTTACACTCTACAAATTCTGCTTCGTATTTGATGTGGGTGGTTGCTACCTACTACTCAAGCTCTGACCTTGGGCGCCTTGCTGTTAACATGGCAAGGTTGGCATATCTTAGGTTTGCCAACTCCATGTACTCTGTCAAGTCCTAGATCTGCAGGTCCTGGTTCTTAACTTCTGCTTGGTGGGTGAAGGCATATGTGTGAAATATGGCCCACCAATCAGTGTGTTGAGCACTGATAGTGTTGATTTGGGCCTTGGCCATATGGATCTCCTTCTCTAGGATTTTTTTGTACATCCCCACCTGATCCCGAAAATGCTCCTTCAGCTTTTCATGTCGTTTAGCCTCATTCTGCCACGCACTTATCTCAATCGCCAACTTTTGATGAATGGTGCGTACCTCCTCCATCAAAAGGGTTCGATTTTCTCTGGCTAAACGGCTTACATCTTGGTTGACCTGGATGAATTTTTCTCATAATTGATGAAAGTGCTCATTGAGAATGTTCTTTTGCTTTTCTACAATGGTCAACTGAAGGTTGTAAGTCACAAGTTGTTTATTTTCTTCTTGCAAGGCCTTGAGTGCCTTAAGATGTGCATGAGTTTGCGCTTGTGCTGCAGAGGCATCCCAAACAGCCTTCTCCTTTTCATCCACCACCCTTTTATTTTCTACGATTATCTTTGTTAGTTGTTTGATTTTAAAGTTTTCTAACTGGTCTGCGAGAACAAATTGCAGAGGGTCCCACTATGCTGCTTGTAAGGTCACAAGCTGCTCTTGTAGTTTTTGCACTTTAGCTTCAACATGTTCTACCCTCACTTCGGTTAAGACCAGCTTCCCCTTTGTGGAAATGAGGTTTGACTGAATTGTCGTGACATCCTGAGGGATGTCAAACAGGGACGTCATTACTTACCCTATTTGAAGCAATCGATCAAGCACATCCTCATGTTCCGCAGGAGTCATTGAGGTCTTGGCTAGAGTTTAAGCATCATGTGCTCCTGAGAGATTTGCAGGTGGCACAACAAGTACATTGAAGGATTATTTGATGTGGTCTACGACCACTTCTACAACTCCCGTGGCATTCTAGTGTTGCATGACCACCACAGTGGGCCCTTCACCAGTCTCTAACTGCACCTGAAAAGATGCCGCATTTCCTAAGATCTATTGTGACCATCTACTATCCCCTCCTCCTATTTGAATAGATACTTCCCCCCTTGTGCGATCTAATGAAATAGTAGGCTATCTGGCATCATCAATGACGTGGAAGAGGTTTGCGTCATCACGACTTCTCCAACTAACCATCTCAGCGATGGCCCTAAGATGGTTCATCAACGGTCTGTAGTCTTGCGGCGGTGGAGGCTGATCTTGGCCTGTGTTAGGCTCTGCTTCTTGTTGTTGGCTGGGACCTATGGCTAGAGGTTGACTGGGTCCAACCACCTATTCTTCTTCTTGTTCTGGTCCCAACTCTTCGCCAGTTCTTTTTCTTGGAGCTGGCGCCTTTAGTAATTCAGCATATGAAACAGTCTAGGCCTTTCAAAGGACGTCATTGGTGTATCCCCAAATACCAGCACGTCGGCAAAGCTTTCTGATGAGACAAGGGAAAGGCAACGCCATCTTCCCTGTCTTTCGTTCTTCGAACTACCTCAAGATCTCCATCAAATATAGATGGGGTAGGTTAGCGTTAACCTTTACCATCAACACTACACATCCTCTAGCTACATACGTTGATATTCTTTTGAGGCCCTTTGTGGGGAAGAGGTGATATGTTCCGATTTTGAAGTAAACTATCGCTTCCATCATCAATTCACCGAATGCTTTATCTCTGCCATAAGCCTTGTCTAACCACTCCTTTCGCACATCAAGGTCTGAACGGGTGGATAACTGAGCAACTTGGGGCCTTGTATTCGAAAGGTTTAACACTTCCAAAATGGCCTGTGCAGAGAAGTCAACTGTCACACCACAAATATTCATAGTGGTTCCTTGCTCCCTATTGTGCCAAAATTGGTATGTTTCTCCTAGGTACTAGGCACCGCTTTTGGAGAGGATAGGCCATAAGGGAGACCCCTTGAGGTGATCCCTAACGGCCTTAGGAGTGAACTCTGCAAATGATTCAAAATTCAACTCCATAATCACTGCAGTGAATGTGGACTTCTCATGGATGGCCTGAACACAATCTTGGGGAAATGTGAGTTGTTGTCCTGGTTTAGGCGCTGCAGTAGTTCCTCCTTCTGCCTACCCAGACCATCCAGTAGGAGGTTCGTCTTGATGAATACTGAATGATTGCTCCTCCTGTTCTGCATGTTGTCCAGCAGGACCTTGTCTTCCACCTCTCTGAGCTCGTTTGCTTCCACCTTGGGTAGGACCTTCCTACTGTCCACATTTCGGGGCCACTGCAATCACACAGGCCAAGCGTTAGTAAGGTTGTTTTTGAAGTCANTTATATCTTACTACTTGCCTTCATTAAAGATCTTATGTTATAACGTGTGATCGCACCTGAAAGTTTGTAATAATGAGTCCTGTGACTTAGGTGGTTTCCATTTTAGTTTCCTAGTATACCTAGGGATTAATTGATTTTTAGGCACAATTATTCGAAGTGTTAGAGTTAATTACCCTAAATGATGTCCTTTGGGAGATGTCAAATTTCAAAAAAGTTAAGCATTTTTTGGCAAGTGTCCCTCCCCCATGACTAAACTGAACACTCCAGGTNGAAATTCAAGCAAGTTCAAACAGAATTAAAATCAGAGTACCAGCGAGCGAGATGTAAGAAAAAAAGCAAGGGTCATTCAATTGTAAGTCGCAGAGAAAAATTTCAAAAACTTCCCCCATGTGAATGACAAAAAGATGCTAATTGTTGCGGGGGGTGACCTATTTATAGGTGGCAGGGATGCAATATCTCATACAATACATCGCGTACGCGATATCACGTGGGACGCGATATCGCATACGCGATATCTCGTCCTTAGTGATGTGAGACACCATGAAAATACTAACTTTTTAAATGATTTTCTTGAAATTAACGTTGGAAATTAAGGACATTGACTATGATCAAGATGTTCTAGGGTAATTTCATTAATTCAAAAGGCACCATTAATGATAATGGTGTGGATTTTATCAATAAAACCTTGGATGATAAGAAAAAGGGTATGTAGTGGTACAGTGAAACATCGAAATTTAGAGGGATAATAGTAGGGAAAGAAAATTATGAACAATACACTGAGGGTAATAAATGGTGTGTGTGAGCTATGTCATAAGTGAAAATTACAAAATATTACATAAGTGGATCCTCCCCAAAGTAGGTTCCAACCTATAATGCTCTTGTGTAACCACACTTAAAGTGTCTGTGGGCACTAGAAGGGTTATAGATAATCCGCACTAACTCCACAAAACACATACATGTAAATATCATCAAAATGAGATGAAAATTCTATGCTACATAGGACACGAGCTACAATTATACGAACAGTGAGATGAGACGAAGTATAGAAGGGATCGTAGAGTTAGGACATGAGGTAACTGACCCAAGATACAGTGAATCCTGCATGTAAAGCATGATTAATGTGTCATTAACCCATCGTTCCAAGATCAAGACCAAGTCCATCCTTCTAATCAGTGACATCACATTGTTTCATCCCATGATGAACAACTATGAGAGTACCATAATAACAAGGCATACGATCACTTGGCGTTTTGTTCAAGGGAGGAGTGACTTTTGTTTTGTGGCACTTTGTTTTTCTTTTTCTTTTTCTTTTCTCTTTTTGTTTTTTTGAAAACTGAATCTAGAGAAGTCGCCAACCTTCAGGCATGGGTGCATGTCTTTCCAGTGGAACCCCCTAGAACAGCGTTTGCTTTTCAAGTGCCCTTTTGATTACTCTTACTCCCANTAACAGAACCTCTTTATTTGTAGAATGGATGAGTGGGTGTAATGGGCTCACTGTTCCAAATAATTGATCGTCTCGAGACACGATAACATAAAACACACCTCAACCAATGAACCACATGAGTGTTTTATTCATAGATGAGATTACTTACAAAAGCATAAAAAGATAAAAATACTAAAAAGGACGAAAAAATGTAAAACAAGAAGTTGAAAAATGAAAAACTAAAAAACAAAAAGAAGTAAAATTAAAGAAAACTAAAAAATATTTATTAATCCTACTTGTTATTAGAATGGGGGGTATCCCCCATAACTAAGCGATTGAGTATGGCAAGGATTAATAAATGGAAGATGAGGATCCTTGCATGTTGGAAGTATTAGAACTTGGTCATACTTACCCCATCGGGGTTCACACACTTGATTATAATGAGCATAGTGGGGCAATTTGTACGATGTAGTTCCTGGATGACGAGTTGACCCACTATGATGTTGGTGACCGTTAGATGCTATGCAAGGATTGGGTTGTCACTCTCCATTCATGCATTCATTAGGCTGTATTGTTGTTGGAGTGTGAGTTGGTGGCCCTGATGAAGTTACATGAGGCATTGGATTTGAAGGTAAGGGTGCACCACAGTGTGCGACTTGTGCTGAGTTGGAAGATGTAGTGGCCTCGAAATTGTGTTGTTCCTTCCTATGGTCGTATTTAAAAAAAGGACACTTTTGATGTTGAGGAGGCTTTTCACTGTTGTTAGTAGTAGTAGCACAAGTCTCATTCATGGGTTGTTGTTGTGGTGCAGGCACATTAGGAACAGTTGGTGGCACTGTGGAAGAAGGGAAAGGATGAGAATGTTGAAAATTAGGAGTGTATGGTGCACAAGGTGGTGGTTGTGTTGGAGGCATGGGTTGATAGTATTGAGGAGAATGGTACTATGGTGAGATAAAGTGCATTGGCCCAGTTGGAGAAATAGGATGTTGAACAAGATAAGCATTTGGATTCAGATGATATGAAGGGTCTTTCCAGTCTAAGGGTGGATTCCCCCACGACTAGGGTTGTTGCCACTGTGATTGAACACAGTATCTCTGTACAAACTCTGGATGTAACATGTTTCCCCAATGCTCATGTAAATGTAACAATATTGGGCATTGGCCCTTGGGGTGATTGTACAAGCATATGTTGCATTCATACGTATGGTTGGCAGTTGACCTCTTATTTTTCTTATCCCTTCTTTTCAATTGTCTAATGTTTTGTCCTACTTCTTGGATTGTCAAAACTCTATCTCCAATAATGTTGATAAATTCTCCATAATTTTGATACATCCATTCCAAAATCTTATTGATCTTTGCCTCGACTTCTTCTAATGATTGTTGTATCGCCAAAGATGGTTCTTTCTCCTTGTGATTGGTTGATTTCTCCTTTTTATGATCATGGACCTTTGTTAAGTTGAGATTTTGGTCCCGTTGATGTTTTTCAACACTCTCCCATCTAGCCATATCTCCTTCTTCTTTTGCTACCCACTTAATAAGCTCTTGGTTTGATGGGTTCGTAATTCGTATAGTTGACCCTAGGCATACATCCCTAGGGTTTCTCTTGTTTCATTACGTAGCCCATCAATAATATGGTACATTAGCCTTTCCTTGGAAAACCCATGGCCTGGACAATTGTTTAATAGTGCATAATATCTTTTTAAGGCCATGTCCAATGGTTAAAGTTGTGATTGTTTCCATCCTTGGATTTTTTTCCTCAAGGCTGACACTCTTGCGTAGGTTTGATATTTTTCGTTAAAGACTTCTACCATTGTTGACCAACGTCAAATTAAATTTGGTTTTAACGATCTATACCATACTTTTGCTTGGTCAACGAGTGTCATAGGAAAGAGCTTAATTTTTTGCCACCCGTTATCAACATTATTCCATGTGTAGGCATCGTAGAAGGCTTGTAAATGTTGATGCGGATCTAAGTCATAACCTTCTAAAAATTTAGAAAAGTTGTTTAAATCAAGCCTAGGTAGATGGTTCTCTTTACGATGCCTACGTGAGATTTGAATAGCCTCTTGTATTTGCGTGAAGCTTGTAGTGGCCAGTAGGGGTTCATTGTCATCCTCTAAGCTATGCTTCTATGCGTTGGGATGACATTGCTTTTGTTGATGTTTATAAGAAACCCCTACTTCAGGTTGTGTACTCCAGTCTTCATTATTATATAGTTCGTTGGTTCTCCAATGAACTTCCTCACTAAGTGTGGCATTATCATAATCTTGTAGGAGAGGCATTGTTGTGAAATTTGTGTGTGAATTTATGTGTGACTTTTTATAATTATTATTTTCTAAAAGATATATCATTAAGTCTTTTACAGTGACCTTGTATGATATAACTAATCTAGATAACTAGCATCATCCACAGCAACGGTGCCAATGATGAGTGGCGAGGTACCCCTACACTCAACCAAATGAATACGAGCGTTCTCATGTGCAATCCGATCGAACTCCACAGAAGGACTAGTTGTGGCACCTAGATCGTTATCCTTAGGTCACAGTTCACTGTCTTCCCACCTAGACTAGTATTATATTTGTCACGTATGGTTTAGTCCAGAGTGAGGTGTATGATGTGTTCCTAATCTAATGCTACTCCTGAAGGTAATGGAAACAAGATTAACTAAGCTAGGAGGAAAGGGTAAGAGAGAATCTAAACTAGCCTAAGTGCGATGAGCATCCGTTCCATGATCATTCGTACACATCTTGGACCTCGTGCATGACTACCACTGGGATTACCAAGCGCAGATCCTAGGTACGCCACTAGGTTACCAAGTAGTCACACTTAAATGCTCGTGATCAAGTCGTACTCATTCCATGTTCTAAGAAATAAGGGTGAGAAAGACTAATTAGGGAAGCAATAAATAACAATTAATTAATTAAATAAATAAGCAAAGTAAATGCTACAATGATGAAGTAATCTCAATCTTTATTGCCTGTCATGTGCATGTCCAAGTACATCACACTCGAATAAAGGATGTCGTACAATTACATTCATCACACTGCGGGCAAACACGGGAAAATAATCTATATCTGGAGGGATCAAACTGCCAGAGTTTCGCTACAATCTAACCTATTTATGTAAAACAAGGGAGAGCTGCTTCTTATTTATAAACATTGCAGTGGACTGCAATATCGCGTACACGATATCGCAGGGGATGCAATATAGCGGGGGATGCGATATCGCGACGGATGCGATATCGTGTCCCATCAATTATTATTGTCATTTTCATAATACTAGGCAACATTTTGAGAAAAATTGTCCTCAAATTTTAGCATTATATGGTGACAATGCTCAAAATCAACAAAATGAAAAAGCCCTAATTATGGTCCTTCATATTCCTCATGAAAAAAAATGAAGAAGTTACCTCATGTGAATAAGTCATGGTGAGCGATCCCAATCCATACAATACTTGCTACTACAAACTTAGTAACAGAATAGATACTACTCAACAACAAACTAGGGGTAACACTTATACTCCTCCCAATAAAAGAGTTCTTAGTCAAAATAACACAAATAACTAAATTGGATCATTCCAAGTAAACATTCAACAACAATCAAACTCACTTTCTATACTTAGAAGAACTCCATCTCAACATGAAGTCAAAGATGAACATAAGACTTATGATTTAGTTGAGGATTTGAAAAGAGTTAAAGCCAATATTTCAATCTATAATCTTCTGCATTTTGATGAAATGAAACATGTAATCCAAAAATTAGCTTATACACCTAAAATTAATAAAGAAAAATCTCTAAGAATAAAGTTCACTTTGTTGAAAGTCCTAATTCTCTTTCAAAACAAAATTCAAGTAATCTCATGTTAAACAAGAAATACCAACCTCCTTTCCTAACAACCTTAATTATTTTAGGTAAGAATATTCATAGCTGCTTAATGGATTCTAGTGAAATAGTTAGTATCATGTCATTAGAAGTGTGTAAAATGTTGGGGGCACAAATGCTTTTACAAGCAAGAAGTATTATACAACTTGATGAATCCAATGTACCTATGGTGGGGTCATTAAAAGGACTGAAAGTTCAATTTAAAAAAATACCTTATTTTCACATGTTATACGGATATTCTAGTAGTTGACATATCATCCACTTATGATGTGCTTTTATCACAGACTTTCATAGCCCACTTTGGAGGCCTCTTTAGACCAGATCTTTCCAAATTATTTAATTCCTATTAAAGAAAAGTTTGAATATGTTGTTATACCTAGAGAACCTTTTTATAAACACATAAGAATAACTCTTAAGCAACAAAATCAATCTTTGGAAAACCAAAATACCAATCTTGTTATTGGAGTTATTAAAGTTGGACTTGACAAGTATGTTATAAATGATCATGTGAGTGAAATCCCAAAAATAAATCCTTTTACTCATACATATTCCATCTAATATTATTAAAATTTTAGAGAATTTGAGGAAATTTATCAAGATGCCTTACCTTATCATCAATATAATGGAAAAACGTTTCTTTTTGATGATCCACCACCATTAGGAAAGGACAAAGATATAAATAAGATTCTAACCATTAAAACATTAGAAGATGAGAAAAATTTTGATGATGGTCATTGTTACATTGATCAAGGGGCTAATTTTTCAGATTTTAATAATATAAACACCTAGGTATTAAGAGTGGATGGTGTCTCTTCCAAGAAAGAATGTGGAGCTAGAATAATGCTCATATGTCCTGGTGAAGCTCCTATCCTTAAAGCCATCAAGTTCACACAACCAATGACTAATAACATGGTTGAGTATGAAGCACTTATACATGGGATCAATCTATCTTAATATTATGACTTATCCAAGCTTAATATTTATAGTGACACTAAAATAATAGTAAATCAAATTAATGGATGTTTTGATTATAAGGATGCTACCATAAAAGTGTGCAAAGCTTACATCCTTTAACTTTTTAAGGAATTTAATTATATATCCATTGAACATGTTCCTAGAGAAGAAAATTATGGTCCTAATGCATTAGCTCAAATGGCCGCTACTTTAGATGTCTCATTTAGACACAATGCTTGGGATTTTGAAATTATCATTAAAAAGGTTAAGTCTTATTCTATTCTAGATAATATCTTTTCTTTTCAAGTTTTTGATGATCATCATCATATTTATGAATTTCTATTTTCAAAAGGTAACTTTAGTGATCAATGTTTTAAAGTTCTATAAATGAATGAATTGACTCTGTCAAATGATATCATATTGTTAAATGAAATCTCTCTTCAAGTAGTAACTAGAAAGGCTTTGTTTTATGACTTACAAACTAGAACTAAAGAAATATCCAAAAATACTAATTGACAAATGTTAACTGAAATAGAAACAATTCAAATTCAAAAGAAAGTATAATACTATCCTATTAAAGTAGGAGCTCACTTACATGTAGATGAAAAATAAAACTTGATTGATTTATTACATGAATTCAATGATATTTTAGCTTGGACTTATGAGGATATTAAAACTTTTAATTCTCTTGTAATGAGACATACTATACCTTTTAGGCCTAAAAGAAAACCATTTTGACAAAATTTTAGACCTATTAACCCCAATATTGAAGCTTTAAGAAAAGCAGAAATTGATAAAATTTTAGAATCTAAAATTATTTATCTTGTGAGGCATTCGAGTTGGATATCAAATTTAGTGCCTATTAGAAAATGAACAGCTGAATTATGATTATGTGTTGATTTTCATAATCTTGATACTTCTTGTATTAAGGATAATTATCCTCTTATGGAAGAGCTTTTGCAAATCGTGAATGGTGCACAAGTATATTCCTTTTTATATGAATATTCAGGATATAATCAAATTTTAGAAGTAAGAAGGACTAATATAAGACAACCTTTACAACAAATTGGGTAACTTTTTAATTCACTAAGATGTCCTTTAGTCTAATAAATGTTGGTTCTACCTTTTAAAGAGCTATGGATAGAACTTTTAAAGGATTGATTAAGAAATGCATTATTATTTGTCCAAATGATTTAACTAGTTTTCTCTAAAGATTGAGGTACACACCTTATAAACCTTAGAAATATTTCCATAAGATGTAGACAATTTGGTGTCACTTTGAATGCTAAAAAATCTATTTTTGGGTGTTTAAAGCAGTAGATTTCTTGGTCATATAGTGACTAAAGAAGGAATTATGATTGATCTCGAGCAAGTAAATGCTATTTTAGAGGTACCCTACCCTTTTTCTAAAATTGATTTAAGGGCTTTCCTTGGGAAAATTAACTTTGTTAGACGATTTATCCCTATTTATACTTAATTAGTTAAATCATTAAATGAGATTCTTAAGAAGGTTTGTAATGTGCATTAGACAGAAGAAAGAAAAAATGCTTTTCTTGCCATTAAATAGGCCATTATAAATGCTCCTATTTTAGCTTCACCTTTGTATGAAACTGATTTTTTATATGCTTTTTCTAGTGATGTTTTTGCCATTGCTATCTTAACCTAAGATATTGTTAATCAAGGTGAAAGACCAATGATGTGGACATCAAATAGGCCAACGTAACATCTCTCCATTGATGGGATTTTTTCCTTAAGTTTTGGCATGTTTGGGAGTGTTTTTGGGCCTATTTTGATGACTTTAGGATGTTCCAGGGGATATGGGGAGTTGTTTGGATGTCTCTAAAGGTTTTAGGCCTCAAAACAAGCATCTTTAACTTTGACCCTAGCAAGAAAGACGTCTTCACTGATAGTTAGATATCTTCACTACATATTTGTCATCTTTTGCACCTTAAAGACATCTTCTTTGATGTCTTCTACACTTAAGAAAGATGTCTCCTATTTCTCAAAGATGTCTTCTTTGATAACTTCTATACTCGGGAGAGACGTCTTCTATTTCTCAAAGACGTCTTCTACGAATTTTAACAAACATTCAATTGAATGATAAATTTGAGGAAAGATGAGGAGGCAAGGGGGAAAATGTATAAATAGACCTCTTGGGACTTCAATTTAATAAATAGAGTTTGAAGAGAGATTAGAGAGAGAGGGACAGAGTGTAGGAAGTTGAGAGAAGAGTAGAGAAAGAGATAGAGTCTTGGCATGGTGCCTTGATGATCATCCTTGTTAGTGTGTGATTGCTTTGATTGAGTGTGTAAGAGTTGGATTGAATCTCTCGTCTATCCTTGGGAATTATGCTTCCTTTTAGTTTTAATTTCTCAATTTTAGAAAGAATAAAGCTTTCATTTTCCTTTTCCTTATTCAATTTGTTGTTTTATGACATTGAGAGAGCTTGGATTATTAAATCCAGGGAGCTCCTCATCAGATTGGTATTAGAGTGGCTTGGAACTGAAGACAAGTGCATTCAAGTGCATAATTCTCATCTCAATTACAAAGAATCACTCCAAATTCTCAAGCTCGGATGAATTCTCTCTTGCTACTTGTTCTACTTATCCTAGGGTTTTAAAATTTCCCATTGATCCCTAAGTTTTTCATATCTTTCAAGAATTGGAAGATAATTGTGGAATTGGACATCCATTGGCTTGTAATAGTTAGAGTTTGAAGATCTTATGGTTATTTCTCTTAAGATCTAAGAAATTTTTGTTTCATTCTTTGAGAAATCTTGAAAAATTCACCTTTCCTTATAGAATTTTATAAAAATTACCTTTTAGATCAATTTCCATCATGCCTACAAAGAAGAAAATAGTTCAAGCTTTGTCAAGAGACATGGATAACATGAGAAATTCTCTCAAGCTCATTGTTGAAAAAATTAAAAAGCTTTTAGAGAACAAAGGACCTACTTCTTCACCAAAAGCATCCAACCAAGGGTAAAAGTCATGCAATTCTTCACCAAGGCATTATTCAAGACATTCCTCAATGCCATCCCTTGAAGAGGAATACTTTGAAGAAGGAGATGCTCAAGATGATGTTTTTCTTCATGCTCCTAGTGTTGAAAATAAGTCTCAAGGCTTCAATTTTCATAGGAAAGGAAAAAAGAAACTTCCTTCTAAGCCTCAAAGAAAGTAAGGTGAAGGAATTAAAGTCACTCTTACAAAAGCTTTTATACATGCTTCAAGGATGCCTCAGGTTGAAGTCAAATCCTTCAATGGCATGGAAGGAATTGAAGCTCTTCTCTCTTGGTTGAAAATGATTAACAAGTACTTTAAACTTCAAGATGTGAAAAATCATCAAAATGTATCTTTTGTTAAAACCAAATTGGAAGGCATAGCACTTGTATGATGGGAAAAGGAAAGTCATTCTTAAAAGCTGAACAATGGTACTCCTATTAAGGATTGGTCTTTAATATAGTTCATGCTCAAGCAAAAGTTTGAGAAGACTCATCATAGATAAGAGGCCATCCAAAACTTGAAGTACCTAAGGCAAGTTGATAAGAGTGTGAAGGATTACTACATGGATTTTTGTAACATTTTCCAACTTGCAAAAGTTCATTGGAATGATTATGAACAAGCATATAACTTTCAACAAGGATTGAAAAGGGAGTATCAACAACAGCTAACCTTCTGTGAGCCCCAAACATTAGATGAGACTTTTGAATTGGCTCTTAAGGCTAAAAGGAAACTCCAAGGATATAATAGAGGTCCCAAAATTTCTAAAGGCAAGGAGTAAAAAGCTTCTAAAGGTGAGAAAGGAGCTAAGGAGAAGGAAAATGCCAAAGTAGACACAAAGGAGAAGCAAGAGAAGATCAAGGAGGGCCAAGATTCTAAGAAAGACTACATAAAGAATGGAAAGGATCAAGGAAATGACTATGAATCTAACCTTCAATGATTTAATTATGATGAAAAGGGATACAAACAATGAAAGTTCAATAAGCCAAAGGTTTCCAAGAGAAAGGAACTCCAAATCTTAGAAAAGGAAGAATCCACCAATGAAGGTAGACCTCTTGTGATCGAATATGCAACAAAAATTAATTCCTACATTTTTATGGGAAATGTAAATGTTAATCAAGGAAATGAGGAAGAATAAAGATCTAATTAAGGAGAGATCAATGAGAAAATGAATTCTCAAATATCGCTTATTAAGCAGAGTGCTCAATACTCCAAGGTCTCAAGGAAGAAGACCAAGGATTTCATCAAAGGGACCAAGAGATCTTTAAAGTTAAAGATGGTGCATGCTACTAATCAAGGAGAGTTCCTACCTCATGAGTCATGGGAGGTAAGGGATCCAAGCCAAAGGAGTCTTCTACAAGAAGGATCAAGAGCATCACTAGAATGTATGATTCTCATATATTTTGCAATTGTTCTATACCTTGTGGCAAGGAAAAGGAGATTCTAAGCTTAGTTGAGGCAATCTCATGGAAGATAGGGGTGCCTTCTAGCCAAGGTATGTGGAAGAATAATTGCTTTATTAATATTTTTGATGAATCTAATGTTAAATCCATGGAGGAGAGTTTACCTTTTGAGTTGGTACATCAAAAATGGGATGAAGAGCTTGTTGATGATTCCTTTGAAGAGGAGAATCCCTTGGAATTGGGAACTTCTATTTGGGATCTTGAACCTTCAAGATTTGAAGAGATTGGACAACCATATGTTGAAGATCAAGTTGAACCAAAGATAAATGGGAGAAACCATGAAGAGGTAAGTAAGTGTGAGCTTTACCTTGTTGATGGTAGTAATGTCTCTCATGTTGAAGCTAGTGTGATGGATGCTAGTTTTTCACTTCAGCTTGATATTGGTTTGTTCAATGGTAATGATGAGAATCATTATCATTGTAGTGATTATGATAACATTGTGAGTCCTATTTTTTTTTATACAAGTAATGTCATTTTTTATGCCATTGTTAGTGAGAGGAAAACTAATAATGGTAATGTGTTTGATGATGATGGCTATTTGCATAGTCATTATGAGATGATCATTATTGATGTTGGCAAAGACATTGATAATGATATGATTTTATAGAATTTGGAAATATTTGCTATGGATTATGGCAATGATAAATTTGTCAAATGTGTTAAAGAACTTGATTTTCTTGGTTGTGAAATGGATAAGAAGCATGAAGACATTCTACATTATGATGATGATGGTGAAAGGAAGCTAAGTTGTAGTCTTCTAAACACCAAGAAGAAGAAGGTAAAGAAGAGGAAAAAGGATGGGAAAAGGGAAATTGGTTTGAGGAGACGTAATCCTTTTAAATTTTCTTAATTTTATATTGTTGCAAGTCATAAAAGAAACACATGGAATTTGATGCTTTCCAAATGGAAACATAGTCAAGCCTTTGAGAGAAAAGACCATATCCACTCTTCTTTCATGAATTTCTTCATTGTGATGTAAGCAAAAAAAATTTCTAATGTGTATGTGTGTGTTTATGTGTGTCATGAAAACATTGTGTTGTGTGTCTATGTGTTTGTGAAATAAGTTTTGGATGGTAGAGAAAAAATGATATGAGCTCTAAACATTCCATGTGTGTTGTGATTTGGTTTGTGTGTGAACTATGGCCTATGTAAGGGGGCAACAACTATCCCAAGTGTATAGGCATCTTGTGTGGAAATCAAGAATCTTTTAAAGGAGGAGGGTGCTGATGTGGACATCAAAGAGGCCAAAGTAACATCTCTTCATTGATGGGATATTTCCCTGAAGTTTTAGCATGTTTGGAAGTGTTTGGACCTATTTTGATGACTTTAGGGTGTTTCAAGGGCTATGGGAACTTGTTTGAAGGTATCTGGAGGTTCCATGCCTTAAAACATGCATCTTTATCTTTGACCCTAGTAGGAAAGACGTCTTCATTGATAGTTAGACATCTTCACTACATATTTGCCATCTTTTGCACCTCAAATACATCTTCTCTGATGACTTCTACACTTGGGAAAGAAGTCTCCTATTTCTCAAAGACGTCTTCTTTGATAACTTCTATACTTGGAAGAGACGTCTTTTGTTTCTCAAAGATGCCTTCCACAGATTTTAACGAACATTCAATTGAATGATAAATTTGAGGAAAGATGAAGAGACAAGGAAGAAAAGTTATAAATAGACCTCTTAGGCCTTCAATTTGATAAATAGAGTTTGAAGAGAGCCTAGAGAGAGAAAGAGAGAGTGTAGGAAGCTAAGAGAAGAGTAGAGAGAGAGATAGAGTCTTGGCATGATGCCTTGATGATCATCCTTGTGAGTGTGTGATTGCTTTGATTGAGTGTGTGAGAGTTAGATTGAATCTCTTGTCTGTCCTTGGGAATTCTACTTCTTTTCAATTATAATTTCTCAATTTGAGCAAGAATAAAGCTTTCATTTTCCTTTTTCTTGTTCAATTTGCTGTTTTATGACTTTGAGTGAGCTTGGATTATGGAATCCATGGGAGCTCCTCATCAACCAATAGTTTTCATGTTTGCACCTTTGAAAGATTTGGAATTAAAGTATTCACCTATAGAAAGATAATTATGTATTGTGATTAAAGCTCTAAATAAATTGCACTACTATTTGTTAAATGCCAAATTTTTTATTATTGTTCTTGATTTAGGCACCATTGCATTAGCCAAATTACAAAATCCTA
Organism: Gnetum montanum; assembly: GCA_015680685.1. Lineage (NCBI taxonomy): Eukaryota > Viridiplantae > Streptophyta > Gnetopsida > Gnetales > Gnetaceae > Gnetum > Gnetum montanum. The sequence goes on from MNCI01028105.1 coordinate 153,274, forward strand.
GTGAAAAATGTGCTAAATGGGTTATGAAATTATAAGAAATTGATATTCAATGGAAAGTAGCCAAGTTAGTTAAAGAAACTAGCCTTACTAAGCTAATAGCCAAGAGTGTCAACTTTAGAAAAATGTGATGCATGCAAAGATCAAGGATCTATACTGCTTCACATACTTTCGATTAATAAGGAAAATTATATCCCCTTTGCTCCTAACCATCCATGGTATGGAGATATTAAGTTTTATTTAACCTTTCATTATTATCCTTCAAACTTACCTAGATACAAAAGAAAGATTTTATTATCTAAATGTTCTAAGTTTACTTTAATTAGTGGTGAGTTGTTTAGAAAAAATTTCCATGGAATATATCTTAAATATTTAGACTATAAACAAGCTAACAATGCTTTAAAGCAACTACATGAGGAAGGACATATTAGTTATCATTCACTAATACATAAAATTTTAAGAGTAGGTTACTATTGGCCCACTATGATTAATGATGATTATAACCTGGTTAAGACTTGTGTATAATGTCAAATGTTTAAAGGGACAGATTCCAAAAGTTCAGCTCCTTTAGAACCTATAATAGAAATTAGACCATTCACATAATGAACTTTAGATTTTATAGGAGTGATTAATCCATTATTAATAGCTCAACATAAGTTTATTTTAATGATTACTACTTATTATACATGTTGGCTAGAAGTGAAAGCAACTAGAACTACAACATCTCATGAAGTTATTTGGTTTTTACAAAATGATATAATTTCTAAGTATGATTACTCTTATGCCTTAGTAGTTAATAATGAACCTGCCTTCATTTCTATAGAATTCATAAATTGGGTTAGGGAACATTAGATTATTATTAAAGTTGTAACTGAATATTATCCACAAGGTAATGGTTTGGCCAAGTCATCCAATGAAATTATATTAATAGAATTGAGACAATGATAACTCAAAATCTATGTACATGACATAAACAATTAAAATGAGTAGTATGGGCTAATAGAATTCCTTATAAAGAATCAATCAAAGCTACACCTTATGATTTAGTATATGGCCAAGAACTAATTTTACCAATAAATTTGTAAATTCTAACATATTAGTTTTACTAATATTATTTACCAACCAGTGAACATTTAATTTCATATACATATGATATTTGGAATTTAGAACTTAAAAAATTCAAAGTAGTTGAAAGCCTATTTAATCATCAAGAAACTATTAAAATATGGTTTGATAAGAAATATGTAGATAAAGTCTTTAAAGTAGGAGATCTAGTTCTAAAGAGAGATAGAGCATCTAGTTAAACAAGTCCTCTAAGTAATTTTTCTTCTATGTGATCAAGCCCCATACCAAGTCACCTATGTCATTAGTCCCAATGTTTACAAAGCTGCTAATTTACAAGGAAACAAAATATATAGAAATTTTAATTCATTTCATCTAAAGCATTTCTACTCGAGTGCCCCTCATGAACACTTGGTTGATCCTTAGTTATATGTTTTTTTTCTTATTTTTAATGCATTTCATTTATATATGGTTGCATTTACATATTTCTTTGCATTTTCTTTATCTTCTCATGCACGTTGATCTATCATCATCTCTTCCTTAACATATTAGTTTTGGTTTGATCTATTTGTGCTTTTCAATATGATTTTAATAATCATTATAATAATTTTACTTGTTAGGCATTGGGTTATCTTAACATCATTTAATGATTATACAAGTAAAATATTTTATATATTACTCATTTTATATCATATTACTATTGTTTAGAAATCTCCTTTACATGAGATATTTCAATAATTCTACAAGTCTTCCAAATTTTTTTTAAGGTATTGATTTGATTAGTCATGTTGGATTATAGACAATGGAATTTATACTAACTTATCAAATTATTATCATGATCATGTGAATGCAAGACATGTGTGAGGTTCAAGAATGGTTAGCCATAATCACTAGGCAATCCTAGCAAAAAAAAATATCTTTTCTCTTTCATAAGCCTTAGCCCTCAAGTGTGATGATCCATGGTTGTCCTATGAGCAATAGGGCAAAGTGAGTTCCTCTCCACTTGAGAACTCTTAGCCAGCCAGGAGACTTGATATGATGTTGCTTAGCTTATAATTAAAGGCATATGCACAAGGGTTGAACTACACCATGGGCAAAGTTTCTAAAGGGGCAATGTTTATTAGCAGCATAGCTAATTAGCCAAACGTGTGTTGGAATTCCTACCTTAAGAATGAAGTCTACCATGAGCAAATTTTTCTACTAAAAAAACGAAGGATCATGTTTATTGGTAGTATAATAAGTTCTTAAGTATGATGGGATCCAACAGTAATCCTCACTCTAGCCTTTTCATCTCCTTTAATTTATTTTTGAAAAAAAAAAAGAGAGTATCCTCTCATACCTTGTCTCAATTTAGCTCTATTTATCTCAAATTTCCCATACGATTTTTATTATCCCCTTCCTATTTTTCCTTATCCAAAAAAACCCCTAAGGAAAAATTTGAAATTTATGGCTAGCCAGGATCAAAAGAAAGCATGTCCTCTTTACAAACTTTAGTATAAGTCTCATTGTCAAAGGTGTCCTCTATACTAATGACTTTTACCTTTTAATATCATTAAGAATAAAGTTTTAATTATAAATTATAATATTTATATCATTTAAATTATAATTTATGAATTTTATGTATTAAGTCTTGATCAAATAAGGTGGTGTGAAAAAGTGACTCATGTCTAGTTTCTCTTTTGATCATAAGTTATAAGTTTTTATATCATTGGGGCCTAGGCTTCTATTTCATGGTCATCAACCACAAGTTGGAGTTTCTAAGAGTAGGTGTAGGGGTATGTTTAAGAAATGCTTTTTAGATCTTTGGTTATTAATTATATATTAATAATTATTATAATAATATTTCTTAAGACATTGAAAAAAATTACCTTTAAAGGTGTACAATTTCACTAAGTAAACATCTTATTTAATTAAAAGTAACATTATATCACTAATCAAAATAAAAATATTTTTATTAATAAACTTAGGGAGCTTCCTAAGCTATGTGCACGTTAAAGGTACCAGCCAACTTATCACGTTAATACTAACTTCAAATCATAAATAGGAGTTATGGTCAAGGGTAATATCCCTTTAGATTATGGGCGTAACAAAATAGTTTACTTGCTATTTTCAGAATCATAGGAATTAGTAAATTTCAATTGATAGTGTCAGCAAATTTGTGTCAGTGACATGCATGAACAACGGATAATATGTACAACGCCACATGACACATGCAAGGTAGCTAGCAACAATGACTATGGTGGTAGATACAATGGGGCTACGATGCTTTCCATATGATTTGCCAAACATGGATTTCTTTTCAGTCTTAGTTCCATTTTGCAAGAATGTGTAAACAACAATGCTAACAGTGGTGGGTGCAACAAGGCCTAGTTCAAAGGTGTCACCATGCGAGTCTACTGGGCTATACGGTGTGTAAGGCTTTTCCATGATGGCTGTAATGAGGAGTTGGTAACGAGGTACAGGAGAGCTCTGTCGTTCTTTTTCCTTGTATCTACATCGCTTGCAGGGCTTCATTTCCACCACACTTTTACTTGATACACTAACCCTTTTCCCATCATTGATCCTTTATCTTCATGCTCTATATTTGTCTGTGTTTGCATTTTGATTTAGTGGTTCATTTTTTTTTCAAAGCCACGCAGATGCTTTTGAGTTGACTGTAGGCTATAATAAGGACTACATTTTACTAACAACCATAAAGTGCTATTCCTGGTGACTCTACTGTTGCTATTCCTGGTGACTCTACTGCAAAAATTTGGTTCACAGTAACGCCAACACAACTTGTTTAAAGATATGCATCAAATGAATCCAATTCTTGGAAGCCAGGAATTAAGGATTCGCAATTCAATGGAAGCCAGGAATCCAATTGCGATTCAATTTGCGTTTGGGTACACAAGCATGTGCAAAGAGCATGAATTACAAAATAATAAAATATTTAAATCAAATATTTTTAATTTTTTTTCACATTTTACTACTATTAAACATTATTTTTAATTTAAATTAAATTAAAAGTCTCCGGAGAGAATCTTAGGCACTTTTGTTTGGTGCTCCTGCTTCCGAAACGTACCATTAAATTGCTGTTTATAAAAATTAAAGAGACTACTGCTTAGGGTTCCTTTCATATAGGTACCCGAGAATAATCTTATCTAGAAAGGGTAATATAACATTTTAAAATAATGCCAGTGATTTTCACAAAGGAACTTAAATAAGCTAACTATCTGGATCTTAGCTTGAAAACTCCAAATACAAGTTGGGCTTGAGTTGAAACACTTGTTAAGAAATAAAAGTACAACAGAGACAAAGTTCTGAGTTATAAGAGTATTAAACAATAGGTATTTCAACAAAGACTTAGTTCAAACCAGAGTACTGGTTTGATTAGGCAAAGCATAGCCTTGGTGCCCCGCCTGTGCTTTTGGGAAGCACTTCACCTCAAGTCTGCACTTCTGGTTCTTAGATTGGCTCGCCAATCCACTCCCCCTCATTTTCTCCCTTCCAAAGTTTGCACTTCTAAACTCCCCTGACTCTTGGAGTTCTGCTCCACCCAACTGCCCACGTCCGCCTGGTCTCCTCCCATTCCCCATCTTCTGTAACCTGCGTAAAAAGACAGAAAAGTAGAAGCCAAACAGAGAACACTAAATGTTTTAATTTACTCTTATCATTATGTTTTTTAAAAAATATTTCTGGGTCAAATCAGTAAACACAAATCTACTATTAAGCACAAGCTCAGGAGAACTACGTTACAACTGGATGTCATGACAAAAGCGTTTACAATACAACATTTGAGTGCTCACAAGACTACTAAACAAAGCTATGTAAATACTGCCATGGTTACGAGTTTTTCAGCCTCTGGCAGATACACACTATCACAGGAAATATATTGCTAAGCGAAATTATCAAGAGACAAAACTACAAATACCCATTCTGGAAATCGAGGCCCATGCATGAACACATTTAATACGACGTACACCTAACCCACATCACAACTGAGGAGAGATTCAATGCTGGGAGAGGCTCTGTGTTGTGCAAAGATTCTGCCTGTAAACCCCAGGAAACTGGAACTGTGTACGCAGCACTAACACCTGCAAGTATTCAGGGTGGCGTAATCTAAATGATGATAAAAATAAATAAACAAATAGTGTAGTTGGCTTCGAAATCCTACACCTGGCTCTGCCAATGAACACACATAAAAAGAAAAAAAAGAAGAAGAAACTAAAATAAAAGGAGATGCTGAAAAGCTCTACGAGGGCCAGGGCTACATGGCATGACAAACTGCCTGCCCGGATACTACAGAGGGGCTTTACAAATGAGACAGTCAAAGCTTGCTGAATGCTGATTACATGACTAACTGGCTCGTAGCCCTAGATCCACCGCAGCAATGGGACGTTTTCCGAAAATAATCACCCCTCCATTTCCGCAGGCTGTACCAGAATTGGTCAGTAACGACAATGCGGATGCCTGCAACTTACCGTTACAACTACCAGCGAGACCACTGCACAGACAATTTCACGGATTGATTGCGGTGCTCCGCGAGTTATGCACCACGCCCGGCATCATGAACGATGGCAGCAAACCTACCGTTACCCTGAAACCTGCACAACAAGGCCGGAAATGCAGGCAAGGCCGAGAAACAGAATAAAGACTTCTTGGGCCTGTCACGAACCACATAAGCAAAACTTTCGAGCGTTGCTGAATAAAGATCTGACATTGCTGATTTGAACGTTGCTATGATTATTATGGCCATTTTCATGGCAATTACCAAGGGCCGCCTAGGAAGAAGGGACGCCATGAATGGGCGGTTACTAAACAGGCTTAACCCACCAAAATGGCGGTCAGTGTTGAAAGGAGAACTGGTTGCATGTGCATTGTTAATAATAGTGAATATGCAGAATTCCGGTATTATAATTACTTAGAAACATCTCCAACACTGCGTAATTCTTTCTGAAATTGCCTCTTTGCTTTCGTATTTCTCATTCTTTGTTTTTGAAGAAACTGGTTCAGCAATGTTCAAGAATCAGCTCCAAGAATTGACTAAAAGAAACCGCTACAGCCTACCGTCGTACCAGCGTGCACACGAAGGTCCAGACCACATGCCTCGCTTCAAGGCAGTGGTGATCTTTGACGAGCAGGCCTCACTTGGCAACCCAGCTGCGTTGCCCTCCTGTTTCATCTATTAGTTTGTATTTTAAGCTTGTTAATCAACAAAATCGTATGTTTTGTTTGTCAACCGGCAGTAATTCCTTTTTTTTCTTGAACGTGAGAGTGGTGAAATTTCCAATAATGGCATCAATATTAACTTCTAAACTCAAACCTTACATCAAAACATAGACTTGCATCACCACCAAATTTGCCTAGGGATATGGAGCCTTATTTTTAATGTGTGTACATATTTTAATGTAGAAATTAGCCTTCTCTTAAATACACGGTGACTGAGTTTTGTGAAAGTAATTGATCCATCGGTTTGACCTGTATAATTAATTAATTATAATCAAGGTAAATGTGGAATAGCATTTGTGTGACAGCAAAGTGCTCCCCTTGGTTTGGCCAGCCACACTTAGTTTATGTATTTCACGTATTGCATGACGTTCGTTGTAACCATAAATGTGGCTCGGATTTGAACAATGTTGAGAAATAAGGTTGCGGATGTAGAGCAGCTGCAAGTTTTCTCTCTCCCTCTTTTAAAAGTTTGAATATATATATATATATTGGAGGTAACATATGCATTTTTCTCTTGTACATACAAGGCCCAACCAGAAAATATGCCTTTGACTCTATCCACCTAATTCTTTGGACAGTAATCCTAAATATTTCAGCTCTTCACATAGGTTTACAAAAACAACTATGTTTTCTAGTATTTTAAAACTTTACTTAAGTATGTCTTTGAACTTAAATGAAGAGAATGTCTTTCATATATATATATATATATATATTTGTATGGTTATATTTCTTTTCTACATCAATTAATGGCCCCATGCTATCATGGGAGACTTTGTGTCAACACTTAGCCCCCAAACTAAGAGTTGCATGCAAGTGCAAGGATAACAAAAACCATGGAAATTTTAAAGGATGGAAGAATATGTAAAATATAAAAAATCAAGGGATCACAAAACCATGGTGTAAAATAAAATCTTTAATCAAGCTATAATATTCATATCATGATTAAAATAATCACACAACCAAACAGGACTAAACATGGGCCACCCTTTTCACACCACCTTGTTTAATCAAAAATTTTAATATATAAACTTTATAAATCATAATTTTAACTATATATATACATATTGTAATTTGTAATTAGGATTTCATTCCCAATCATCTCACAAGTAAAAGTAATTAGTATGAGGACACCTTTGAGAACAAGACTTATACTAAACTTTATGAAGAGGACATGCTTCTTTAAATCATAGCTAGCCACAACTTTCAAGTTTTTCTTTAGTTTATTTCCTTTTTTTTTTTTTTTTTGAAAAATAGAAAGCGGATGGTGAAAAGGAATAAGGGAAAATGAGATGAATTAGGAAAAGGTAGGAGAATTTTTTTTTTCTTTTTCCTTTTTAAATTTTAGGGAAATGTGTTAAAAAGAAATGAAGGCTAGGGTGAGGATTACTACCAAACCCCATCACACTCAAGAACTTATTACAATGCCAATGAACACAATCTTTTTTTTTTTTTTGTGAGGAAACTTTGCTCATGGTGCACTTCATTCTTAAGGTAGGAATTCCAACATGAGTTTGGCCAATTAGTTGCACTACCAAAGAACATGATCCTTTCAGAAACTTTGTCAATGACATAGATCAACTCTCGTATATGTGCATTTAATCATAGCAAGTCTCCNTGATCCTTTCAGAAACTTTGTCAATGGCATAGATCAACTCTCGTATATGTGCATTTAATCATAGCAAGTCTCCTAGGTGGCTAAGGGTTCTCAAGTGGAGAGGAACACACTTCACCCTGTTGCTCACAAGATAGCCATGGATAATCACACTTGAAGACTAGGGCCTATGAAAGGGGAATGAAATTTCTTAAGGTCACCTAGTGATTGTGGCTAACCATTCTCTAAACTCACATATCCTACATCCGCATGACCATGATAATAACATGATAAGTTAGCATAAATCCCATCCTTCATAATCCAACATAACTAATAAAACCAAAACCTTGAAATAGATTGGGAAGAATCATAGAATTATTGAAATATGTTATATAAAGGAGGTTTTATATAATACTAATATGATATAACATGAATATTATACAAAACATTATACTTGCATTAATTTCAAATGGTGTTATGATGACCCAATGCCTAGTAACTCAAATAATCATAATGATCATTAAAATCATATTGAAAACCACAAATAGATCAAACCAAAGCTAAAATGCTAAGAAAGAGATGATGATAGACATAACATGCATATGAAGACAATGGAAATGCAAAGAAAATATGCAAATGCAACTATACACAAATGAAATGCATTAAGAATGAGAAGAAAGCATGTAACTAAGGATTTACCAAGTGTTCATGAGGGGCACCTAAGTAGAAATGCTTTAAATGAAATGCATTAAGATTTCTATTTAACTTGTATCATTGCAAATCAACAACTTTGTAAACATTAGGGCTAATGCAATCTGTGACTTAGTATAGGCCTAACCACATAGGAGAAACTTATTTTGAGGACCTATTTGACCTGATGCTCTATCTCTCTTAAGGACTAGACCACCTACTTGAAAAATCTTAGCTGCATACTTCTTATCAAACCATCTTTTAATAATTTGTTAATGATTATACAAGCTTTCAACTATTTTGACCCTTTTAAGTTCTAAATTCCAAAGATCATGCATACATGAGATTAAGTGTTCATCGGTTGGTAAATAATCCAAGGAAAACTGATATGTTGGAATTTGCAAATTTATTATCAATATTGGTTCTTTCCCATATACTAAATCATAAGGTGTAGTTTTGATTGATTCTTTATAACGAATTTTATCAGCCCATACCACCCATTTTAATTGTTCATGCCAAGTTCATGGATTTTGGGTTACCATCTTCTTAATTTCATCTAATATAATCTTATTGAATGACTCAACTAAAGCATTACCTTGTGGATAATATTTAGTACTGCTTTGACAATGATATTATGTTCTCTAGCATAATTTGTAAACTCTATAAAGATGAAGGTAGGTCCATTATCCACCACTAAAGCCTAAGGATATACATACCAAGAGATTATATCATTTTCTAAAAATTGAATAACTTCACAAGATGTTGCATTTTTAGTTGCTCTCGCCTATAACCAACATGTGCAATAATCTATGATTGTTAAGATAAACTTGTGTTGGGTTGTTGATAATGGATTAATCATTCCAATAAAATCTAAAGATCATTGTGTGAATGGTCTCGTTTCTATTACAGGTTGTAAAGGGGTTGAACTCTTGGAATCTTTACCTTTAAAAAATTAACATTGTACACAAGTTCTAACTAAGTTGTATGCATCATTAATCATAGTAAGCCAATAGTAATCCATCCTTTTGATTTTATGAACAAACAAGTGATATCCTATACATCCTTCCTCATGAAGTTGCTTTAAAGCATCGTTAGCTTGTTCTTGGTTTAAACATGTATACTCCTTGGAAATTCTTCCTAAATATCTCACCACTAATTAGAGTAAACTTAGAGCAATTAGATACTAAAAGCTTTAGTTTATATATAGGTAAATATGAAGGGCAATGATGAAAGGTCAAATAAAATTTAATATCCCCATACCATGGGTCATGTAATTAGTTAGGAGTGAATGAAATATTGTTTTCTTCATTGATGGATAGAATGTGAAGTGGTATTAATTCTTTATCTTTAGGAATATTATGATTTTCTAAAGATGAGGCTTTGGCTATTAGCTTGGCAAGGCCACTCCCTCTGGCTACCTTGGTTGCTTTCCATTAGATATCAAACTCCTGTAATTTCATAATCCATTTAGCCCAATTTTCACTAGGATCTTGTAATTTGGCTAATGCAATAGTTGTTGGATCAGGGACAACAACAAAAACATTTGCATTTAACAAGCAGTAGAAAAATTTCTTCAAGGCTTTAATCATAGCATACAATTTTTTTTCTACCAGTGAGTGCTTTAATTCCGCATCCTTCAAAGGTGCAGACATGAAACCTATAGGCCTTTCACCTTGATTAACTACATCTTGGGTTAAGATACTAGTTGTTGTAACATCGCCAAAAAAAATATATAAGAGGAAATCATTCTAATACCAAGGAGAAGCTAGGATATGAGCATCTATAATGGCTTCTTTAATAGTAAGGAAAACGTTCTTTCTTTCTTCTATCCAATGTATATTACTATCTTTTTTAAGCATCTCATTTAATGGCCTAACGAACTCATCATAGATAGGGATAAATCATCTAACAAAATTAATTTTCCCAAAGAACATCCTTAAATTGGTCTTTGATCAATCATAATTCATTATTTAATTACTATATGATGAAGAAATTTACCACTTTAAACACCAAAGATGGATTTCTTTGCATTCAAAGTAATAGCAAATCATCTACATCTTATGAAAATATTTTTAAGGTCTCTAAGGTGTGTACCCCGATCTTTAGAGAAAATGGTTAAATCATCAAGATAAATAATAATGCACTTACTAATTAGTCCTTCAAAAGTTTTTTTCATAGTCCTTTGAAAGGTAGAACCAGCATTTATAAGACCAAAGGGCATCATAGTGAATTAAAAAGTTCCCCATTTTGTTGTAAAGGAATTCTTATATTGGTCCTTCTTACTTTACAAATATTCAATTATGTCCTGAATATCAATCTAAAAAGGAATACATTTTAGCATCATTCATGATTTGCAAAAGCTCCTCCAAAAGAGGAAGTGGGTAATGATCCTTGATACAAGAAGTATTAAGGTTTCAAAAATTAATACATAATCACAATTCACTAGTTCATTTTCTAACAGGCACTAAATTTGATACCCAAATTGAATGTCTAACAAGATAAATAATCTTAGACTCTAAAATTTTGTCAATTTCTGCTTTCATAATGGTTTCAATCTTGGGATTTACAGGTCTAAGTTTTTGTCTAAATGGTTTGGTTTTGGGTTTAAGGGGTATAGTATGTGTCATCACTGGAGGATTGAAAGTTTTAAGATCCTCATAGGTCCAAGATAAAACATCATTAAATTCATGTAATAATTTAATCAAGTTTTATTTTTCATTGGCATGTAAGTGAGCTGCTATTTTAATAGGGTAGTATTGTACTTTCTTTTGAATTTGAATTGTTTCTGTTTTAGCTAACATTTGCCAATTAGTGTTTTTAGATATTTCTTCAGTTTTGATATGTAAATTATCAAATAACGCTTCCCTAGTTCCTATTCAAAGAGATATTTTATTTAAAAGTATGACATCCTTTGACATAACTTCTTCATTAACTTGAGAGACTTTAAAACATTGATCATTAAATTTACCTTTAGAAAATAAAAATCTACAAATATGATTATCATCATCAAATACTTGAAAAGAAAAGATAGTATCTAGAATAGCATAAAACTTAACCTTTTAAATAATGATTTCAGAATCCCAAGCATTAATGATAATCAATGATGTTAAATAATGATTTCAGAATCCCAAGCATTGTGTTTAAAAGGGAAATTTTACTCCTTTTAAGAATCCTACTACAAGGATGTTAGATCCATCAAGTTGTATCATACTTCTTGCTTGTGGTAGCATTTGTGCTCCTAACATTTTACATACTTCTAATGGCATAACACTAATAGTTGCATTGGAATCCATTAAGCAGTTATGAACATTCTTTCCTAAGATGATCAAAGTTGTTAGGAAAGGAGGTTGATCTTTTTTGTTTAACATAAAATTGCTTGAATTTTGTATTGATAGGGCATTAGGACTTTCTACAAAATGAACTCATTTTTCAGTTATTGGGGATTTTTCTTTATTGATTTCAAATGTATGAACTATCTTTTAGATCACATCTTTCATCCCATTGAAATGTAAAAGATCATACATTGAGATGTTGGCTTTAACATTTTTTAAATCCTCAACTAGATCATAAGCTTTATGTTCATTGTTGGCTTCATGTTAAGGTGGGGTTCTTCTGAGTATTGAGGGTGAGTTTGGTTGTTGTTGAACATTTACTTGGGATGATCTAGTTTAATTATTTGTGTTATTTTGATTAGGGACTCTTTTGTTTGGAGGGGTATAAGAGCTATTCCTAGTTTGAGTATTGTTTATAACATCACTAAATTTGTGGTAGCCGGTGTTATGTGGGTTGGGGTTACTTACCATAACTTGTTCAAAGGAGGCAACCTCTTCATTTTCCCTTTCATAAGGAATGTTAAGGACCATAATTGGGGTTTTTCCATTTTGTTGAATCTGGGCATTGTCACCATATAATGCTAAAACCTTAAGGCAAATTTTCTTAGATGTTGCCTAGTGTTGTGAAGGTGACAATAGTCATCATTGATTGATGTGCTTGCCTTTTCAGACATTATAGGAATTTTATTATTATTTTGCTTTAGTTCAACTACTTCATTTGAAAGTTTTTATTTGAGTCATTTTATTTTCTGTTTGATTAGGGTTAGATTTTCCATTTGAATTTACCATAGATTGGATCAAGGCTTTTAATTAATCATCATTCAAAGTAGTATTTGATAGTAAAAATGAAGAAGTGATAGGATTTTGAAAATAATTATTTGTAGGTTTCGTCATTTGAAGGGGAGTACGAATTTGAAACATAGTATTATTCATTGGAAAAGTTTTTAATAGCAAGGGACTAAATTGCATAGGATTACTAGTAGGCATCATCCCAAATTAAGTTTGGATGTTATTCATTAAGGTAATTTAGAAATAGGACAATGAAGGTTTTGCTGAACAAAGAACTAAAATGAAAGGTCTTTTGAACCCAAAAATAGAAACAAGAATAAAAATTTTCAAAAATTGAGAAAAACAAAAATTTGTAGAATATGTAAATTGGTAACTAAGGACAACTACAAAAACGAAATCAGAGAAGCACTAAACTAAAAACAGAAGTAGAATAAAAAAGGTAATTTTCATAAACTAAAAATATAGAAATTTTCAGAAACTGTGAATGGGCAACAGAAAACAGAAACAAAAAATATAGGCTCAAAGACTACCCTCCTTTTAGCACCGAAAACATGTTAATGCAAAAATTTGGTTCACAGCAACACCTACATAACTCATTTAAAGAAACTATTGCCCATTTAAAGAGACTATTGCCCAGAGTGCCTCTCGTATGTGTACTGTAACTAAAAAATAATCTCAACTGAAAAGGGTAACTTGATGTTTTAACATGATGCCAATGATTTTAACAAAGGAACTTAGACAAGTTAACTTTCTGGATCTTAAATTTAAGACAAGAAAATAAAATAGCATCAGTTTTAACAACTTGAAAATGAAAGCTTGAAAATAAACAGGAGCTTGAAAACTCCAAATACAAATACAAGCTGGACATCAATTGAAATGCTTATTAAGAAATAAACATACAACAGAGACAAATTTCTCAATTATAAGAGAATCAAATAATAGGTATTTCAACAAGGACTTAGCTCAAACTAGAACACTGGTTTCATTGGGTGAAGGAGAGCCTCTGTGCCTGCTTGTCTGCCTGTGCTTCTGGGAAGGACTTCTTCCCCCTTCAAGTCTGTACTTTTGGTTCTTAGATCCGCTCGCCAATCCACTTCCAATCCCCCCACCCCCCGTCACCTAATTTTTTTTTTAAGATGCCCACTTTTGGAAGGATCCCTCGTCTTTTTGTCCCTTCCAACTCTACACTTCTCAACTCCCCTAACTCTTGGAGTTCTGCTCCACCCAACTGCCCACATCTGCTAGTCTCCTCCCATTCCCCATCTTCTGTAACCTACATAAAAAGATACAAAAGTAGAAGCCAAACAGAGAATATTAAATGTTTTAATTTACTCTTATCATTATGTTTTGTAAAAATGTTTCTGGGTCAGTAAAAACAAATCCACTATTAAGCACAAGCTTAGGAAAACTACGTTACAACTGGATGTCGTGACAAAAGCATTTAAAATACAACATTTGAGTGCTCACAAGACTAGTAAACAAAGCTATGTAAAGACTGCCAGGGTTGCAAGTTTTTTAGCCTTTGGTAGATATACACTATCACGGGAAATAAATTGCCTTTGGGAAATAAATTGTTAATCTAAATTATTAGAAGGCAAAATTACAAATACACATTCTGTAAATCAAGGCCTATACATGAACACATTTAACACAACATACACCTGTTGATGGATAAATTTTGAATGCACCCAGAAAAGAAAACTCATTTTAAAAAACTACTGCTTAGGGCACCTCCTGTATGGCTACAGAGAAAACCAGGAATAGTCTCAATTAGAGAAGGCTACATGGCCTCTTAAAAACAGTAAACTAAAAAATGAAAATCTCAAATTTAAATTCAATGATTGTCTCCGATACAATAAGTAAATAAAAGAAATAAATTTTCCCTGATCCGCTGCTACCACCATTTGTGTTAGTCCACCATTTGTGTTAGTCCATTGCAACCAACACTGCCCATAGCTGTTAGGGGAGAGAAGAAAGAAGAGGCTGGATCTTGCACCACCAAGAGAGAGGGACGCCACTGTCACAGACTGTCTGCCACATTGTTCGCCACGTGTAGGACACATGTGCCTACACGTGGCTGACTACTGCTGTTTTTTGCACTTGTTCTCAACCTGCCTTGTCACTGGCAAGAACCCACATCATTGCTACTGCTATCTGTGTTGCTGCCGGTGCACGGTAGCAATAGACTGCCACCTGCCATCTACTAGTTAGCCGTAGTTGGTGATGAAGGGGAAAGAGGAAAGAGGCCTGGCATAGCTCGCTCGCCACGTGACCTGCTACTAAGATCTGATGCTACCTTGTCAGGGAAGAAGAGAAAGAGAAGTCAAACCCCTCTGCAGTTGAGAGCGGTCCATGGCTACTATCTACACTCTTGCAGTGCTTTGGAGTTTGGAGGCTTTGGAGTTTGGAGGAAGTTTAGTAGAATGAAATTGAAATTAATATTAATTCTTAGTTACTAACTAAGAAAAGTCAAGGACATAAGAGAGTAGCCGTCTTAGGTGCAAATGCATTCCTACGTGCATTTTTAGTTAAAAAGTTAATAACTCTTTTTATCAGAGTACAGACTATTTAAATATGCCAAATGGGATTCAAATTATGACACAAAATACAAGAAACAAAACTCAATAATGCTACGGTTGATGTATAAATAAAGGTAGATAAGAACCATTAATAATTAATAATAAAAAAATTGACTTAAAAGATTTGACAATGTACTTCCCACGTATGGGTGTTACAACTTATACATATTTCACGATATCCTTCAAAGATCATCTCTATGGTATGGCTTTGTTTAAACAATTTGAAAGTGTTTTAAATATCTTACATATTTTGAAACAATGAAACTATGAAGTTTGATAATATTTTTTCTTGTAGAATCAAAACTATTAATCATGGCCCCATGCCTAGCATAAGCGAAGTTGACATTAACACTTAGCCCTCAAACTTTAATTGCTTGCAGGTGCAAGGATAGCAATAATCATGAAATTTTAAGATGATGCAACAAATAGAGAATCAAAAACATCATAAAACATAGACAAATTAAAATTTCAAAGCAAACTACACTAATCTAAACATGATTAAAATAACCATATAATCAAAAGAGAACTAGATGTGGGCCATCCTTACCACATCATCTTAATTAATTAATTAATTAATATAATTAAGATCTCATTCCTAATCTTCCCACAAGGTAAAAGTTAAAAGCATGTGGACTACTTTGAGCACAAGACCTATAGTAAACTTAATAAGGAGGACAAGCTTAAGTTAGATCGCGACTAGCCACAACTTTTGGATTTTTTCTTGGAACTCTTTCTTCCTTTTTTTTTTTTTCTTTTTTAACATTTTGAAAGGGAATGGGTGAAAAGTAATTATTTGCTTCTTCTTCTTTTTAAATTTCAGGAAAATAGGTTTAAAAGGGGAATGAAGGTTAGGGTGAGGATAGCTACTGAACCTCATCACACTTAAGAACTTAATACATTGTCAATGAACATGGTCCTCCTTTCTTTTTTTTTAGAAAACTTTGCCCATGGTGTACTTCATTCGTAAGGTATGAATTCCAACATGAGTCTAGCCGATTAGCAGCATTGCCAACGAACATGGTCCTTTCAAAACTTTGCCCATGATGCAGTTCAACCCTTATGTATGTGCCTTTAATTACAATTTGATGGCATCATAGTAGGTCTCCTAGGTGGTTAAGGGTTCTCAAGTGGAGATGAACACACTTCACCCCGTTGTTCACAGGGTAGCCATGGATCATCACACTTGAGGGTTGGGGCTTATGAGAAATGGGGTTTTCCAAGGTCACCTAGTGATTATGGCTAACCATTCTCCAACATCACCTATCCTACACTCACATAATCATGATGATTACATGATAATCCAACATAACCAATAAAACTAAAACCTTGAAATAGACAAGGAAGAATCAAAGCATTATTGAAATATATAATACAAAGGAGACTTCATGTAATAGTAATAACAAATATTATATAAAGCATTACTAACATTATTTTCCAATGGTGCTCTAATGACCCAATGCCTAGTAATGATTATTAAAATCATATGAAAAACACACACAAAAATCAAACCAATATGCTAAGAAAGAAATGATGAAAATGCAAAGAAAACATGCAAATGCAAGTATATACATATGAAATGCATGGTAAAGGGAAAGAAAACATGCAACTAAGGATCTACTAGGTGTTCATGTGGGGCACCTAAGTAGAAATACTTCAGATGAAATGCATTAAAGTTCAATGTAATTTATGTCCTTGCACATCAACAATTTTATATACATTGGGGCTAATGATGTCTTTAACTCTGAATGGGCCTGAACATGTAGGAGAAAACTTAGTTTGAAGACTAGTTTGACCAAATGCTCTACTCTTTTTCTCGACTAGATCTCCTATCGTAAAGGCTTCACTTGCATGTTTCTCGTCAAGCCATTGTTTAACAATTTGTTGATGATTAAGATTTAGAAAATCAAGGCCTAATCATAACTTGCTTGTTCATTTTCCATCAGGCACTAAATTTAAATGTTTCGTAAGATGAGTAATTTTAGATCCTAGAAGTTTATCGAGTTCCTTTTTCATATGAGTTTCAATCTTAGGCCTAAGTTTTTGTAAATCATTGAACATAGCTTCTCTAGGAATGTGTTCCATGGATATGTCATTGCCAAAATCTAGCACAGCTTCTAATGTTTTGATGGTTAGAATCTCATTTGTATCTTTGTTCTCCCTTAAAGGTGGTAGGTCATTGACGAGTGGCGAGGTGCCCCTACACTCAACTATACAAATATGAGTGTCTCACGCGCGATCTGGTCGAACTCCAAGGACTAAGTGCTTACGTGCCCTAATGGAACACTTAAGGTTAATCAATCGTTGTCTTCCCAAGCTTACTTGTATTGTCACGGTTGTATGGTTAAGTAAGCTTGAGGTATATGATTTTTATATCTTTTATCTTTTTAATGTCTTATGCTACTAGGGAAAGGTGAAGAGAATTAAGTGACTAACTTTCATTAACTATTCATTAACTAAGTTCTAATTGTCCTAGCACTAGTATTCGTTCCCACTTGCTGCACACACCCCGAACTAGTGCAACGCTACTGGGATTACCAAACGCTACTCATTACTGGGTTACCAAGCGTTACACACGTGCTCGAAGCCGTCATACTAAGTGCACTTAACCAAGAGAGTCAAGGTTGAGAGAGATTAATTAACTATGAAAGCATAACAATAATTAATTCCTATTTAGCTTAGTCCACATGCTGCAAGGTTTATCAGAAAGTTTGTCTTTATTTCCGTACATAAATGTGTGCTCAAGTACAATTTGCTCGAATAAAGATCCATTCACTTTAAGACTCCTACTGCGGGCACATGGAAATTATTCTAACTCTAGAATGGTAAAACTGCTATAGTTTGACTACCGATCTAAGTCTAAGTCTAAGTGCCTAGAACAGGGAAAGCCGCCTCTTATTTATAGACATTGCAGTGGGCTGCGATATTGTAGATGCGATATCACGTACGCGATATCACAGCTCATCATACCCCCATGACTAAATGAAAACTCATCCTCGAGTTCCTTACAAAATATTGGGAAGGTATGGAATTATTGACTTGAATGACACTAATGGTAAATGGGGTGACATGTGAACAGATCATCATTACAACACATGAAAATATTAGTGTTCATGACAACAAGGGTGAACACTATACACATTTGACATCTAGCCTTATTTGGCAATTGAGAGAGAAGAGAGAGAGAGAGAGAGAAGAAGAAGAAGAAGTCTGTTACTACCAATGCCAAGATTGCGTCTTTTGTTGTCCATCCATAACCACGCCATCGATCTTGTTCCTTACATAACTACTCCAGCACTAGTCCATTCCAAGTGTTCTCTCCAGATCCAATCCATTAGTGTATGATTGCCATCTACACACACAACACAATCTTAAATTAGCAAGGGCAAATGAATCGCAATGTAGTTGATACCTTACCTCAATGTATGGTTCATTGGTTGAGTTGTGATATGGCTTATGCAGATTTTGGAGGTATACACTGGTGACTACCCAAGGTGTAGGGGTTAAGAGAAAATCAAAAAAATTGGACTAAGACCCCCATGACTGAGAGTGAGCCTCCGATAGCGAGAGAATGGAAAAAGATAAGGAATAAGAAAGATAAAAAAAAAAGAAACAACGGCAACGCCAATAAAATGGATGTCAGGGATGGAAATGAACAAAATAAAGGTTTATTGTGAAAATGTTTAAGGGAAAGAAATTAATTAATGCATCCAATAGGAATGCCAATGGGTCCTCCCTAAAGCAGGCTCATGCCCTTAATTCCCTGACAATCCCACATTCAAAGAGTCCGTAAGCTCTGGAAATATCATTTGGAAGTAAGAGTTAAAGTCTTAACCACAAGAATTTACCAAAAAGAAAACAATGTATCAACCAAAATATGGACTATTGATACAACCAGAAATGAGGTGGAAAATGGGGAAAGAATGATGGAATGGAGTCTCAAGAACAAGGTGGTGTACAGGCCCTTGTGTATTAATGGTTAATGTGACTTAGTAGATCTCATTCCAAATCTAGCCTCAAACAATCCACATCCAATGACTTCGCATTAATACATTTGGCCAATCCATCCACTTGAAGTAACAAGAATGCTTTTGCCAAAAAGTCGCCACCATTCTAACGAAACGAAAAAGGAGAAAGTAGGAAGTGAGAAGGGGCCTTAGTTAGAGGGAACAGGTTTATTTAGTTCCATAACTAGTTCTTGTAGCCCAGAGGATTATTTCGGCTAAGGGGTGTGCTTTGAATTCTCACTCCCTTTTTTCCTTTTTTTTTGTGAGAACTACACCATGCAAAGACTTATTATTTTTATTAGCTCAGCTTCCCGATAATGGAGCAACGTTAGAATGGTAAGGAAGACTTTAAGAAGAAAACATCCAAGCACCCAAGAGAATGGCCAGCACAAATGCATCAAATCCCCTTGAAGTCACACCCTTTTCAATCCTTGAGTCCTTCCTTAGTTTGAAAAATGCCCAATCACCAATTCATTGATAGTTCTTATTATTGAAAGAAAGGGACTATATAGTTCCAAGCCAAGAGAGACCATAGAAATTCATGGATGCATGGATGACATGGACTCATTGCCTATTATATCAAAAGAACCATAACTTAGTATCGACATTATAACTCAAAGGTAAAACCCAAACATTAGCAATCAATAGAATACAGTTCATACGATCATCAGGAGCACTTACCTTTGAGTTTTTGTTTTAATATTTTTGTTTTAACAAAATAAAAAAAAAACACACTCAAATAAACGAAAAAGTATGAACGATGTTGCAGAAAAAAAAAACAAGAAAAGTTGTAAAACAAAAATATTAAAACAAAAACTTAAAAAGGAACTAAGGGCCTCAAATGATTAACATAGGTGGCCATCTCCCCCATGACTAAGTTGGAAGGGGGAGATCCGAAATAATGAGTGAGGTTGTCCTTTCTCTGATGTGTTATGTGCATTGACCGTTCTAGATTCATGGTAAGGTCTAGTTTGTTGCACATTGACTAGTAATCTTTTATCAAAGTGCTTGTTTGAAGTTTTTAGGAATTTCCAGCTTCCCCCTATTGATGTTTTCAGGTTAATGTTTGCAAGTTGGCGACACTCTTGCTCCAATGCATCTATGCTCTCGATATTAGCACGAGTTGTTCCCTCAGTTAGTTCCATGCACATTGGTGAGTTGCTCTCTTGATCAGCTATCAACCACTAGGTGTCTTCTTGTTATGTGGTTGCTACATACAAGCACTTTTGTATGTTAATTTCTTGTGCACACCGGTTGCATGCAAGCAATGTTGAACATTCCTGTACACAATCACACCCTGTATCACTGCATGTGATGCATGGAACTTTCTTCTTCTCGATCTCCCCAAAATTTTTTTCCTTAGATATTTCCAGGGAAAGATCA